>VDFB02281492.1:360309006-360416644 GCA_007258455.2 Sequoia sempervirens
ATAAATAATAAATATTTTGTCCCTCATGTCCCCTAGCACACTTCCCAATGAATGTGGAGACACATAAATCAACTTAGGATAGCAATTTTTATGTCACCTATCCTAACATTCTCCCACTTGACATTATACATTGCAATTACATCCATGAGATACAAATAAAACATAAAATCAAGTACATGGATCAAGGCCCATGGCCTTCCTAAACCAAGAGAACTTATCTACAATCACTGGCTTTGTGAGAGAATCTACAACATAATCCAAAGTGTCAACCTTCTCAATCAAAATATTACCATTCTCTACAATTTCTCACACAAAGTGATATTGAAAATTGACATTCTTAGTATGAGCATGATACATAGGATTTTTGGCTAAACATATAGCACTCTAACTATCACATTCAATCCTCACTATCTTGTAATCAAAACCAATACCATTACCAAGTATTTGTAACCAAACCACCTCCTTAGAGGCATGTGTATATGCCATATACTTTGCTTCAATGGCGGACAAAGCAACAATAGACTACCTCTTACTCATCCACCTCACCACACCTCCAAACAAAGTAAAAATATGGCCACTAGTGGACCTTTGAATATCCAAGTCACTTGCCCAATTTGTATCAACAAAGCCCTATATGTCTAATGACTTATCCACATCATCAATACCATGATAAACCAAACTATAATCTAAAGTACCACAAAAATATCTAAACACCCTCTTAACAAAATTTCAATGCTCTCTACCAAGGTTACACATAAACTTGCTCAAAACTCCCACTACTTGGGCTATATCTGGTCTAGTGCAAACCATTACATACATCAAACTACCAATGACACTAGAATAAGGAACATTAGAAATCTCTTTAAAATCATCATTATAATTAGGAAACATGTCTAAACTCAACTTAGTACCAACAAGAAATGGAATATTTATTGTTTTACAATCATGCATATTAAAACTCTGCAAAACGGTTGTTGGAAGTTTGGAGATTGTTGGAAACTTGTCTTTTCATTGATGTCAACCTCTAGCATTGGATTTGTTGGAAGTGTTGGTATTAATTTCAATACATTGTATTGATGTTTTCATTGATGTATGGGATAAGTAATGTTGCTAATGTGTTTGGGTCACTTGGTTTCCAAGTGCTTTTGAGAAATTTTGAATAAAAGAAAGTTCAGTATGAAAAAGTGGTGTTCAGTCTTTTAATCCACATTTCTTCATGGTTGAAGATATTATCATGCAGTTTCGAGGTGATGATCGAATTAGATGTTCAAAGGTTTCATATCTAGAGTTTCAAGTGTTGGATTGTTCTACAATAGAATATCTGTTTGACAGTATGTATGTCTAGTGAAAAAGGGTGTTTGGGAGAAATGAGATTACTCCACATTTCTCCATAATGAAGTTTCTAGTTTTTTGGATCTAGAAACAAGCTTATAATGTTTGTATCTAACTTCCCTTGAAGTTTTAGGTGCTAAGTTGTTTTGTAGAGTCATTTTATGTAATCGATGTTTGTGCCAATATGTTTGGTTGCACAAAATGAAGGTGTTCTTGAGTTTCAGGTGGTTGCAGTAGTTGTGTAGAATATTTTGATGGTTCTAGAATATTCTTAGCTATTGTATGAATATCTTGGAGTGTTTTTGTGTGGTTTTCAAGATGTTTTTAAACCTAGAGAGGTGTGTTTGGTGTCACTTGTTAGTGTTAGTGTAGGTTTGGCCAACTTGGCATGCTAGCCTAATTGCAGAGGATAATTATTGTTTGAGAAAGTGTTGAGAAGCACATTTTTGTAGATTTTGATCCTAGTTAAGTAGTGGCATGGTTTGGATTCACTTCTTTATATTGTGGAGGTTTTTGGTGCAAACCTATTTGATGTTGCATGGTAGAGGTGTATATGTTTCATTGAGCTGACCTGATTGAGAATGTTTTAGGTCACGAAGGGTATAAATGCAAGGAGATTTGTTGTGTGGATTAAGTGTGAATTGGTGTGTGATGTAAAAGATGTGAAAGATGTGAAAGTGATAAAGTTTTGATCTAAGTTGAGCCTTAATTCTTATGACTTCCTAATGCAATAAGTAGAAGGTGTCTAAATTTCAGTCTGTTTGTGGAGTTGTTCATGCTTTAGTGGAACTGTACCTTTGAAATATGAGAGATGCATTGTTAGTAGTTCAAATTGGTAGTGAGCCACCTCTTTTTTTCTTCTTTTGGATAGTGAGTCCTTTGGTAGTGATCCATGGGCAGTGAGCCTTATTATATTTGGTGTTGCAATTCATATATTAGTGAGCTAACCCTCTCTGTGGTTTTTTCCTTCTTAGGTTTTCCACATAAGTCTGGTGTTCTTATGTGCTTGATATTTTTGCATTGTTGCTTTACATGTTTTCATTATGTTAATACATGTTAAGAGTTTAATGGTTAATAAGAGTTTAAGAACTAATATAGATCTAAATGTTAATGAGGATTTCTAATGTTTTAAAAGTATAAAACTGATTCACCCTCCCTCTCAGTTGTCTTGTGCATTTAACAATTGGTATCTGAGTTGTGGTTCCTAGGAAGAAGCTTAACCACTTGAGGTAGATCTAGATGTAACACAAGAAAGGTGTTAAAGCTCCCTTGTTTGATGGAACAAATTATACCTATTGGAAAGATATGATGGATGCTTTCTTAGTCTCCCTTGGGTTTGGTGTTTGGTAGTCTATTGAAAAAGGTTATTCTATACCTATAAATGGGCCCATCATCTGATGGTGAGATCAAGGAATATGAAAACAATGGCAAAGCAAGGAATGAAATCTTGAGTGGTCTTACTAATTTAGAACTTATGAAGGTTATAAGCTACAAATCTACTAAAGATATCTAGAAGAAGTTGGAAAGTATATATGAAGGAGATGGCAAGGTCAAACAAGAAAATATGCATAACTACAAAGCCAAATTTGAAAACCTAAGGATGGTTGAAGATGAAGATATTACTACCTACATCCTTAGTGTTGGTGAAATTGCCAATGCTATCAATGATCTTGGAGGAAAGTTGGATGAGAGAAGTTGTGAAAAAGGTATTAAGAAATCTAAATCTACCTAAAGCTTATAGTCATAAAGTTTCTACTATTGAGGAAGCTCATAATTTGATCATTATTCTAGAGATCATATGTTTGTTGCTTTAACTTCTTTTTAAATTAGAGAGTTTGGTCAAGATACTACAAAAAAATGAACTTCCTTTAAAGTCTGCAAAGTAGAAAAGGATGATGGATTAGATCCATATGATCTTGATGAGGTGGAAGCAAACTTTGTGAGGAGATTGAAAAAGAGTATTGGAAAATACAGAGATAATCCACTTTTCAAATATTTTAATTATGGAAAGATAGGTCATTATGCATCTAAATTCCCAATCAAAGTTACTAATGACAAACCATATGACAGGTGATAAGATTAATTTTGTTAAGCTTGAAAAGTATGATGGAGTTCTTGTTAAGTTTGGTGATGATACATTTGCTAAGATCTGTGGAAAAGTTTCAATTAGTTTTGATGGAAAATATAATATAGATGATGTTCTTTATGTCAATGGTCTCTGACATAATCTTCTAAGTGTAGGAAAAATGTGTAGCAAAGGATATGATCTTGTATTTTAGAATGGTGGTTGTGAAAGTAGAAAAGGAATCTCCGGTATTCTAGTTGTTTTTGGAACAAGGACAGGAGAATGTATGTAGACACTTAAAAAAATTCCTCACAATTGTCCTATTTTTCATCTATTAATTAAATGGATGTTATTATCTATTTAATTAATTCATTTAAATAATTTCTTCTATTCATTCATCAATGAATTTATAATAATTTATCTATCCACATAGTCAATTATTTATTCATTTATCCATCTCCATAATCAGTCACTTATCCATTTCATATTACTCTATTTTGCATTAATCATCAAAATATTCATACATGAACCTTTATCCATTTACATATTTCATTAAATGATTTAAATACATAAAATTATTTAATCATTCATCCATTAGTTTGAAAATTCACTTTAAATAAAATTCTAAACCTACATCATATCATAAATCATCTCATTTACCTCTCTCATTTCAATCAATTTCAATATGCATTTCTCCACTTCATTCTTTTATCCCACATCTCTCCCTTAACTTGAATTCACCCCGTGAATTCATCTATAAAATCCCTTTCTTCTCACCAAAAAAGAATAAATTGAATTATAATCATGCAATCCTCTCTTCCATTCATCAAAGCTTGTTGCATTTGTGCTTGTGAAAGTCTAAGAGCGCCAAATGCATAATTCAAGATCATGGTGAATAGGAGAACAATGGAGTTTGTTTTCTTTAGAATGAATATGTTGTTGAAAAATGGAGGTAATTATTTAGCTTTAAAACTTGTAAAACTATTATATTGTAGATCTAATTAAGTGTTCTTTGTTACAATTTATTTGTGGATTATTATTTATTTAGATTCATTTTACTATTTATAGAAATAGACAAAAGATTGTAGAAGAATAAGACCAAAATATAAAAGTTACACAACATATACTATGGAGAAACCCTTTCGGGAAAAAACTCCACCAAGAATCAATGTATTATTTAATCTCAGAATAAGATTACAATAATTCCAATCCTTGTTTGAGATGCTTATTTTTCCTTCAACAATTCTTCTTCACAACTTGCAATAAAATATAATAAATGCTCTTCAACTTGCTGCAATAAATAGACAATAATGAGCCTTGTAAACTCCAAAGAGTTTATAATTACAAAGCACAATGCTTATCTCACAAAACCCATGCCTATTTCTTGCAAGTAGAGTTATATTGTGAAGAAGATTGTCAAAACAAGTCCATCCATTTGGGCATCCCAAACTGAAGTCATAACTCAACGTTGATTCTGAAGATATCTTCTAAGATTATCCTCAAAGTTGGCACCCAAGAATGGGCCCACTTAACTCAACCTTATAAAATATCTTATCATGCAAAAGTGTTAACTCCAAGATGCCAACTTGGGCACCCAAGGTGGGTCCAAGTCAATCTTTGTTAACTAAAACATATCTCTCCACCATTCATGCAAATATCATGCATGATTTATCATCCCCACTTAACTGAATGTATCACCTGTTATCTATCATTCAAATCAAGCCATTATTCATGCATTCCAAGTTAACTGAAGTCAACTAACATTCAACTAAAACTAACTACATGCAACTAAAGATAACTGAACCATAACTGAACTAAACTAAACTAAACTAAACTAAACTAAACTAAATTGATATTGAATTGAACTAAACTATACTGATCTAAACTAAACTAAACTCCATGCATGTAAACATCAATCCCTAACTTCTAGGATCTTTGCATGCATTACTGAAGTGTTATCTTTTACTCCAAAGAGTTAACTTAACTCAAGGTGAGTTCCACCTTCCATGTGGGTGCCCCATGTGCTCCTATTTTGTAGGATCTCTTCATGGGTGCCCCCACATGTTCCTATCATTTAGAATTAATTACAAATGTCAATTAACGTGTTTATTTCATTCAAATTTAATCTCTTTCTAATCCTAGTGTTTTGGGAACACTTTCTAAGGACTTAGGAGATACATGAAATAATGTTTAGGATTGCAATTAAATGGCATAATATTCCAAACATATTTTTGGTTTTTCATAGTTTAGCTTTATGTTTTTGCATGTTCTTTCATTTAAGAAAGGCTTCATTGATGTTATGTTGGAAATCTTGATTTTGGATTTATAGTTTAAAATCAGTTTTTCAATTTTCAACATATACAATGTCTATCAACTTAAAGGTAATGGTGCAAAGTGCTTTATGTCTCAAACTATTGAAAGTTGGCTATGGAATAGAAGAATGGGTAACATTAATTTTGATAGTGTAGTAAGGATAATTTTTATTGATGGTGTGTGAGATTTTCCAAAGATTACACCAATTAATGCAATCTACAAAGAATGCCAAGTTGGAAAGACAAAAAAGGAAAGATTCAAGACAAAAGAATGTTCTACCATAGGCCCCTTGGAGTTAGTGCATACAAATCTATGTGGGCCTACTAGAATTATAATCTCATGTGTGACAAGTATTTCATTTTATTAATTGATGATTATTCTAGAATGGCCTGGGTTACATTTCTGAAAGAAAAATTAGAAGCTCTAGACAAGTTTAAGGCATTTAAGGATATGGTTGAGAATGAAATGAACATGAAAATAAAATTTTTGAGGTCTAATAGAGGTGGTGAGTTTACTTAAAATAAGTTTAACAACTTTTGTGAAGATCATGGAAAAAAGAGGCATTTGTCAACCCCTATAACTCCTCAACAAAATGGAGTTGTGGAAAGGAAAAATAGAACAATTCAAGAAGTATCTAGTACAATGATGAAGTAATATAATCTTCTAGATGTATATTAGAGAGAAGTAATTCATACTACAACCTACATTCTTAAAAGAGGTCAAGTAAGAGAAAATAGTTCAAAAAATCCCTATGAGTTATGGTATGGTAAACCCCCTACTGTGAAATATTTCAGAATCTTTGGAAGAAAGTGTTATATCAAAAGAGATGAAGAAAAATTAGGAAATTTTTATGCAAGATCTAATGGAATCTGCCTTGGATACTCTACAAGAAGCAATTCCTATCAGTGTTACAACAAGATATTGAAGAATATTGTTGAGAGTGCAAGTGTCAAAGTGGATGAGGAACTACATCAAAGTTCAATGTTGATAGAAGGATATGAATCTGGTGAATCCTTTTGTAGTGAAGAAGAAAAGGCTGAAGACAAAGGAAAAGAAGTGACACTTGAAGAGGCAGAATCTCCAAAAAAGAATCCTAAAACTCCTAAGTATGTGCAGAAGAATCATTTAGAAGATCAGATCATTGGAGATAAGAGAAAAGGTGTATTAACAAGGAGAAAAGCTGCTATGATAGGGGAACAAGTGAATTTCTATTTACTTTTAGAGGTGGAACCAAAAATAGTGACTAAGGCATGCAAAGATGATAATTGGGTCAAGGAAATGAAGGTTTAGAATAGATAGAGAAGAATATAACTTGGGAATTGGTCCCAAGAATAGTAAACAAGAATGTATTATTACTAAGCGGGTGTTCTAGAATAAGTTGAACGAATATGGAAAAGTTGTTAGAAACAAGGCTAGAATTATGTATAAGGGTTACTCACAGGTTGAAGGTATAGATTCTAAGGAAACTTTTGATCTAGTTGCAAGAATGGAAGCTATCAGGATGTTTTTAACTTTTGCAACACAAATATTTCAAATTTTATTAGATGGATGTGAAGTCTGTATTCTTGAATGATGAACTAGAAGAAGAGGTATACATTGAACAACTAGAAGGGTTTCAGTTTTCAAAAGATGTAAATATGGTCTATAGATTGAAGAAATAATTATGTAGATTGAAGCAAGCTCCTAGAGCTTTGTATGCAAGGTTAGATAAGTATTTGTTACAACAAGGATTCAGAAAAGGTACTACAAATAGCAATTTGTATTTCAAAGTTGAAGGAGAAAAAATATTGATTGTGGTGGTATATATTGATGATATGATCTTCAGAGGAAATGAGATGTGGGTAAACCCACAAAAGTGGTTTACAATTTAAGTGAGGAAGGAAAAGTTGCAAAAAATAACCCCATGCAAAAAAAATTGGTTTTTTAGGGTTCGAGTGAACCAAAAGAGGGTTCGATAGAACCCTAGTTCGAGTGAACCAAAAGAGGGTTCGATAAAACCCTAGTTCAATTGAACCAAAAGAGGGTTCGATAGAACCCTAGTTTGAGCAAACCAATTAAATGCAAGGTCCCACCATTCCTACCAAAAAATACAAAGAAATTGTTTTTTGAAAGGGGGTTCGCTTGAACCCCCCTAGTTCGCCCAAACCCCCCTTTTCCCACCTTCTCATGCTCTAGCACCAAAAAAGTCCAAAATTTTGTGCTTTGAAGCTTGCATTTAGTATGAAAATTGAAGAGACTCTATAGACCCAACTAGATGATGGTAGTCCTCAAAACGAGTTATCCAACGAATATAATTTTAATATGTTTTGGTTTTATTATGTATTTGTTTTTTTAGTTTTACTAAACATAGGTTTTTCACTGAAAATCAAGCTCTTTGTTCTGTACATGTGGAAAAATAGCAGATTATCAAAAAAAAATTGAAAAATATGAGTGCACCAAATATTGAATTCCTTGATTCCACAAAAAAAAAAAAAATTTGATACATGCAAAAAATTTTACATGTTATACAGTCTGCCTATTTTTGAATTGTAATTGGTTTGAATTTGAAACTTGATTAAGGAAAAAAATATTCAATAAAACACTATCAAACCAATTGGAAGCACTATATATTGTAGTAACAAATCTAAATTTGAAAAAATTGGAATTTTATCCTTCATTGAAAAAAAAGTTATGCAGTATACTGTGAGCGTCACTCCTTAAAAATGTTGTTTATTGAAAAAAAATAGTTTTCAAAGGAGATGAAAAAAGAAGTACAATCTGATTCCAAAATTTTTGAAAAAAATATATTTAGAATATACAGAAAAAATATCACAAATCACTAGTTTACATCATCTTCAAATTCCTCACGATTTAGCTGCTATAGGTACCTGAAAGTGAATATTTAGTTAGAAAAAAATATTTCAGTGTCCAGTTTGGCCAAAAATTGTAAACCAATATTGTGGGATCACCCATGTGCAAGATAGTTTTAGAGAAAATGCAAAAAAAATTTGAGATTTTAATGTTTGGGGAGATGAATTTCTTCCTTGGTTTGCATATTAGTCAATTAAAGATAGGTATATTCATATCACAATCTAATTATGTTAAGGAATTGTTGAAGAAGTTTGGAATGGATGACTCTAACCTAGTATGCACTCCTATGGTTATTGGTTGTAAGTTAAGAAAGAATGATGAATATCCTAAGATAGATCAAAGCAAGTATAGATCAATGATTGGTGAACTATTATACCTCACTGCTACTAGATCAAATATCATGCATTTAGTTTGTCTTGTGGCTAGATTTCAAGAAGATCCCAAATAATCTCATGTTGCAACAATCAAAAGGATATCCAAATATTTGAAGGGTACTCCATATTATGGTTTGTGTTATCCTAAGGATACTAAATTCTCTTTGAGTACATATACATATGCAGATTAGGCTAGATGTGTAGATGATAGGAAAAGTACAAGTGGTGGTGCTTTATTTTTTGGAAGCGGGTTTGTTTCATGGCTAAGTAAGAAGCAAGATTCAATATCATTATCTATTGCAGAAGAAAAATATATTGCAACAACATCATGTTGTACACAGGTGTTGTGGATGAAGCAAACATTAAAATATATTAGAGTTTCATATGATGAACCCATCCCCATAATGTATGACAAGACAAGTATAATCAATATTTCAAATAATTCAGTAATGCATTCAAGAACAAAACATATCTCAATCTGGTATCACCTCTTGAGAGATAAATTTGCAGAGAATGAGGTGAAGTTGGAGTATGTGCCTACTAAGGATCAAGTTGTTGATATTTTCACAAAGTCTCTTGCAAAAGATACTTTTTAGTATCTCTGGGAGAAGTTGGAGGTTATTTCCCCTCCTTTCAACTAGATGCATAAATATGTACATCTTTCTGGGAAGCATTTCAAGATATATCTCTTGATCTTGGATTGATGCTAAAGGCTATCTCTCGAGGGAAGTAGGTAGTAGTTGTTTTTGGTTGGTGCAGTTGTTGTCTCTTGTAGGTATAATTAAGTAATGACAAAGGGGGGTAAAAGAAAATAAAATATGTGTTTTCCTTTTCCATTGATTTCAAAGCGGGAGAAAATTTTGAATTGGCTGAAAAACCATAGTGCAGAAATGGATATGGTCTTTAGCTGAGAATAAATGCTTGTGTAAGGGGGAGCAATGTCTATTGGTGAGATTTATGTGAGTTTTTGGTTGTTGTTATTGATGGTTTTTCATATCAAGTGTTTCCATCAATGACAAAGGGAGAGATTGTTAGAAGTTTGGAGATTATTGGAAACTTGTGTTGTCATTGATGTTAATAGAGCATTGTTACATTAATGTCAATCCCTAGCATTGGAGTTGTTGGAAGTGTTGGTATTAATGTTAATACATTTACTAATATTTTGATTTATATATTAGATAATTAATGTTGCTAATGTGTTTGGGTCACTTGGTTTTCAAGTGCTTTTGAGAAAAATTGAATTAAAGAAAGTTCTGTAAGAATTGGCTATGAAGGTAGCCACCCAAGATCTAGAGGCCTAATAGAAAGCACAAGCAAAAGAGAGGTAGAAACAAGATGACAAGAATAAACTGTATTCTGTCAATAGAATAGAATGTAATGGGATGATTAGTACATAGGAGACCCCTTGGCTATATAGCCAAGGTGAGAACATAGAAGGGCATAAGATTATGAGAAGTGTTGTAATCTTATGATATGAGACAACTATGAAAAGCTATCACTCCACCTAAAGTGGGAAAGAGATAATGTAATAATCACCACAAAAGGTGGAGAGATAATCACATGATGTGTCCACAAAAGGTGGAAGTGATGAGGTAATGACATGTCAAGTCCACCAAAAGTGGAAAATATTCAACAACCTCCTATGTGGTCCCTAAGTAAACTTAACTAAGGTGTAATTATGACCTAGAACAAGGTACAACACATTTAATTACACCAACAAGTTCAATATGATAGAGTGGCGTTCAATGTTTTGCTTCACATTTCTTCATGGTTGAATATATGCTCATGTAGTTTGGACATGATGACCAAAGGTGTTTAGAGGTCTCATATCCATATTTTTAGGTTTTAGATCATTCTATAGTGGAAGATGTGTTTGATAGTATGTTTGTCTAGTGAAATAAAGTGTTTGGGAGAAACAAGATTGCTTCACATTTCTCCATAGCGATGTTTCAAGTTTTAAAGATTTGGGAATGTGCTTATAATGTTTGTATCTACCTTCCCTTGAATTTTTAGGTGTTGAGTTGTTCCAAAGAGTCATCTAGTGTATTGGATTTTTGTGCCAATATGTCTAGTTGCACAAGATGAAGGTGCTCTTGAGTTTTAGGTGGTTGCAGTAGTTGTTGAAAATATTTTGATGGTTCTAGAATATTTTTAGATGTTGTATGAATAGCTTGGAGTTTTTTTATATGGTCCACAAGATGTTTCCAAACCTGGAGAGGTGTTTTTGGTGTCACTTGTTAGTGTTAGTGCAAGTTTGGATGACCTGGCATGCTAGCAGTAATTGTGGAGGAAAATTGTTGTTTAAGGAAGTGTTGAGAAGCCTATTTATGTAGATTTAGGTCCCAGCTAAGTAGTGTCATTTTTTGGATTCACTTCTTTATATTATGGAGGTGTTTGGTGCTGATCTTTTTGATGTTGCATGGTAGAGGTGGATACGTTTCATTAAGGATGTCTTAATTGAGAATGTCTTAGGTTGTGGAGGGTATAAATGCAAGGAGAAATGTTGTGTGGATTAAGTGTGAAGTGGTGTGTGATTTGAAATATGTGAAAGTGATCAAGTGTTGATTTGAGTCAAGCCTTAATGCTTATGACTTCCTAATGTAGTGAGTAGAATGTGTCTATATTTTAGTCTATTTGTGGAGTTGTTTGTGCTTTAGTGGAACTGTAGCTTTGGCATATGAGAGATGCATTATTATCGATTCAAATTTGAAGTGAGCCACCCCTTCTTTCTTCTTTCTTTTGGATAGTGAGTCATTTGGCAGTCAGCCTTTCTTTATCTCTCTAGGTAGTGAGCCTTATTATATTTGGTGTTGTAATTCATATATTAGTGAGCTAATCCTCATCATGGTTTTTTCCTTCTTGGGTTTTCCATGTAAATATAGTGTTTTTATGTGTTTGATTTGTTTGCATTGCTTCTTTACATGTTTACATTCTATTAATGCATGTTAAGATTTTAATGGTGAATAAGGGTTGAAGAACTAATGCAGATATAAATGTTAATGAGGGTTTTTGATGTTTTAAAAGTATAAAAATGATTCACTCCCCCTCTTAGTTGTCTTGTGCATCTAACAATGGTATCAATGTACTTACTCTAAATTAGCCAAATATTTTTGTGAACCCAATCTCTACTGATCTCCATCCCAAGAATATATTTTGCAGCCTCCAAATCCTTCATATCATTTTTTCCAAAAATTTGAGTCTTAAGCTCCCTAATCATCACCTTCTTGTTACTCATAAACAACATTTCATCAACATACAAGACAATGGTTAAAATCTAGTCATCAATAACCTTAATATAAGCACAATGATCCTCCTTGCTCCTAAAAAAACCCAACCTCAATGAAAAGGCATCAAAATTTTGGTACCGCATCTTGGATGACTATTTCAAACCATATAAAGATATATTTTAACCTACAAACCAATTGTTCTTTTCTTTTGATAACATAACTATCAATTTGTCACATATAAATCTCTTCCTCAAGATCCCCATACAAGAAAATAGTTTTAACATATGTTTGCTCTATTTAAAAATAATAAGCAAAAATAATAGATAATATGAATCTAATAGAAGTTAACTTAGCAACAAGAGATAATTCACTAAAATCAACTCCCTCTCTCTGGGAGTATCCCTTGGCCACCAATCTAGCCTTCTACAACTCTAATCAACCATCTGCTCCAAATTTATTTTTAAATACCCACTTGCAACCAATGGGCTTCCTTCCTTTGGGAAAACTCACAAGATCCCAAGTATCACAACTATCCAAGGCCATCATATCCTCCTACATGTATTGCATCCAAGACTCACTTCCTTCTAAAGAAAGAGCCTCCCTTTAGGATCCAGGTTCATCGTCAATACTCAAAAAAAGAAAATACACAACAAAAATTGGATGGGCTAGACCTATCAAATAGATTTTGTTGTCTTGTGGATTTTCTCAAGGTAGGAGTAAGGGGTTATTGTTGCTCTTCTTCTACATGCTCATCCTACACATAATCTAAACTCTTTGAACCCTCTTCTTCTTCTCCATCCTCTAATCCACCTAGTTGTTCTTCTACATGTGCATCTTCCTTCTTTTCAATATTTTTCTCTAAGAGAATTATTTTTGTCTCATCTTTCTCCCTTGGTTGTTCTTCACCTAAATAAGCTCTAAACTCCCTGAACTATCACATCTCTAGAGAAAACCATTTTATGGGTTAGTGGATTCCAAAGCTTATAACCTTTTACATTCTCACTGTAATCAACAAAGATTCATTTATGTCCTTTTGGATCTAATTTAGAATAGTTCTCTTGAGGAACATGAACAAAATCCTCACAACCAAAGACCCTTAAATGTGAAACAAAAGGATTTCTACCTATCCACACTTCATAATAACTTTTATCAACAAGATATAAAAAAGGATATTATTAACCAAATAACATGTAGTAATTACAAATTCTTCCCAAAAGCATCTATTAAGCTTAGCACCACTCAACATGATCCTAGCTCTTTCCATCAAGGTTTGGTTCATCCTTTCTTCTACCCCATTTTGTTGAGGTGTATATTGTGTAGTCTTTTGTTGAGCAATACTTGCATGCTTATAGAACTCATCAAATTCCCTAAAACAATATTAACCCCCATTTTCAAATCTCAACACCCTTATCTTATGATTCATTTACTTCTCAACTAAGGCTTTAAATTCCTTAAACTTAGTGAAAACCTTAGATTTTACATGCATAAAATAAATCCAAGTGTATCTTGACACATCATCAATGAAAGTAACATAATAATGAGATTTTCCAAAAGAGTCAACATCCAATGGTCCAAACACATCTAAACGAATGATCTCTAATAATCTCCTAGCTTTATTAGTCCCATTAGGACATGATGATATATTATGTTTATCAAACACACAATGCTCACAAAAATTATTTTTACCAACAAAATAATTAGAAATATCATCAACCAAATTTTTATTCAAAATATTCTCAAGACCCTTTTCACTTATGTGGCCCAATCTATGGTGCCACAACATACATGCATTTTTAGTACTAGATACATTGGTAGAGTTACAAAAAGTGGAAGGATTAAGCCTAAACAAAGTACCAATCTGAGATCCTTTAGCTATCACCAAACTACCTCTTACCAACCTATAATGAGACTTGTCAAATGTAACATTTTTTTCTAGAATCATTCAAATTGGATACCAAAAGTAAATTTCTTACAAGTCCTAGAATATGTAAAACATGATCAAGGGTTTTAACCCTACCATCACTGAAACATAACTTTACCTTTCCCTTACCAACAATATTCTTCATGTTGTTATCACCAAGGAAAATTTCTCCCCCATCATAAGTTGAAAATGATGTAAACCACTCCTTGTGAGGAGTCATATGGTAGGAGAAACTTGAATCAATAAGCCAAGCTTTCTCACTAATAGTGTTATTAGAAATAAACAAAGCATCAAAATCGTCATCTTCTAAGGAATTTTATATGGAGGTATCCAAACTCTTTTTCTTGTTTCTACACTCCTTCATATGTCCTCTCTTCAAAAATTCCAACACTTTACTCTACTCTTTCTAGGGTTTTTAGAACATCTTTTAGACTTTTCTCTCTTTTTTCCCCTTTAGGCTAGACACTTTTTCCTTTGGACCTTCCTCACACATGCAAGGCATCTTGGGATCCCACATTCATGGAATTTCTCCTCATCTTTTCTAAAAGAAGTATTGTAATGTGACTATCCATCTTTGGTTTTGTACCACCACCACTTATGGAAACAATTAGATTTTCCCAAGATTCGGGTAAAGAATAAAGCATAAAAATCCATTTATCTTCCTCTTCTATCTTATAGATGCAAGTTGACTTATAATCATATTAAAAACATTTAAATGTTCTATGATAGAATCACCATCCTTCATTTTCAAAGAATACAAACTTATTTTGAGATACAACTTATTAGTTAGAATTTTAATTTGGTAGATATCACCTATCCTTTTCCACAAATTATATGTGATAGATTCTTCTAAAACATTCAAGAGGATGAAATATGCGTTATGGTTTCTTTTATTTTGAAACTGCCAACCACTGATCTCTATCTTCAAGGAGATCCTTCATATTCAACTTCCACATCTTATAGCCAGTGCTATTGAACTTCTCAATTTATAAACGAGAGGTAGAAGCCATGGTTTACAATATTCTTTACAATCTACAAAAACCACAATGCACAAGCTCCCACTACAACCAAAAAACCTTCAACACTCAAAATAAAGGTGTCCCTCTCTTAACATAACCATTAGCTCTAATACCAAACGATAGAAATCAAGGTATATCTTGCAACAATATGAACTTAATAAAGTGGTTTCAAATATGAAATTATGTATTCAAGATTACCAATATGTGATTAAGTGATTAACAATTGCAACAATGAAAGAAAACCTACAATACCACAAGTCATCAAGCACAAGTGACATAAGATATATGTGGATAAACTCTTGCAATAAAAAACTCCACACCCAAAGAGATCCAATGTTTGTATTAATCTTCAAGGAAGTACATCAATACACCAATCCTCTTTGTAATCTAGTAACACTTCATTGCTTTGACAACCTGCAAACAAACTCTACAAACCACCATCTCAAGGCTCTAATATATAGAAGTTTGTGAGAGAGAATACCACAAATGGTATCCCAAAACAACAAGCAAAACCACCTAGAGAAACCCACGCCCCCCTTAGTGGAAAGCCCATAGATATGACATAAAATAATGAATAATCACATAGCTTTCACATGGGTGCCTAACCCATAGTCAATCAGAATTGGTCAAACCCAAGTGCTCCATAACTCACCAATAGCTCTGATGGCTACATGCAAGAGCATGCACCAACATGAAAAATTGGGCACCCAAACATGCAAGAAAATGCAAAACATATAAATAACATGCAAATACATGCACACCAAAGTGGTCTCCACTGATAAAGTTAGATTCCCAAGAGGAATATTCTCTCAGGATGCTCTATAATTGCCACTATAATAAGTTCACCTCTTTGAATGCAATTACAATTTGTCTTAGGAAAACAAATAATTATTTTTTCCTCACCTCCCCTAGAACACTTTCTAAAGAACATGGAGACACATAAATAAACTAAGGATGGCAATTATAATGTCACCTATCCTAACAACCCGTAATGGTTGATTTAAGGGTAGATGTCAATCTAGTCCCAAAAAGGATATGGGAATACCTAGGAAGACCCACACTAGAACAAGTACCCCATACAACATCAGTTTGGTAGATGGATCTAGAATGGAAAGTTTGGGCACTTGGAGACAAGTGGAAGTGAGTGTTAAGGGAGTAAAATAGGTTATAAATTTTGAAGTAGTCACAATAAAGGAAACATTTGACTCATTGATGCACTCTTAGGACTAAGATGGTTTGTAGACTCACACAAAGTAATAGATGCTCAAAAGAAATAAATTTCATTTTCAGATGAAAAAAGGATAGTACACACCCCCTTAGGGAAGAATCAAGATGAAACCTACATAGAAGAGGTAAATGCAAAGGAATAAGATGATAATGAAAAAAGGTTGAACACCATAGCTAAGTTACCTATAACTAAAATTTGGGAAGAACCCAATTCAGAAGGAGAATTGGAGATAGACAAAACTGATGGAAGCAAAAATAGTGAAAGTACACTAGAAACATGGCGACAAGATGAACCAAAAGCATATTCTCATAAAATATTTGGCTCATGAAGGATATTTATGGTAATAAATACACCAAGAGAAGAACCATCCATAGAAAACATACCAAATGATATTGGTGCAAATACAGAGAATGGAGAGGAGGAAGATCAAGTTAACCACATTTCACATGAAATTTCAAACCTCAAGTTTCCTAAATATTTTTGGAGTGGAAGACTTATTGGCATACCTATTAAAAATAGAAAAAACCTTCCCAATTGAAACCCCAAGACTTGATACCCTACCACATACCCTTACTTGCACTATCGCATGCTAGTATAACATGCATAAGCATACCATTATCAAATGGGAAACTTTCAAAACCTTGATAATATCAAGATTCCTACCAGAAGTAGGGGAATATGAAGACATACCTATATTTGACCTAGAGATGTCGTACTGCAACATTATTTAGATATGTGTATATACTTTTGGGGACAAATATATGAGTATGATGATCAAATATATATCTAATTTTTCTATTGGACACTTAAACTAGTAGCCAAAACTTGGTACATTGACCAATAAAGATGTACATAAACTAAAACATCAGACAAAGTAACAACAGATTTTCCCCATACCTTTTCTTTTTCTAGTGAAAACCCTTAGATACATACCATATGACTATGAATGAAGGAGATCATATTCAATCCTGAAGAAGATTAGAAATAGCGGTATCACAATCCTCATCCATGCCACCCAAAGAAGAAGGTATATATGAGTATATTAATTGGTAGGAATAGGAAGCAACCAATATAGAGAAACACTCTTGTGTAGTACAAAATGATGAAGAAGAGTAGATCCAAAAAATAAAATGGACCAAGGAGAATGATGAATAGAATAATCCATCGAACCTAAGAAGAAATACTATAATAACCCCCTCAAATTGAAAGAGGAAAATATTGCAATAAAAGGGGATCCCAAGATGGCAAGAATAGGGGACTACTAGGATGAAAAGGTAGTAGGTCAAAAAATAGAATCCCTCTCTGAATTCCAAGACTTATTCCCCAAAACCTTTATAGATTTGAAAGGAAACAAAGAAGAGGTAGGAAGGATGAAAATTCAACTTATGGAAGGTGTTAAACCAGTCTAGAAGAGACCTTATAAACTAAATCCAAAGGATGGGTTCAATCATTGGGTAGCTTTCCTTTTACTATTTTATACTTTTATCATTTCTTCTGCTAATTTTCAAAGGCATTACCAAGATATTGCATACCTTTTATATGCCTTTTGTACACTCTTATGTAGTTTTAAGTATGTGAAAATGGAAATATGTTATGTTGATATATGTTTATATTAATGCATGAATGTATATAAAATTTAGTATGATTCTATGTTTAATTTATGATTGTTAATAATGTGGATGCCTTAGGAATAAGACTAACACCTTTCAGCAGGAAGGACTATCAACCCACAACAACAATTTTTTCAGCTAGTGGTATAAGGACTATGGATGGTTATAGAGAAGAAGTCAAACAACCAAGGCATGAAACTTTCAAAAGGAAATGAAGGTGATCATTTATTGATCATATGTGAGTCACCATATAATAGTCTTGCTTTCCAAATAAGATAGCCAAAAGGAGGATTCTACTCTCAACAATACTAATTTATGACAAGATTGTTCTCAAGAACATGTCTCTATTAAAGAAATTAAAATATTGGGCATATAATTCTAATTTGGTTTCTCTACTCCTACTTTATAGTTATTATTTTTTGTTTCAAACTAAGTCCTCATCCTATCTTTAAGGAAGATTTGATGGTTTCTTTATGATTTTTTTTAGTTTGTGAATAATAAAACTCTTCACATGCCCTATATAGTGGGGTCTTCTATCAAGAATAAAATCTAGTTGATAGTTTCTAGTTTGCTATTTATTTGTTTTTCATTACTACTCGATAGTTACAGCAATAGAATGTGTATAATTGAATAAAATATCTTCAATATATTCCTATTGGATTTTATGTAAGAGTTCAATGTTAGAATGTAATAAATGAAATCAGTTTAATATCATGATTTTCTGAGTGTTTGACAACTTCAGTAGAAGCATAAACTCAAGAAAGGGCTACTTGAGGTACTACTAAGCCACTTGAATTCCTATTGTCATATTAGATAATACATTGTTGAATTTAGTTAGTAGTTTCCAGTTATATGCATGTGTTGCAATTTATGAATTGAATTCTATAGCTTCATGTTTAGTTTCATACTCTAGAGGAATTAGCTAGGTTAGGACACTAATTTTTCAATAGTTGATAGTTACAATCTTAAGCATTAGGTACCCATAGCATAAGGTAAAAATTTATATTCATTTACCCTTTATTTTGAATTAGCTACTTTAATTTTAACCCTTTATTGTATTTTGTACATGTTCCTTTTTTTATACTCTATTGATGTAGGATGTGTCTAGGACATGTGAATGCATAAATTTTGAAAGCACTATCTAAAGTTTATGACTCCCTGGTTGATAATTAAATGCAATCTCTTGTGAAATATGAACTATTCAATTATAGATTTGTATGTCCTCTAAGTTGTGTGTATACCTAGTAGCACCAAGTTAATTAGGCATTAGAGAGTCAATATTTTTGGTGTTGTTGTCAAGGATGGTGCTAAGCTTAGGATTCTCCTTTGTATTTTCAATTCCTTTCAAGCTTTCATAGTTTAGCAATTATATTTTCAACATTTGGGTAAATAGGTATTTTAACCATTAACAACAATATGAGTTACTAACAAAGTGTGGGAATTGTTGATCTAAAGAGTCACAACCATTATATGTGGAGGCAACAAGATGCTCTGGGAATATTTCTCCCCTTGATACATGAAGCATTAGAAGATACTGGTGAAAAAAGTGAGCAGAATGAGAGAATCCTTGAAGAACAATCATACCTTACACCAGTACCTATGCCAACCATAGAGGAAACTTCCCGAATACATATAAGCATCATTGTTGATGTAGCAGTAGAAGATCCACCAAAGTATGTAACATTTGAACTCCCTATAACCAACTAGGAAAGGGTAGTTGTTATGAAGAACATAACTCCTTCAATACTCCCTATATTCTATGGACTAGTCATAGAGGATAAAGACACATTTCTTTTTGAGTTTGATGTGTTATGTCAAAGCTATGACTACACAACATGACTCAAATTGTTCCTAGCTACAGATGCTACTCTACAATGGTTCATGGGGTTGGGAAGAGATGTTGTTCCCAATTGGAATATAATGAAGACAAAATTCCTAAAGAAATACCAAGATTATTACAAAGGTATAGATAGAAAGATGGATGGAATCTTTAGGATTTTAAAAAAAGAATATGATCCATTGGAAGATTATGCTGAGAGGTTCTAGTTCTACCTCAAGAAATCCCATCAAAATGTACTTTCTACTAAATCCTTAAAACTAGCATTTTTAGGGGGGGTCATGAAGATTGTATGGATGCCCTCAATCTAATTAGAGAAAGGGACTTCTCATAATTACCCTTTGGTGAGATTTGTAAGGTGTGTATAAATTACTCCAGATCCTTCATCAAGAAGACCAAGGGAGATAGGACCTCTTCTCTCAACAAATCATCTACTAGAGTCTCAAGGGTAGAGTTGATCAATCTTCTATCAAACATGAAGGAGGAAATAATTAGCTACTTGGATACGCAACTATATACCCTCCATATCAATAAGAAGCAGAGGAAAATCTCACAAAATTTTATCCACACTATCACTAGAAGAAGATTAATTGCAAGTGCAAGAAGTTGGACAATATTTTTGAAGACAAGCAAGGGAAGACAAAATTTTATGCCCTGGAAGATGAGGAAGGTCAAGTATTTTACATCACTAAAAGCAAACCATGGCATCCAGGAGAAGGTATTCCCCAAGATCCCTTGACCTATAATATATCATTTCCAAGTAATAATACAAAATTCCTAAATTGGAACACTTAATATTGGACCAATGTACAAAACTCACAATGGCTAATGCCCCTAGCCTCTAATTGTACTCAACAACAATAGTACATATGGGCACCATAGAATTACCAAGGACCAAATTATAATTCCGAGTGGTCACCCCAACAAAACCAATGGCCACCATAGTGGCAAAATCAAAATCAAAATTACCAGCAGCCACAATAGCAATCATAATACCAAATCCAACAATGGTTGCACCACACCACCAAGAGCACCTCAATTGCTAGCACAACCTGTACCTAACCCAAATAATAATCATGTCCAATAGGATTATGCTAATAAAAACTTTTAATACCCTATTTATGGGGTTAAGGTGATTAATGTCCACCTCAAATTAGGGAAAATGATAGTTGGGCCTTCATCCCCTCACATCACATAATTGACTGATGAGGAAATCCCAATTGGAACTATGTACAAACAACCTAGGGAACCTGAATAAAATTAGGTCAACCCAACAAACATAAGTCCAAAACCTCCATTATTTGAGAGATTAATAATACAAAAACAACACTCACAAGTTGAAACCAATATGTTATGACAACTCAAAGATGTTTTCATTAAGATACCCCTTATTTAGGAAATTAAGTAACAATTTATACCACAAAAATGAGAGAGTTATACCTCAAAAATATAGGAATGAAATGTAAGGACCCTCCTATTGTACATGTTTTAGGACAACTTGCAAATATTATGTTAGGAAACATAGTTGTCCCCAAGTATGCACATCCTGGGAGCCCTATTGTGGATGTCAAATTCAATGGCACTTCATCAAGAATAACTTAATTCACCTTGGAGTATCCATTAATGTAATGAACAAGGAAACAATGAAGTTATTAGAACAAATGGAGCTCAAACCTACACCTACTATGTTATAATTAGCAGATAGGTCTACAATAAAACTTTAGGGAATTATTGAAGACTTGGTTATAACATTAGACTCGTGAGAATACCCTATATACATTATGGTGTTACAACCCAAATAAAATCTTGTAGGATAACCCCTCATCCTAGGGAGACCTTGGTTAGCTACTAAAAATTCCTTTATAAGTTATAGGTCTGGTAACATGATCAGTTCCCATGGAAATGTAACCAAGAAACTAGTCCTTTATCCACCTACCCAACCATATGAAAACTTGGAGAAAACTATATGGCCTACCCTAGATGAGGATGATCAATGCTCATTACAAACATTAATGACTATTGAAGGAATACCTATATTATAAATCCAAGATGAAGATAAACTAATTGCAAATGTATCATGCAGAACAATTATGGTAGGGACCTACAATAATATGAATGTTTATTATGCTTGCAAGATCCTTTGTAGAACATAATACCTACCAATGCATTAAGTCCATTTCTCAAATTTTATATACCTTATTGCCACGTAACTGTAGTCCCAATATAGAAAGTCTTGACATTGCATGTATTAAAGCATTATCCTTGACTTTAGATATTTCATTGGAGAAGACATTAAATGTAAAAAGTCAATTAATTGTTCATGACAATATTCATTGTTGAATGTGTTGTAAGCACACACAACTATGTTTGCATAGGATTACCATGATATGAAATGAATGGACACAAACATGTGCATGCACCAAATTTACATAAATAATTGCTACAAACCAATTAGGCAACCTCAAAGAAGAATGAACCCAACTATTTGTGACATTGTTAAGGAAAAATTACAAAACTTGTTGAATGCAAGATTCGTTTATCTAATCTTTGATAGTCAGTGGGTGTCTCCATTAGTAATTGTACCTAATAAAGGAGGGAAATGGAGAGTGGGTGTTGATTATTTGAGCTGAATGTGGCAACTAGAAAATACCACTTTCTCCTTCCATTCATATATCAAGTGCTAGAATCATTAGAAAGAAAGTAGTAATTTTCCTTTTTTGGATGGGTTTAGTGAATACAACCAAATTAAGATAGCTCCAAAAGACCAAGACAAGATAACCTTTACATGCCCTTTAGGAACATATGCTTATTGTGTCTTTTCCTTTGGGCCATGCAATGCCCCTGCCACCTTCCAAAGGGAAATACTAAGCATATTCTCAAAATTTTCTCATGATTCCATGGAAGTTTACATGGATGACTTTACAATTTGTGGGAATACCTATGAAGAAGTATTTTCTAATTTGGAGAAGGTACTACAAAGATGTCAAGGTCACCACCTATCCTTAAGTCATGAGAAATGTTTCATGATGATTATTGAGGGAGTAGTCTTGGGACACTTTGTATCCAATAAGGCAATCCAAGTAAACCCAAATAAAATAGAGGTAATATCAACAATGATTGTACATCATAAACAAAAGGATTTCAAAAGCTTCCTTGGCCATGTTGGCTACTACAGGAGATTTATACAAGATTTCAGTAAGATTACAACACCCCTTTTTGTCCTATTATCTATAAATGTAGAGTTTAATTGCTACTTGTCAAAATTCCTTTGAAGCTCTTAATTTTTCACTTACAAAGACCCCAATATTAAGAGGACCAAATTGGACATTACCTTTTCATATCCACACTGATACTTCTAATTTTTGCAATTGGAGCTATATTAGGACATAAAGAATGGAATTTAGAGTTTTCCATTTATTATATCAATAAGAACCTTTAAGGGGTGGAGCTTAACTATACAATTACTAAAAAGGAGATGTTATCAGTAGTCCATGCAATAAAAAAACTCAAACACTACATCACAGGGTATTCTATATTCATCTACACAGACCATATAGCAATCAGGTACTTGATGAACAAACCAGTAGTTGGAGGCAGACTTGTGAGATGGTTGTTTCTACTTTAGGAGTTTGATATTACCATTGTATACAAACTAAGAGAAGATAATGTAGTAGTAGAGAAATAGTACTATACTTTCTCTCCAAATTGCCAACAAAGTTAGAAGAGAATATTATAGATGATTCATTTCTAGATGAGCACTTATTTTTCCTATCTCTACAAAAATATTAGTATACAAAAATATACAATTATCTAGTTCAGGGAAAATGGCACCACATCTCTCATCAAGGGAGAAAGACATTTAGTTCAAAAAAAATTTCCTTATTCATGGGTGGCTAGATATTTATTTTACACAGGACCTAATAACATAATGAGAAGGTGCATCAGAGAAGATGAATTCCATGATATTCTCAAGGCATGTCATGATGAATCTTGTGGAGGACATTTTGCAACAAATAGAATAGCTCTACTACTAGCTATTATTGGTCAACACTTCATAAAGATGCAACCAAATACACAAGGAGTTGTGATAGATTTCAGAGGATGGGACAACCTACAAAAATAGATGAAATTCCATTAAAACCACAACTAGTCATAGCACCATTTGAGAAATGGGGGCTAGATTTTATTGGTCATATATCTCCAACATTCAACAATAAGGAATATATACTAGTTTATACTATCTTACAAAATGGGTGGAGGTGAAAGCCTTGAAATTTGCAAGGGATGGAAATGTTTCCAAATTTCTCTATAAGGAAATATTTACAATATATGGTGTTCTTAGAGAAATTGTGGCAAACCAAGGGCCACAATTTACTCAAACTTGATCACCAAGTTAGTGCATGAATATGATATTTGACATAGAAAGTCTGCATCTTATCACCCTCAAGAAAATGTTCAAGTTGAAGTGACTAATAGGTAAATAGAAAACATTATTACAAAAATAGTGCAAATACATAGGAAGGATTGGGCAATCAAGTTACCTGAAGGAGTTTGGGCATACAAGACAACCTGAAAACCAACAATAGGCTTCACCATATAAATTGGTGGATGGAAAAAAGGTAGTCCTTCAAATATAATTTGAATACAAAACTCTAAGGATAGAATTCAAATTGGGAATGAATATATCTTAGACACAAAAGGAGAGGTTGCATAACCTCAATACATTGGATGAGATATGTATGAAAACAATACTCCACACTAAGATTTTGCAAAAATAGAGGATGCAATGGCTTTATCAATACCAATTAGTCTAATATAGGTGATTGGGAACTTCTTTATGATTCAAGGTATAAGGATTATAAAGGAAAATTATAGACTAAATGGCTTGCGTCATTGAAAACAGAAATAATTTTTCCCAATGGAGCAGTTTCGTTATAGAATATTGATGATGTAAGGTTTTCACTGTTAGTTAATGGCCATCAGTTGAAACTCCATAAGATGAAAATGAAGAAGTATGATTTCCTACTATGCTTACAACATCAATTCAAACCAAAAATACAAAATTCATCAAAAATAATAAGCAATTCATCGAAAATATCAACAGACGAGCTACATAGCTCATCTCCTACTATTTCACTAGTATACTCTTCAAAACATAAATCAATGCACACATGCATAAGTGAAACTCAAAATTCTTCACTTTCTAATGGACACAAACACTCACAAGACTCACAACATCATGCCTCAAGGCACAATATTTAGAAGGTACTTGTTTCATTCATCAACTTGAAGCACTTGCACATCCATCCTTTCACACATGCCTATAGTATCTATCATTACATGTATCTTTACTTCTCCATCACATGTAGAAATCAAATCACCTTTTATGCATCATCCATACCATGCAATAAATTTAACCTTTCCCATCATGTACTTTGTATGACCTTTTATTCAACACTTCAAATTCATTTACCACATGTTCCACTCATGTTGAATTAAACTTCAAACCACAACTACCCACAATTCATGACCATCACTTCATATCATTTAAAATCATTTTGCATGGTGGAATTCAACAATTTCACATGTGGAATACTTCATTTCACAACATGTCAACAAGTACTCTTCATATTGAGTCTCATAACTAACAATGAAGCTTACTAATTTTTACATATTTATCATTTGTGCATGCATTTCAACTTCACATTTAAATTTCCATTGCTTATTATTTATCACTCCACCCATTATGTACTTGCTAATTGAGGACACTTAGCATCTTTAGTTGGGGGAGGGGTATTCAAAGGTGTTCCATTTAATTTTCTACTATTCTCAAGAGAAAAGGAAGATTTTAGAAGAGAGAAGAGGTTTCTAGTGTAGAATTGGGTGACACAACAAAAAAAAAGCAGAAAAAAACTAGTGAAAGTGACTATAGTTGAGGCATTACAAAGAGAGGTGACATAATGAGGAGAGAGCCAAAAAGCCATAATTTTTTGCTAGAGGAAAAAAAATTGTGCCTATCTTTCAATAGGTAGGTTGGTTGGATTACTTCCTTAGACACAAAATTCAATGAGCTTGTGACCTGGTAGTTTGTTAGCACCTTGCAGAATGATGAGTCAATTGTTAGGGGATTAAGAGTGGATGAATTAGAGGCTACTATTATAGAAGTATTGGGTCTTCCATGGAGTGGAGAAGAGTTTCCAATAAGGGAAGATGCAGACACAACCAAAAATGAGTTCTCCTTGCCAAGTGAGAATTTGGACTCCTCCTCTCAAGGTACAAAATGTTTATCTTAACCCTAGCTTTGGGCCTCTATAACCTCACCCATTATTAGGTATTTAACTTGTGATGGGATACAATCACTATTATACACAATACATTTTAAGTTGCTTAGTTATTTATGTAATTAGAGGCAAGCAAATGTTCCAAATTTTCTATATAATTTATTGAAGAGAATGTCATCCAAATACAAAAGGAAAATAAATCAATTAGCTTTGACCCATTCCTATCTAGTTACTTTACTATTTAAGAGAAGTCTTAGTGTTCAATTTCCCAATGTATCTTGTGAATATTTTCTAAATTGTAACACATCAAAAACATTATTCTAATGCATAATGAAGGAGAAAGGGCTCAGGAACAAGAAGTAGAATAATCTATTGTGGCTACAACTAAGAGAGAAATACCCTCTAGTTCCCATGTTGCAACACCTACCTATAGCATAGAGGAACCTGAAGAGCAAGGACTACAGGAAGCACAACCTACAACCTCTACTAAGTAGCCCACAACTAAAGAAGATATAAAAAACCTAGATTCTATTAAGATCCCACTGAAAGAAAAGAAAAGAAAAATTGGGGCTTCTACCTCTACACCTATGAAGGGGTAGAAGAGGCCAACACCATCAAGGAAATCACATCCCTTGAGGAAGAAGGGTCCCATGAAAGGAAGAGATAAAAAAATAAAAAGGAAGATGTTGTGATGATTGAAATAGACAGATTCTGAGGGAAATGTCCCTAGTGATGATACAAGAACACCAATTGTACAACCCCTATATTTAACTAGTACTTTTGACTAAGATTCATAAAACTTTTTTATTTCTAGAGAGAGGAGAAGATCTCCAAAGAGCCTTGTTTTAGAAGGATTTATGTGTACAAAGTAGGTAGGAGAATAACGTTTTTTGGAGAAAGAAGAGGAATTATTTTTAGAATGAAGGAACACAAATAAATAACTACAAGAGGCCTTACAAAGAACTAAACAATTAGAAGACCTACTAAAAACATACCAACAAAAGGACAATGAGAGGGATGCAAGGATTAGGGAGTTGGAAGAAAAATTCCACAAATTTGAGCATGAATAAAAATTAAAAAATTTGGCACAACTTGCCATTTTTGAAACAAATGAAAAAGATTCAATTCCTTAAATCTCAATTGGAACTATAAAGACCCCCACTATACCTACTATTGTGTCATTGGGCATAGAGTTATGAAAGAAAATACAAGAGTTTTTCCAAAAATAAATAGATTCAGAAAAGGAGAAAAATAAAATGATATCTACACATTCCAAGACAATTGAAAAGTAAGAAACAAAAGTAAAAAGAGTAAAAGTGAAAATTGAGGAACTAATAGACAAGACAATTCAACTGATGAGATGTAGACCACCTGCTAGGGTATATACCCTATTTTTGCCAGATTTTTTTTTTTCAATTTATTCAATAATTAGTGATCTCCTTGTTGAAATCAATTTGAGGTCTTCATTTTTAGAAACTTTCCAAAGGTCTACACCTAAAATGTAAGACCAACTGTGTGAAATTTATTTGCACAATTTTGTTCTTTCATATGATACTACATGGAACCCACTAATGTTTGTGGGAGATCTCCAAATAAGGGCATGGGCTTCTTATGTCAAAAATGAACATCAAAGGGGGAAGCTTTTGTAAGAATATCATGAGAGAGAAATATCTCCCTCTTCAACTAAGAAAGGAGGTAGCAAACCCTAATGTAGTAGTAGACAAGTGGTTAGAACTTATAAAACATAGGGTAGTAAAATCAAAGATTATGGATTATAGAGAAAAGGATTATAAGAGAATGAAGGGACTAGAAGAAGGCACTTGTTGAATGAAAAAGACAACTTAGGGGGGGTGAATCAATTGTAGTAAATTAAAACATAAAAACCCTCAACAGTTATCAGATCCACAAACATTCATTAAACCCTTATTTTGTTAAAATGATTAATCATGAAATGTAGATAACAAAAATTGAAATAACAACACCATACACAAGATAACACTATATTTAGGTGGAAAAAAAATGAGAAAAAAACCACAGTGGGGATTAGCTCACAATATAAGTAATTGCAAAATCGATACATGGGTGCACTACCAAAATAGGAGACACTATCCAAAAAGGCTCACATCCAGGGCTCACTACCACATAAAGATAAAGAAGTGTTGTACCCAAAACAATTTGTTTGCTTCATTAAGGAATTTTGCTTAAAATGGTTTAAACCTTGTAAAAGTGTCATCAAAAGTTAGATTTTGGGCAAACAAAGTATGGGATTTTTGTGGGTTTAATTTCTAGAAGATATTGGAAAATTTATAAAAAATTGAAAATTAAGGATTTCAGGCCCCTATTTTTGGAAAAAAACCCTAAAAATTGAATATTATCAGAAATGGCTGAAAATTATTTTGATTGGTTTATTTCACTTCGTGATCACAGTGGTGAGGTCATAATCAAGAAAAGGTCAGTTTAAGTCTGGTGGGTTGTTTTCACTTTTTTAGGAGTGTCGGTTAATAGATTTGTCACCTAACTTTGTACTCTTATGCCCACAAAGGTGACAAATGTAACAATAGTTGAATCATTCATAACAGTGTTTTAGACTGATTCTCTACTTATTTTAAAAGGTGGCAACTACCTTCTTCAGATATTCAATGAATAATTTTTTAACCAATATCGCTTTTAACCAAAAATATTTGAAAGTTATCCACACATCAAGTATCAAATACTTAAACTACCAAATCTCCAAATCTATATTTAAGAAATCTCTACTCATTCATAGCAATAAAATATTTATACACAGATAAGCATTCCACAACAACAAAACTAACTAAACATCCATCATTCTAATAATAGATAATTCACTAGAAAAATACTCAACATAAGCAGAATAAATCCACACATCATAACACAAATATCATGCATGCATGAACTTCACTATTTTCTTTCTATATTGAAATAATAGAAAGTAGTAAAACTTAAAGATAACAAAGATTGTTCTCTAATTAGTAAAACAAAGTTTTCCCAAAAGATCCTTATCGCCAAGCAGTCGCCCCATATTTAAAGATTACAAATTGTCCTTGATAATAGTTTCTTGAAGACAACCATTTCATAAATTAAAATAAAAGTTTTAACAGCATCAAGAGAGACAAATTAAAGAAAATAACATAACAACTAAACTAATTGGCAGTCAACTGATTCTTTTGCTTCCAACTATCTCCACCTCCTGTTGTTCCAGTAACGCTTCTTGTGCCTTTACCCTTTGCCTACATTCCCAGTACTTGGGGACAATTGCAGCAATGTTTTTGCTTCCTAGAGTTGTGGTGATTTGTAGCCTTATCCTCCATCTTGAAAGGGCATGGTCTAACTTAGCAATTATTTCATAGATATTGTCACTTTCAGCCTTGAATGCACTCATATAGGTCTATAAATTGCTCAATTTGTTGAATGAGTCTGCAATAGTTGTCTTTGGGCCACCTACCTCATTACGATACACTTCTTTATATTGTTTTGATATGTCTACAACATCCAATACCTTTTCAACAAATTCATTCATGAGGTCCACTTCGAAGGCATTGAAATTCTCCTTGATTTTCACCAATATTCCAAAGTATTTTTCTAACACTTTATTCATCTCTTTGATATAATCCTCATATATTGACAATTTCCAATCCAAGGAATCAAACCAAGTAGGATCAATTTCTTTGGGATCAACTACCAGTTTCTCCTTAATCAACAAGGTCTACTCCATGGAGAGTAATTCTACAATTTCTTTAAAAAGCACATACATGCGACTATGTTCTCTCCTCATCTACTGGAGTTTAGACACCATATCCTTTCTTTTATTAGACACATTAACATAGAATTGAACAAATTTATGAATGTATAAAATGCCATCTTGATAAAGACTTTCTATCCATTCGCTGGTAGACTTAGTATAACCTAAATTTTTCTTGACCTTCTGCACAGTTTTAGAATGAATACCTTGAACATTTGAGCTTGAGGCTTCCCCTAGGATTGGAGTAACAATTGATGAAATAAAATTCCTTAAAGAAATAATATGAGATTGCAATTGAAGGTTCTCCTTTTTTTGTTCCTTTGCTATTTTAATTAATACATTAACAAATTAATCAACATGATAGACATCACCTTAAAAAGTAGATAGCCCCATGTCAACATGAGTAACCTTGTAATCAGCCTCTGTTATTTCATTTTCATTCAAGTCCTTTATAGGATCAATGATCTCTAGAAATTGATTCCTAAAAGCAGAATCAGTGATCATTCATGACATTCTTTTGGCCTTCTTTGGCTTATGTTGACCTTGTAGCAGCATAGTGACTGTATCCAACTCAACTGCCATTGCAGGAACATTATTTCTTTTCTTCTCTATCACTTTCTTTAACCATGTTGGAGAAGGAGCCACAAGCCTAGTATCTCTACTTTAAGCACTCACATTCTCCATTTTCTCAACTAACAGAACAAAAATAGAAGTATCTCATACCAAAGAGGGAGGAACTTCAAAGAATGTGGGAAAAGGATTATCTTCAATCATATGTTGGAAAATTCCCTTGGAGTTTGTAGACACCGACTTTTCTTGATCGGTTCTTTTCTTAGGTACCGATGAGGGCATACTATCATGTTCACACATTTTCTTCAATTTAGCCCCTATATCTCCTAGCTTTTTGCCATCTCCTCCCGATTGTGAGCCAATGCCAGATGACCTAGTTGTTTGTTTTCTAGACAATATGCTTATGCTAGAGGCCTCTATAGTTTCTTGTTCATTTCTTTGTGAAGTCCTTTTCCCTTGACAAGAACTTACACTTTTCCACCATTTTCCATTTAACCAGTCTAAAGTCCTCAAAATAGGGGCAAAACAAATCATCAAATCTAAGACTTCATCCTCTGACCAGTTAATTTTGTACAAGGGCTTAGCAGTAGGGGCTTGAAATTCAGGGTCAATAATCATTGTATCTTCCTCCACATCTTTTGGAATATTAAAGGAGATACCAAAATTTTGTATCTACTTTAAATTCAATCTCATTAAACTTCTCCTTTGCACCTCACCTTCATCTATATAGTCTTCCCAAAAATTCTCAATATTTGGGTGATGTTCATAACTACTAGCTCCATACGAATTTTTCTTAACATAGCCCTTGCTATCAAAATTAGCTCTCATGGGAAAATTCTGGAAATTAAATTCATTTAGGGCTTTCTCCGCACCCCTAGCAATATTATTAATCTTGCAAGAAAATAAAGGCATGGAAAATGGAAAAACATATCTTTTCTTTCCCATGTTTGAATATTTGACAATCACCATGGACATCTACTGACAAACCTCAAGAAAAAAAAGAAAATAACTTGGGTATCGAGGCAACCTCAATGGAGCCTTCTCAAAACCTCCAATTCTAAGATAAGTGAATATGTTGAACTAAATGTAAACAACTATCGAATCTCATTACCATGGTAGTTTCCTCAGGGGAAACCTAAAGCTAAGAGTTTCCACCAAGTCTCCTTACAATCTCCATCAAGAATGCATCATTAATGCGACATAAATCCTTCATTCCAACTTGCTTAGTGAGCTATGCCAAGCTTCTATACACAAGCATGTCTGGCATCGGAGACCCTTGTGGTTCCAACCCTACCTAGACAACCTCAAGACTAGCTAAAATATAAACTAGATATGATTACATGTGGAATGCAATAGTTTTCCAAAAATTATCAATTTCTCATTTAGATGATAACTAATAATCTCAACCCAGTCAATGAATTTTTTTTCACTACAAATTACTGGAATGAATCAACACATCCAAAATTCAAAAGAGTCTGAATATGCATTATTAACTACTCAATGCAACAAGGTGATAGCATCTAAAATTTCATATTTAAAATGAACGCTTTTAAGTTTTTAGGGCAACTGAGACTTACCCTTTTTCTCAGACTTCAACCAATTCTTTGCAATGGCATTTTTGCACCATTCTTCATTCATTATGAAAAACTCATCGCCAACAGCTACAAACATTTATTCTATAGTCTCCCTCTCTAGAACACTCAATGCACAAGAAATGACTTTAGGAGTGATTCTCACAATGATAGACCCATCGACAACTCTAATCTCTTAAGTCTCTGAAACGTACCCCCGTGTGCATGCAATCACCAGGTTGACACTTTGCACAACTTTGAGAAAACCTCCCATGCGTGCCAAACCACTTTGCAAAATTTTCTCTCCTAATGTCATTCTCCTATCTTGCTCCAGGCATACCAAAAAATTCTCCAAATTGAGGTTCCCAATTTCAGTGTCCCTCACTCTAAACTAGTGATTTTGAATTCCATTCTGCATGAGCGAAAATCCGTGGAGAAATAATTCTTGTACTTTGAGAAGTATTGGCAAAGAATAAGAGTGCAGGCTAAATGACTCAATGAATACTTTTGCCACTCAACTTATTATGTTACTTGATAGTACATGCAATTAATGTGGCATTCAATTTCATTCCTCAAAAAGATATCCTTTAAACCTGCATGCTTTTTGAAAACCCTGAAAAGACCACTCAAGATTAGTTTGTACATATTATTTAATGAGGTGGTGATGCTTTGAAAACCATGAAAAGTCCACAATGTCGTGTAGTTGCAAAAATTTGGAACCTTAGAACCAAATTCGGGAGTTTCAAAGTTTTGAAAACCTCTAACCCACCAACTTAGAAGACAACCAACAAAGGGAACCAAGTTGGCCAATTGGGAAGTTATGAAAATTTAGAACTCCACGAAAAGGTTTTGAAACTCATAGGACAAGTGATCAAGGTTAGGAAAAACACATGACCTACGGCATTGAGAAATTTTCAAGAGGAACAAATGGAAAGGTATTTGAAAATGAATGAAGTAAAAGACTCGAAAGGCCTAAGGAGGGGAAGCTTAAAATTTTTGGGACAAGTTTAGAGGTTAGAAATAACAAGGAGAAAACTTAGGACCTCTGAGGTCATCAATGGCAATTGGCCAATACTAGGTGTCAAGATCTAAGCCTCAAAATCATCATAGAATTTTTTGCAATGAAAGATGTTGAAAAAGATGCTTCGCAACAGAGGGGATTGTCAAATGGCAGAAAATGCAAAAACTATTCTAAGTTTGGAAACACTATGCTTTGCTATGTGGGAGATACTTGCACAATCACCGTGCAATTCAACTTTGCAGTGTTTGTACACATAGAAATGGTGAAACATAGTCACATACTTGTGTCAAAAGTAGTGATGCTTCAAAATGGTCAACTCAACAAGCGACACAATGTTCGCGAAGTGTGAAATGGTGAAAATCATCAATTTTGGAGAAAATTTGAGCCCCTACAGGTCAAGGGCACCCTTAAAATTGAGGGCTTAAATTTAGTTGTTGATGCTTTCAAAGACATTCATCACCTTCAAAATTCTGTTAGCTTTCTAGTGAATCTATCATATTTGTGAAGCATCGGCAAACGACAGTGGAAGCAAAAGAAATGGGAAATTTACACATCAAGGACAATAGTCAGAATATAGAATTTGTGTCCATGTAGCCCAAGGACACCCTTAAATAAAGCCTATCATATTTCAAAATTTGTAGAAACCATTTTCAAGGGATATCTTCAAATTTAGCCCAACTCAGCGATGAATTTGTTTGCCAATTCGTAATACATATCAGTTGACTGTGGAGTTGATCCAATGAGCATGTAAAATGGAGGGAAAATAGAATTGAAAATATCAAATTGTACCTCAATAGGTCAGGGGCACCTAGCCTTTTTTCCAGCTAGTTGAGGTTTTCAGCAGCTATCTTCTTCACGAGATCTGTTCAGAATCCTCCTAGCTACATAGTGAATCCAATCGTCAACCTTCGGGATATGTCAAATGCCTGTAGATGAAGAATCAACAAAAAAATTTGAAGGATAAAGGCAAGTAGAAAAATGACTAAGTATGGAAAAATACACCTCCCTTGAGAAAGGCACCTTTCTATTGGAGGTCTTAGAAGCAGTTTTATAGTTTCATCACTCTCAGGAATATCTCTTCCAAATTGTTCCATCTCCATGATGAGATCATCGATGTAGGCATCAGAGCAATCTAGCTCCTAGCAATGAGGGTCAAAATGGAGAATTCTATTGAAAGTTACAAATTGAAAAATCATTCTTAAAAGCTCAATTGTATTCCTATAGGCCAGGGGTGCCCTTGCATTTGAGGGTCATAATCCAAATTTCAAGACTTGCATATACAATCATCCTTTGCAGAATTCTTCTCGCTACATGATGGATTCAACATCTAGTCGATGGGAATCGTTAGTCATCAACCGTGGAATATTGAAACATAGAGGAAAAATCCAAAAAATGGCTATCCAATGTCATATGCACCCTTTTGAAAAAATGCACCCTAGTTTTTGAGGCATCAAAGTCAATTTTTAGCACTTGCAGCTCCCAACAACATTTTTTCAAACTTGTTCTGGCTACATAATGAATTCACCAGCTCAACTTCAAGATCAATTGAGCATCCAAAATTTAGGATCAAAAAGAGGCTTTGGTTACGTTTACAAGGGTTAAAAAGTTGAAAAAGTTTCCAATTCTGAGTAATGGTACCCAAAAAGTTAAAATTTTGACTTTCAAAATTGAAGTACATGCCTTGGCTGACCTATAAAGGTGGAGTCAATTAACTGAATTAAAATAATATTAAAACTTTATTTTTAAATGTTAGTTTTACTTGCATGAGACGTATTTATGCCTTGCATGCTAGGTGGCACCCATTTCAAGGCTCAGTCTCTATTTTTGTTAGCTAAATGTGGTCCAATGAGATAATTGCTTCCAAAATTTAGGGTTTTCTCTAGTATGTGACACCTTCACTCTCAAAAAATTCTTTAAATATGCATTTGGGTGTCCATTATTTTCACAAGTGGAAGAAAACACATTTTTCCTCACGCAAGCAAGATCTAAAGGTGCTACAAGAAGAAATTTTCAGTGTTCTTCGCATCTATAGGTCCAAATTGTTCAGAAGGATAGTTTTGCATGCTTCATTTTTTCTAGCATTTTCTTGATAGATTTTATCAAATTGAGGCAAGGAGGTGAATTTCTTAAAGATTTACAGAGGCAGAATATAACTTCTATTTTCTCACCTAAAAATTCTTATATCCTTGTCTTAGGTTTTCTTTTGCATGTCAAAGTAAACGACATATTTTTAGTATCTAATCATCTGGACCTATTTAGCATGATTTTCTCTACAAAACCCATTTGCTAGAATTTTTCAAGAAAAATATCCTTGTGTTAGAATCCAAGATCAAACATGCAAACCAAAAAATACCTTCCACAAAGAGAAAAATAGAAAGAGCAGAGCAATTTGCATTAAGATGTGCAAATGTATAATATTCAGGAATTAGGTAAATACAAGAGATGAATTTATTTATAAAAGCAATGTATGCATAACCCTAAAAGGAAACCCTAGTGTGCACACTGAATAATTAATAAATAATTAATTATTAATGTGCCTAAGTTTAGCTTAATTAACTAAAGTGATAAGTGACTTAATTAATTAAGTGACTAATATGATAAGTGATTAGCTTTTGGAGAAATTCATTGTAGAGCACGTTTGGGGTTCCTCGAGGGTTTAATGACTTGAGCTTATTTATGGAGTGTGTTGGACCAGATCGGGCATCTCCATTAGATTCAGAGCGCTGGAAAAAGTTAGGATTGGCTTTTGTTTCATTGATTTTCATCACCGTTTGTCAGATCTGTGAGGGTTTGAAGTTTATGAGGGTTTCCAGATCCAAACCATACCTACAATTTTGGAGCATTTGATCCCAATTGGACCTCACCATTGAGTTCAAAAGGCCCAAAAACCCTAAAATCAGCTGTCAAATCATTGAAATTGGACATAGTGACTCCGGGAGGTAATTTTTTTCATTTTTGGGTTGTACGGCCTTGTATGACATCCAATCCAAGAAAAAAATTTAAATAAAAAATAAAGTTAATGGGAACCACTGTCAATAAACTGCTAGCAGTTAATGCTAGTGGTTAGCCTAACCGCTAGGCTTAACCCCAAACCCTTTTGGAGGAGTTTTGGTATTTTGGCCATAACTTTTGCGTCCAAACTTGAATTTTTGAAAACAAAATATCATCAGAAAGCCGGTTCCAAGCCCGATCTAGTGGTGTAGGTGGTTTTTTCTAGTTTTTTTGTTATGTTACATTTTTTCTAGTCAAAGTCAAATCATCCTTTTCGTGCTTTCGAGAGCATATCTTTTGCATACAGTCTTTGTTTTTCGAAAATGAATAGGCGTTGGAAATTTGATTCAAACCTCTACACATATCTGAGGTAAATTTTAATCATGGAGGTAGATGTAAACATTGGTTTGTGCATGTACTCTCTTTTTTCATGCGCTAGGTTTGCATTTTCTCTTTAATTTATGCATGTTTTGCATTCTCTCCTTTTACAATCATGGGGTATTGTAATAAATGAACTTATATAAAGTTCCATCAGGGGGTTTCTTGCATAATAATTTGATTAGAGTGTAGTTTCATTGCATGCACTTTGATCTCATCTTCATATTGATGACAACTCATATGAGTTGTATTTGGATTATGTAGTTTATTTTGGCCACATCTTGCTCATAGCTTGACACATTTTGGTTCGCATCGGTTCATATCTCAAATTCAGAGCCTATGGTTAATGATCCTGAATCACATCAGATTCGCATCAGGTTACATCTTAGTTTGAGGGCCATTCATATTATGGTTAATGTTCCAGAATCTTCATGGTACTTGCTCCTATGAATCAATTTTAGCCACAGTTTGGCATCAGAATTGAGATACACATAGCTTCCATATTATTTCATCATATCATTCCCTCTTATGGGGGGCATCATTTATACATCTATTGTTGCTTCATAGATTCCAAGGTTGTTCCAGTTTGTGATATTTCCAATGTTTCATGGCATCGGGTCTGTTGTTGCATTATCATGATTCTACCTAAGTCCTTCAATGACTCTCATATGGTTTCTTGTAAACAGAGGTATCTTTCTTTGCTTGCTAGATCCAGGATTCCAATGTTACTCCACCAATGTTCTTCCAGTGCTTCTTTGCAATAGGTCATCTCATTGAGGGGGGGTTTTGTCCCACTGGGTTTTCTCCTCTTTCTCATTCATTGCATGGGGTTTTTCCTCTTTCTCATTCATTGCATTTGTACATGGGTACCTAATCAAGCCTTGTTGTCGAGACCCATATTTTCTTTCATGCATCTTTTACTTAGTGTTTTTAGCTACTTCCTAAGTTCATCTTAAGGGGGGGTGTTTGAGTAATAAGTTATTTCACTTAATTAATCTAATCATATTGGTTAATTAATTAAGTCATTTATCACTTTAGTTACTTAAGCTAAACTTAGGAACATTAATAATTTATTAAGTCACTAATCACTTTAGTTTTACTTAAGCTAAACTTAGGCACATTAATAATTAATTATTTATTAATTATTAAGTGTGCACACTAGGGTTTCCTTTTAGGTTTATGCATACATTGTTTTTATAAAGCAATTCATCTCTTGTATTTACCTAATTATTGAATATTATACATTTGCACATCTTAATGCAAATTGATCTGCTCTTTATGTTTTTCTCTTTGTGGAAGGTATTTTCTGGTTTGCATGTCTGATCTTGGTTTCTAACATGGTATCAGAGTTTCTGGCATTTTCTTGATAAATTTTATCAAATTGAGGCAAGGAGGTGAATTTCTTGAAAATTTACAAAGGCAAAATATAACTTCTATTTTCTCACCTCAAAATTTGTATATCCTTGTCTTAGGTTTTCTTTTGCATGTCAAAGTAAACAACATATTTTTTAGTATCTGATCATCTAGGTTTGTTCAGCATGATCTTCTCTACAAAACCCATTTGCTCTATTTTTTTAGGAAAAATTGCCTCATAGCTTCAATTTTTGAAGCTTTTCTTTTTTTTGAAGATTCCTTTGCATGGTTGAGAAAAATTCAAAATTTTGAAAAATGAAGAATGATCTATTTAGGATCTAGAGAAATTGCTTATAGAATGCTTAACATAAATGACAACTTAATGAAATGCTTAAATTAACAAATTAACATAATATGATTTCCAAGATAATGAATTGAAAAGAAAGAGAGAAAATAAGAGGAGAACAAATGCAATTGATAACGGAGCTTGTCCGTAAGGACTACATCTCTAGGCCCCTCTCCAACGGAGTGGCCGATCTAATTATACTCCAAAAAATTAGTTACAATTGCTTCAAGACTATCTCCCTTAAGCACAGCAGCATGACGTTCCTCTGAAGTGCGAAAATGTCTTAAGAATCTTCTAAACATTCTCCCGTTCTCACCACCTGGACTTGGAAATCAAACCTATACCTCCCTCCTTTTATACATAAAATATGCCTAAATAGGCCTAACCATCAAATAAATGCTTAAATCCCCTAAAAAACTCATACCATGACTAATTTGTCCTTTACAATCTTTTGGTTCAGATGGTTAGGGTGAATTTTGGCCATATAGGCCCATTTGGTTAGGCTCGGCCAACTAACCTTTAACAAAACCAAACAAACCTCCTATATATTTCAGGAGGGTTTGGTGGTCTAGTGACATGTCTATCTTTTAGCACCCGTGTGGTTGGGGGTTCAAAACCCACTGGCCACGTTTTAATACCAAACTCTGAAATATTAGACAACAAAACAAACACGAGCTCTAAGTTTAGTAGGCATGTGAGCGGTGGTGTAATGATGTAACGGTCGATTGTCGTGGGCGAGGTCGCAAGGTCAAACCCCAACAAACTTTTTCTCAAGAAACAAACCCGACTACCGAAGACTATCAGGACATGTGTCAACACCCAATTCATCACAGGAGACACATCAACACTGACAAAGCATACCATACACTGACTAGACTACTGACAATGTTGTCGACATGCATGCTAATTGAGTGATGATGTGTCATGTGGATGCCACTTGTTGCACACTGATTAGTCTGTACAAGATGACTTGGCTGCCACATGCCACGCGGAGATTTTTCCATGTCATCATCCATGCAGTACGGACTGACACATCAGCATGATGATGTCATCAATCGTACCCTCTAGTCAACCGAACTTTGACTGCCAATATCTTGAGCATACAATGTCTGATTTCGATGAAATGAGCGTTGTCGGAATCATCTCGACGAGCCCTTCAATTTGATGTTGCTTTTGCTGATTTCTGAGATGATCATTTTTTCTCCTTCTAGACGATCCCTTATGGTAGTTTGACTAAAAGTTTGACTAGTCTTAACTTGAGCAAATAGATTCCTTTTCGCTCTGTTCAAGTTGCGTTGGAATCAAGATTTCAAACTCTTTCTGATGGTATTAAATTCTAGATTCTTAGAGACACTTCAAATTTCACTAAAAAATGTCCCCCAGATTAGGCCTCCCCATTGGAGAGCTTTTGGACCTCTGAAAGCTTGATTACTTGGAAAGTAAGTGAGGGTAAAGTTCCCTCACTTTACCAACCTCCATCCATTTCACCTTGCTTGGATGCATCCCCTTAAGTCCCACTCTGAGGTACTGAACTGCTCCTCTTCGTGAAGTTCTGACATTTCTATCGAGAATGACATCTTCTGGCAACTCTGACATGTACCCTGGTGAAAGGTCATCAACTGGTGGAACTTGAATGTCTGTGACTTCATCCAGTATCATTGGAGGTTCGTATAGTTTCAAATTCTCCATATTGACAACCGAGTAAATATGCATGTATGGAGGAAGATTGAGGCAGAAGGCATTGGTACCAATCTTCTCAAGGATCTCAAAAAAACCATACCTGATTGGCTTAAGCTTTCTACCTTCACCTTGCATCCTTTCCTTACTAATGTGTAACCAAACTCGGTCTCCAACCTAGAAATGATGGTCAATGTGATGCTTGTCATGGTGAACCTTGTATTTTGCTTGGCTCTTTTCCAACTGAGCTTCCACTACCTGATGAATTGCTTGGACTTTCTGGATGAACTTCAAAGCCTTCTCTGCATCATGGCATCCATCTTCAACATCATCTTTCCCAAAAGTGAAATCCATCGGTGTCTTGGGCACATAACCAAAGCATGTCTCAAAAGGAGACCTCTTAGTAGAAGAGTGTGTTGCATGGTTGTATGCATGCTACACATAATGAAGACTCTCATCCCACAACTTAGGATACTTACTGCAGTACCCTCTAAGTAGATGCACAATTGTCCTATTTACAACCTTTGTATGTCCGTCAGTCTACATATGGAAGGTTGTACTCTTCTTCAATCTGGTGTCCATGAGTCCCCACAAAGCTGACCAAAATTCCCCTAAGAATTGAGAATCTCAATCTGATACAATAGAAGTAGGTAACCCAAAATGAACCAATACAAATTGAAAGTACATTTGAGTTGTCAGTTCAGCAGTGACCTGTTTCTTACAAGGCATCAAAATACACATTTTGTTGAACCGATCAACTACTACATACAAATAATCATGTCCCTTCCTAGACATAAGTATCCCCCCAACAAAGTCCATTGACACACTTTTCCATGGATGAGAAGGTACAGGTAGAGGTGTGTACAACCCCAATTTCCTGATACTAGGATTATTAGTTACACACATCACACAACCTCTAATATACTTAGTTACAGTTTCTTGCATGCGAGGCCGATAACAATATTTCTACAGCTGAGTCAATGTTTTGTTTACCCCAAAGTGTCTTGCAATCAATGAGGTATGTGCTTCTCTGATAACCTGTGCTTGTTCATCCCTTGGAACACATAATTTTCCCAAGTTATATAACAATTTATCTTGCACATAATAATATTTCTCTTCTACATGTTTACCTTGCATTAAAGCTACATAGATATCCTTAAAGCTCTCATCATTAGCATATTGTTCCTGAAAACTTTCATGAACCATATAACTATTCTGAAGGATTATCAAAGCATTCATCATAGGACGCCTAGAGAGCATGTCTGCTACTTTGTTATGGGCACCTTTCTTATACTTAATAACCAAATGAAACTATTGCAAAAAATCCATCCACCAAAAGTGCCTACTTTGTTGCAGTTTAGATTGTGAGTGTAAATACTGAAGTGGCTAGTGATCAGTGTGGATTACAATTTCTTTCCCCATTATGTAATGTTTCCATTTCTTAACACTTTGAACTAAAGCATAAAGTTCTTTATCATAAGTAGGATAGTTACTTACTACTCCTGAAAAATTTTCAGAGTGGTAGCAAACTGGTTTACCTCCTTGCATGAGTACTGCTCCCATGGCAAATCCACTTGCATCTGTCTCGATCTCAAATGGTTGATGTAGATTTGGTAAAGCTAGAACTGGTGTGGTGCTCAACTTTCCTGTCAAAGTGTCAAAATCCTTCTGTTGTGGACCTCCCCACTGAAAAGTTTCTCTCGTACTAGTTAATGCATGCAATGGTGATGCTATATAAGAAAAAATTGCAATAAACTTTCTCCAGTACTGAACTGCACCTAGGAAACTTCTGAACTCTGTGACTGTACTTGGCTTAGGCCAGTTTACAATAGCTTCGACCTTTGCAGGGTCTACTTTCAATTGACCATCCCCTATGACATATCCTAAGTACACTAAGGATGTCTTAGCAAATTCACATTTAGACATATTTACATACTATTTTTCTTTTCTCAATACATCAAAGACTTTCTTTACATGACTTACATGATCTTCCCAAGTTCGACTGAATACAAGGATATCATCTAGATAGACTATGAAAAAATCATCAATAAAAGGAAGAAAGACATCATTCATGACTCTCATGAAGGTAGTTGGTGCATTACAAAGCCCAAAAGGTATAACCAACCACTCGAATAGTCCTTGTTTTGTCTTAAATGCAGTCTTCCAAATATCATCTTCTACAATTCTTATCTGATGATAACCACTTTGCAAATCTAACTTAGTGAAATAAACTACATGTTTTAACTGATCAAGTAAATCATCAATTCTAGGAAGAGGATACCTGTTCTTTATCGTTATCTTGTTCAAGGCGCGGTAGTCAATGCACATCCTCCAAGTTCCATCTTTCTTTGGAACCAACACAATTGGAGAACCACAAGGAGATGTACTAGGATGAATAACTCCTTTTTCCACCAACTCTTGAACCTGCTTTTTGATTTCCTCATTCTGCATAACAGATAAACAGTACATGCCGATATTAGGAAGTGGCACATCCTACTGTAACTGGATTTCATGTTGTATATCTCTCTTGGGTGGTAACCCCTTCAGTTCCTAAAACAAGTCATCGTAAGCGTAAATAATCTTGACCATTTTAGTTTTATGTTTTGGGTCACACCCCTTGAATTCCTCAAATTTATCTTCTTTGGCTTTTACAAGCATTAATACAAATTTCTTACTTGAGTTGACCAACCTTTTCATTTGACCAGCATTGACTAGTGTAAGATTAGTCTTCACCTTATGTACTTGTACAATGTATTCTACCCCATCTTTAAAAATATGATACTTATTCTCTCCCCTATAAAAGATTTTTTTTCTATCATAAAGATAAGGACTTCCCAACATAAGCCCACAAATATCCAAAGGAACTACATCTACTTCTACCTCATCAACAAAGTTTGCAATGATATAAAATCTCAATTTAAATTGTTTAGTTACTTGCAATTGAGCATCATTGCAAACCCATCCAAGTGGATATGGCTTTGGATGAGGTGTTGTAGCCAAATTTAATTTCTTTACCACTTCCTCAGATATTAAGTTGACTTGGGAACCCGTATCAAACAATGTATCAACCTTAGTGTGTTTTGTTACAACACGAATGTGAAACAATTCATTTCTTTGCTTATCAACCTTAGGAGAAGATTCTTTACTTGTACTTGCACTAACATTAGAAAAACTTGCTTCAAAAGAGAGAGATATACCTTTCCCTTTACCTTGGATTCTAACAGCAACAATCTTTGTCTCATTTTCGGAGTCAGAACCAAGATCGTATTGAATCACTACAGTAGTCTTTTGCTTGCCTTCATTACCTCCATATCTTTTCGGCCTCAACTCAGGATGAAGCTTCCAACATCTTGAATCATCATGCCCCTCTTTCTTGCAATGGGAGCATGTGGATTTCTCACCCTCTTTCCTAGCTCTAGCTTTCTTCTTCCCTTTACCTTTATCTTTGTCTTTGTCTTTACCCTTAGACTTGCCCTCAAACTTAGATGGCTTCTTGGAAAAGTTATCACTGAAAGTGTTCTTACCCCTTGACTCTAAATGAGTAGCTTGAACATACACCTCATCTAGATTGTTAGGACTCAACATCAAAATAGTGTGCCTAAGGTAAGAATGCAAACCACCTATGTACTTAAGTAATGTGTCCTGGGTATACAAGGGAACATTTAAAGAAATAACCCATTTTCTAAACTCATGAGTATAATCCTGGACAGACTGTCCCTTACCTTGCCTAAAGGTTTTCCAATTCATGGTTAACTATTGCATGTAACCTAAAGGATAGAATTGTTTCCTAAGGGCAGCAACAAACTCCATCCAAGAAATATTAACATGTGGTGAGCAATTTCTTCCCGAGTCTTACTCTCCCACCAGGTGAGATTTGTACCTCCCAACCGGAGAGTTGCTAATTGGATCCTAGAAGAATCTTCTACTAGGCCTTGAATCCTATAGTACACTTCTACTTGTTGGACCCAATCATCTAACTTCTCAGCATTTAACTCACCACAGTACTTAGGTAACTCAAATTTTACATCTAGCTTAATAACAGGATTAGACTTGCTCTTAAATGGATTTACAATAGAAGAAGGAGAAGGAGGAGGAGAAGGGGGAGAAGAAGAAGAGGGAGAAGATGGAGGAGAAGGAGTTTTGGAGTTTTCTCCTTTGTGTCTTTCTGATCTTCTTGCTTCTTGTGCTTCGAAGAACCTCCCTTTTCGCGCTTCTTCTTTTTTGCATAAAGTTCTTCCACCATCACCTTCATATCTAGAAATTCCTTCTGGAAATCCTTTGGATCAAGCTCCGAACTTTTTCCACCTTCTTTTCCTTCCATATGTGATGGTGGATTAGCTCTTCATCTTTCGATGTCAGGATTATATTCTTCAAGCTCTCCTTCGCCTCATTGAATCCTGGATCTCGTTAGCATTCAATTTCTGCAATACTAGCCACACACAAAGCTCTAATACCAACTTGATCTATTTAGGATCTAGGGAAATTGCTTACAGAATGCTTAACATAAATGACAACTTAATGAAATGCTTAAATTAGAAAATTAACATAATATGATTGCCAAGATAATGAACTAAAAAGAAAGAGAGAAAATAAGAGGAGAACAAACGCAATTGATAATGAAGTTTGTCCGTAAGGACTACGTCTCTGGGCCCCTCTCCAACAGAGTGACCGATCCGATTATACTCCAAGAAATTAGTTACAATTGCTTCAAGACTATCTCCCTTAAGTACAGCAGCATGACGTTCCTCTGATGTGTGGAAATGTCTTAAGAATCTCCTAACCATTCTCTTGTTCTCACCACCTGGACTTGGAAATCAAACCTATACCTCCCTCCTTTTATACATAAAATATGCCTAAATAGGCCTAACCATCAAATAAATGCTTAACTCCCCTAAACAACTCGTACCATGACTAATTTGTCCTTTACAATCTTTTGGTTCAAATGGTTAGGGTGAATTTTGGCCATATAGGCCCATTTGGTTAGGCTCGGCCAACTAACCTTTAACAAAACCAAACAAACCTCCTATATATTTCAGGAGGGTTCAGTGGTCTAATGGCATGTCTATCTTTTAGCACCCACATGGTCAGGGGTTCAAAACCTACTGGCCATGTTTTAATACCAAACTCTGAAATATTAGACAACAAAACAAACACAAGCTCTAAGTTTAGTAGGCATGTGAGCGGCGGTGTAATAATGTAACGGCCGCCTGTCGTGGGTGAGGTCACGGGGTCAAACCCCAACAAAATTTTGCTCAAGAAACAAACCTGACTGCCAAAGACTATCAGGACACGTGTCAACACCCAATTCATCATAGGAGACACATCAAGGCTGAAAAATCATGCCGTATGCTGACTAGACTGCTGACAATGCTGTCGACGTGTATGCTGATTGAGTGATGATGTGTCGTGTGGATGCCACGTGTCGCACACTGATTAGTCCATACAAGATGGCTTGTCCGCCACATGTCTTGCAGAAATTTTTCCATGTCATCATCCATACAGTATGGACTAACACGTCAGCATGATGACATCATCAGTTGTACCCTTTAGTCAACTAAACTTTGACTGCCAGTATCTTGAGCATACGATGTCAGATTTCAACAAAACAAGCATTGCCAGAATCATCTCGATGAGCCCTTCGATTTGATGCCGCTTCTATCAATTTTTGAGATGATCATTTTTTTGCCTTCTGGATGACCCCTTATGGTAGTTTGACTGGCCATAACTTGAGCAAACGGACTCCTTTTCACTCTGTTCAAGTTGTGTTGGAATTAGGATGTCAAACTCTTTTTGATGGTACTAAATTTTGGAGTATTAGAGACACTTCAAATTTCATTGAAAAATGTCCCCCAGATCAAAGAATCTAGGTGTGATTAGCACATTGGTGGGAAAAAAACCCATATGTCATAATTTTTCATCAAAAAAATCTTTTGAAGCCCCATTGCCCCTGTTGCTTCTATTCTAAAAGGTCTTTGCATGTCAAGCAAAAAATATTTTTTTCAAATTTTTGACGTTGTGGGTTTTCTTAGAATTATTCTCTACAACACCCATGTCTTGGAATTTTTCATAAAATTTTCCCCTCGATAGGCTATTTTTAGCCTCATCAGGAGCCACTTTAGCTTTTGGAAAATTTGTCAAAATATAGTTGTGTTCACAATCAACAAGTGAGTTTTTTAGAATGCAGTTCACTTAGACTGAATTCAAGACCAAATGGGTCTTAATTCATGATTTTATTAGAACCATTGACACAGATTTGCATCAAGTGGATCTAGAGTTTGACTTAAATGCTTTAGATATTGACCAAATCATAGTTCAAAATCTTGAAGAATTTGAGTTGCTATAAGTAGCTTCACTTCCCATCACAACATAGTGTATAGAGTTTGTTATGACTTGTGTAAAGCATTATAACTCTACTACACAAGAAATTAATTCAATGGATGGGAAGATGATATGCAGTCTCAAGCCCAAGGACATCAATAAATGCTTCAATATTCCTCCAAATCTGAACAATTTGGTCATTTCCATGGATAAGTCCAAGAAGGAATTCAATGTTGATAAGGAAAAGTGTCACAGAAGAATGGTAGAGAGATGGATCAAACAAAAAAGGACTAGTTTGCCAAAGAGTGTGGGTCACGAAGAGTTCAAAGATGAATATGCAATTATGATCACCCTTCTTAATCATGTCACTGATTAGGCAGATGCTCACAAATTTCAGCCTTGGATGTATTATGTCATCGCTCAAATCATCAATAGAAAGGAGCACTATGACTAGGATTCTTTGATCAGCAATGTTCTCCACAAATAGTTGACCAACTTCTTGGTTGCTCATGAGTTTCAAATGTGTTCATACCTCATGTATTTGATTTCTTCCAAGGCCAATTTAGAGGGTTGAATACCATTGGAATTCTACATGAGTAGTGAGTTCAAGAGCATTTCTCACAGCTAGATTATTGGGAGTCAAACTTTGTGCTTTCATCATTCAAAACTCTTTCGTTGAGAAATATAGGAAAAGTGTCAAGACCTTCAAAAAGTGTCAAAGCATAAACTTGTAGAAGAAATAGAGGCCATCACTCCAGTTACGAAGCCACCAGAGTTACCAGTCAATAAAATATCAATTTAAGTGTGCAGATATTTCTAGGATTGCTCAAAATTCTAACAAGCAATGAATTAATAGTTAATACATGTGACAACCTCTAGATGATGAGGTAGCTAAAAACTTCTTGGAGGATTTAATTGTTTGAGATCACAACCAATGGATAGGACATCCCACCTCTTCAAGATAGAAATTTGACACAATAGTTAACTTGATGCTTCTTTCCAAGTTAACTCGTTGTCCCACCTTTGTGCACACCTATTTTGGAGTCACCTATGTGGAGCTTTCAATTAGGTTTTAGTTATCTAATGTTAGTTATTAGTTGACTCTCATCTCAATAAGGACTTGTGTGTTGCAAGGTCCATTTAATTTAGTATTATTTTAGTTAACTGAGGTAGTTTTTCCAATTAACTATTAGGTTGCATACATTTAGGTTTAAGAATAATTCTCACATGCTTGCAAGACTGATGTTAACTCAAGGATATTTTAGGGTTCCCTACTCCTTTGAGGTTCTATAAATAAGAGAACCCTTGCTCATTTGTATTTTAACTTTTTTAACTATAACAAATTACTATTCCCACCTTGTCATGCAATATTGCTATTATGTACTTGTTCACTTTGTTAATATAAACATGGTTTGATCATTCATTTGTGTTATAGGTACTTCATATAATTTGTTGTCCCAAATTTATTTGTTTCCAATAATATTTTTTCATATCTACACCTCGGATGGGGCTTCCTCCTCGAGAATTTAGAAATAGAGATTACCATTTGATGTTATTTCTATTAAGCTTTCTTTCATATCTACACCTCATATAGGGCTTCCTCCTCGGTAATTTAGAAATAAAGTTTTTCATTTAAGTGTTTTGTTTCTAGTAAGCTACTTTCAACCTACACCTCAAATAGGGGTTCCTCCTCCTTGGGAATCCTAAGAACTAGCTTGTAGTTTGATGTTGTTTCCAATAACCTTTACTTCAACGTACACCTCGAATAGGGGTTCCTCATCCTTGGGAATTCTGATTTAAAGTGTATCATATACCAATTCCCTGCTCCTAATTCATCTTGCTATGTTTATCTAGAGGAGATAGGATAGTTTTAGCATTAGCTTAGTTATAGTTAAGATCTGCAAAAACTAGAGAAATACCTTAGCTGCAATGTATTGGGTTTCTTAACCTTGTGTGTCTACCAACTGAGTCAAAAGGATATGATTTTAGTATACTTTACTTTTTCATGTATATCAGCAAAAGAGGGAGCTTCCCCTCCTAATTTGAAGATCAGATCATACTGTGCATAGTTTTCCATTACCAAGACACACTCTAGAGGTGTGAATTGTAACGCCAACAGTTTTCTGGTACCCACCATGGGGCACGAGGAAAGAAAACTTCAAGAAAAGATTAACGCTTTTATGTCACGAGAATGACCATTTGGCATCCTCCTAGTCCAATACAACAACCAAGACTTACTTTGGCCATCATACAGCTGAACTTTGTGCTTATTAAAGGTGAGCAGTTAGACATCATTAGTAGCCTATGAAGTTTTATCTTTGAGAATCATACATCATCTACTCAGTCAAGGAACACAACAACTACTCTGGACAAAGAAGAAGAAAGAGTGGATCTTGCAGCAAGTAGACTATTTTTGTCACATCTTGTGTGGCAATAATCCATCCTGGCATACCAAGTATACATGAGAAGGGGAAATAATCCTCTCTTTCAAGAAGATCCAATCTTTGAAGAGGTTCCAGATCATTTCCAAGAAGAATCTAAAGAATAATCTCCAATCCTAGCTAAAGCAATGGATGATAACAATGATAATGGTGGAAATGTTGATAGAAATAAAAGATGTCCACCCCCATTACCTTGCAATAATAACATTGGACCTTTCGATTTTTAAGTAAATCATGAGTTACCTAAAGGGTCAAGGAAGCACTTTCCATGGTTCCACAGTGATGGAACTCAACACCCGAAGGAACATTTTTCTACATTCACAACGGCTTATGCCATCTTGCATGTAGCACATGAATACATCGTGGTGTGTCTCTTTGTTGAGACTCTTGTGAAAAATGCTTCCAACTAGTTCAATCACCTATCACTAGGTGGTATCACTAGCTAGGAAACTATGAGCAAGAAAAATTTTGGTGAGATTCAAGCCCACTAAAGACAATCACTTGTTGTTTTCCCAACTTATAAATTCAAAGATGGAGCACAACGAACACATGAGGGGGTTTGTAGCAAGATTTAATCATCTTGTTACAAGACTTTCTTTTACACTCGATCGATCATCAAATATTCTAATGAGTTATTTCATAAATTCTCTTCCATTAGATATATCCTTCTTCCTCAAGACAACAAAAGAGATAGATTTGAAGAGTGTACAAGAACACACTATCAAGTTGGAGGATGATATGATCACTTCTAGCTTGATGAAAATAGATTCTATCAGATCTCTAGTTTAGCAACTGTACCAACCAAAGAGAGACAATCTTCAGCCATGATTGTCAACATCTCCATCAAGACCAATGATTGAAGTTACACATAATGCAGTATTTTTTTGTTTCCATGATACTGATGCACATACCAGATCCACATTTCCTGAGAATCTAGGGATGAAACAAATCATGGGATACACTAAAGCTACTCCCAGTTATAGTTTTGTACCAACACCAAGTTTGAACATTGTCTTACCATGAGCGGGAAACTTTGATGGCAACTCCACTGCAAGATACTTTGATAAGGAATCCATCAATCAAGAAAAAGAAGAATAATATCATCAGTACACTCATGCGGTGAATCACAAAAATGTTTCAATGCCTATGTTCACACATTCTCAACAGTTCAATGCACAGAAAGAAGAAGAAGAAAGATGAAAATCAAATGAAAAGGGTAAATAAGTGCACTCCATTTCCAATCCTAGATCTTCACAAAAGAATGTTATGCCAGTTGCTCAAGAGACATCTTCAACAAATTTTGACATCATAGCTTCCATGATTAAGACCAAGGTACAAATCTCTCAACTAGAATATCTTCAGGATCATCCAGATCAACTAGATCATATTCTCAAGGTTATAAAGAAGCAGGTTGTGCTCAAGTCATATGCTCCAATGGAAGAAAATCCTAAAATGGGTCCTAGTAATTGTGTGACTTTGTCGGAGATAGAAACTGAAGACCAGAATATTGCTTGTTCTGAAAAGAGACTGATAGAGGACACAAGGTCATGGACAATACAATTTGATGGAGGTTGTTTAAATACAAGTTCAAAATCAGGGAAAATGGCCATCTCCCCTAAAGGACAGTTGCACTCATTTGTGTAATTGGAATTCACTGAATTTGAAAAAGAGGTGCTTTTGTTAGGCCTCAAAGATGTCGAAGACATGAGAATCAAACTCCTATGTGTTAAAGGTGATGTAGATTTGATCAACGACCAGTCAAAGGATATTTTCAAATCAAAAAAGATCACCTATGACACTATATAAATCAAGTTTGGAACTCGATCAACTGGTTTGGGGAAATCAACATCCCGAAGATAGACTAAAATAGAAATAATGTCTTCAGGGTATCAACTTTCCCAATTGCATCATATTCTAACTTTTGTTAGAGTACTTTGCTTGGATAAATGAATACCTGAGAATCTTCATCCCAAAAGGATTGTCTCCTACAATTCCCATCAAAAGAGAAGTAAAGCCTTTCAGGCAGAAATGACATAGTTTGGAGGCTCTCACCATTGTCATGCAGTAGACAATATCCAAAGCACTTCATCTCTCCAGGGGTGGAGTGAATTTTCTTTAAGTAATTTTCATTTTTTTTTCATTATATTGTAATGTTTTTCCCCATTTTGTGAAGTTTTGTCATGTTTTTAGGTGATTTTAGGAAATTTTCTAACTTCTTAGCTGATTAGGAAAGTCTTGACTCCAATGCCCAATTGATAAGTCACTGGTCTACTTTTAAAACTCATAGATTATCGATTCTCCTATGTTGTAATTATCTGACATGGTCACCAAATGGAGCCTAATGTTGTACCTAAAAGAAATTTTTTACTTCATTAAGGCATTTTGCTTAAAATGGTCTAAACCTTGTAAAAATTTTGTCAAAGGTTAGTTTTTGGGCAAACAAAGTATGGGATTTTTTGGGTTTAATGTCTAGAAGATACTAGAAAATTTTTAAAATTAGGGTTTTTGGGCCCCTATTTTTGGAAAAAAAAACCCTAAAAAATTGAATCTTGTCAGAAGTGCCTGAAAATTATTTTGATTGGCTTATTTCACTTCACGATCACATTGGTGAATTCATAATCAAGAAAAGATCAATTTAAATCTAGTGGGTTGTTTTCACTTTTTCAAGAGAAAAGTTAGGACCTTTGAGGTTGTCAATGGTAGTTGGCTAGTCCCAAGCATCAAGATCAAAGCCTCAAACTCATCATAGAAGTTTCTATAGTGAAAGATGCTAAAAAATATGCTTCGCAATGGAGGGGATTTTCAAATGGAAAAAAATGCAAAAAAGAAATCTAAGTTTGGAAACACTACGCTTTGCTACGTGGGAGATACTTGTGCAATCAACATGCAAGTCAAATTTGTAGTGTCCATACATGTAAAATGGTGAAATGTAGTCACATACTCACATCAGCAGCAGTGATTCTTCAATATGGTCAACTCAACAAGCAACACAATGTTCGCAAAGTGTGAAATGGTGAAAATCATCAGTTTTGGAGCAAATTTGTACCCCTATAGGCCAAGGCACCCTATAAATTGAGGGCCTAAATGTATTTTTTGATGCTTTCAAAGAAATTCATCATCTTCAAAATTTTGTCAGCTTTCTAGTGAGTTGTCAAGTGAATCCATCAGATTTGTGAAGCACTGAAAAAAACAACAGAAGCAAAAGAAACAGGAAATTTACACATTAGAGACGACAGTCAAAATACAGAATTTGTGTCCTTATAGCCTAGGGGTGCCCTTGAATAAAGCTTATCACATGTCAAAATTTGTAGAAACCTTTTCTAGGAGATCTCTTCAGATTTAGCCTAGCTCCGCGATGAATCTATTTTCCTATTCGTAAGACATATCAATTGACCATGGTAGTTGATCTAGCGAGCACATAAAATGAAAGGAAAAAAAAAGTGAAAATATTGAATTGTACCTCTACAGGTTAGAGGCACCTATCCTTTTGGCCAGCTACTTGAGGTTTTTAGCAGCTATCATGTTCACGAGATCTATTCAGAATCCTCCTAGCTACATAGTGAATCCAATCGTCAACCCTTGGGATTCGTTAAATGCTTCTAGATTAAGAATCAATGAAAAAATGTTGAAGGATAAAGGCAAGTAGAAAAATGGATAAAGGAAAGCAGAAAAATGACTATGGAAAAATGCACCTTCCTTGAGAAATGTACCCTTCTACTAGAGATCTTAGAAGAAATTTTCTAGCTTTGTCACTCTTGGGAACATCTCTTCCAAGTTGTTCTATCTCCGCGATGAGACCATTAGTGCAGGCATTATAATAATCTAGCTCTCGAAAATGAGGGTCAAAATGGAGCATTTTATTAAAAGTTACAAATTGCAAAATCATTCTCAAAAGCTCAATTGTGCCCCTACAGGCTAGGGGCGCCCTTGCATTTGAGGGTCTTAATCCAACTTTCAAGACTTGCATATATAGTCATCCTTTGCAAAATTCTTCCAGCTACATGATGGATTCAACATCCAATCGATGGGAATCATTAGTCATCGATCATGGCAAATTGAAGCATGGAGAGGAAAAATCTAGAAAATCACTAAGTCTGGTGTCATATACACCCTTTTGGAAAAAGGCACCTTAGTTTTTGAGGCATCAGACTCAGTTTTTAGCACTTACAGCTCCCAACAACATTTTGTCAAACTTTTTTTGGCTATATGATGAATCCATTAGGTCAGCTTCAGGATCAACCAGGCATCCAAAATTTAGGATCAAATAGAGGCTTCAATAACGTTTGCAAGGGTTAAAAAGTTGAAAAAGTTTCCAACTCTAAGTAATGGTGCCTAAAAAGTCAAAATTTTGACTTTCAAAATTGAAGTACATGCTTTGGCCGCTCTATAAAGGTGGATTCAGTTAATTGAATTAAAATAATATTAAAACTTTAGTTTTAAATGGCAATTTTACTTGCATGAGGCATATTTATGCCCTGCATGTTGGGTGGCACCCATTTCAAGGCTCAGTCTCTCTTTCTGTTAACTAAATGTGGTCCAATGAGATAATTGCTTCCAAAATTGAGGGTTTTCTCCTGCATGTGACCACCTTAAATATGCATTTGGGAATCCATTATTTTCACAACAAGTGGAAGCAAACACATTTTTCCTAGTGCAAGCAAGATCTAAAGGTTCTACAAGAATATTTTTTAGTGTTCTTTGCATCTATTGGTCTAGATTGTTCAGTAGGACAGTTTTACATGCTTCATTTTTTTTGACAAATTCTTGACAGAATTTATCAGATTGAGGCAAGGAGGCAAATTTCTAGAAGATTTACAAAGGCAGAATATAACTTCTATTTTCTCACCTCCAAATTATTTTATCCTTGTCTTAGGTTTTTGTTCACATGTCAAAGTAAATGACATGTTTTTTTGTATTTGATCATTTGGGTTTATTTAGCACGACTTTCTTTACAAAAACCATTTGCTAGAATTTTTCAGGAAAAATTGCCTCGTAGCTTCAATTTTTGAAGCTTTCCTTTTTTTTTCGAAGATTCCTTTGCATGGTTGAGAAAAATTAAAAAAATTAAAAAATGAAGAATCTAGGTGTGATCATCACATTGGCGGAAACAAAACCCATATCTCAAAAAAAATCGTCAAAAAAAGCTTCTGAAGCCCCATTGCACCTATTGCTTCTATTCTAAAAAAGTATTTGCATGTCAAGTAAAAAATAATTTTATCAAATTTCTAACGCGGTGGGTTTGTTTAGAATTATTTTCTCTACAAAACCCATGTCTTGGAATTTTTTCCTAAAATTTTCCCTTGATAGGCTATTTTTAGCCTCATCATAAGCCATTTTAGCTTTCCACAAAAGTTGTCAAAATATAGTCGTGTTCATAGTCAACAAGCGATTTTTTCATAATGCAGTTCACTCAAACTAAATTCAAGACCAAATGGGTCTTAATTCATGATTTCATTAGAACCACTGACACAAATTTGCATCAAGTGGATCTAGAATTTGACTTAAATGCTTCAAAGATTGACCAAATCATAGTTCAAAATCTTGAAGAATCTGAGTTGCTAGAAGTGGGTTCACTTCCCATCACAACACAAATTATAGAGTTTTTTATGGCTTGTGTAAAGCACTATAACTCTATTACATGAGAAATTTAGTCAATGGATGGGCAGATGATATGCAGTCTCAAGCCCAAGGACATTGAGAAATGCTTTGATATTCCTCCAAATTTGAAGAATTTGGTTATTTCCATGGATAAGTTCAATAAGGTATTCAATGCTAATAAGGAAAAGTGTCATGAAAGAATGGCAAAGAGATGGCTCAAACAAAAAAGGACTAGTTTTCCAAGGAGTGTGGGTCATGGAGAGTTCAAAGATGAATATGCAATTATGAGCACCCTTCTTAACTGTGTCACCGGTCAGGAAAATGCTCACAAATTTCAGCCTTGGATGTATTATGCCATGGCTCAAATCATCAACAAAAAGGAGCACTATGACTCAACTTCTTTGATCAGTGATGTTCTCCACAAATAGTTGACCAACTTCTTGGTTGGTCACAAGTTTCATATGTGTTCATATGTCGTGTATCTGATTGCCTTCCAAGGCCAGTTTAGAGGGTTGAATACCATTGGAATTTTGCATGAGTAGCAAGTTCATAAGCATTTCTCACAACTAGAGTTAATTGTTCGAGATCACAACCAATGGATAAGATGTCCCACCTCTTCAAGATAGACATTTTACAGAGCAGTTAACTTGATGCTTCTTTCCAAGTTAACTCGTTGCCCCACCTTTGTGCACGCCTATTTTGGAGTCACCTATGTGGAGCTTTCAATTAGGTTTTAGTTATCTGATGTTAGTTATTAGTTGACTCTCATCTCAATAAGGACTTGTGTGTTGCAAGGTCCATTTAATTTAGTATTATTTCAGTTAACTGAGCTAGTTTTTCCAATTAACTCTTAGGTTGCATACATTTAGGTTTAAGAATAATTCTTGCATGCTTGCAAGACTGATGTTAACTCAAGGATATTTTAGGGTTCCCTACTCCTTTGAGGTTCTATAAATAAGAGAACCCTTTCTCATTTGTATTTTAACTTTTGCTGCAATAACAAATTATTGTGCCCACCTTGTTGTGCAACATTGATATTATGTACTTATTCACTTTGTTAATATAAACCTGGTTTGATCGTTCATTTGTGTGATAGTTCCTTCATGCAATTTTTTGTCCCAAATTTATTTGTTTCTAATAATCTTGTTTCATATCTACAACTCGGATAGGGGTTCCTCCTCCTTGGGAATTTAGAAATAGAGATTATCATTTGATGTTGTTTCTAATAATTTTTCTTTCATATCTACACCTCAGATAAGGGTTCCTCCTCCTTGGGAATTTAGAAATAAACTTTTTTGTTTAAGTGTTTTGTTTCCAGTAAGCTACTTTCAACCTACACCTTAGATGGGGTTCCTCCTCCTTAGGAATTCTTAGAACTAGCTTATAGTTTGATGTTGTTTCCAATAACCTTTACTTTAGCCTACACCTCAAATAGGGGTTCCTCCTCCTTGGAAATCCTGATTTAAAATTTATTGTATACCAATTCCCTACTCCTAATTCCTCTTGCTCTATTTATCTAGAGGAGATAGGATAGTTTTAGTGTTAACTTAGTTGTAGTTAAGATTTGTGAAAACTAGAGAAAAACCTCAGGTACAATGTATTAGGTTTCTTAACCTTGTGCCTCTACCAGCTGAGTCAAAAAGATAGGATTTTAAGATACTTTACTTTTTCATGGATATCAACAAAAGAGGGAGTTTCCCCTCCTAATTTGAAGGAAATTTAATACTGTGCATAGCTATACATTTCCAATATGCACTCCAAAGGTGTGAATTGTAACACCAAAAATTTTTTGGAGCCCACCATGGGGCATGAGGCAAGAAAACTTCAAGAAAAGCTTAACGCACTACAACAAAACATGAAATTAGTGACTAAAATAGCGTCGAATTTTAGTGTATTTGAGTACATGAATTGGGAAATTTTGCTGGTGCAAAATGGTATGTTCACTTTAGCACCAAATTTAGCACCAGATTTAGCATCGGGTTTAGCACCGAGTTTAGTGTCGGGTTTAGCCCCGGGTTTAGCGTCAGGTTTAGCACCGAGTTTAGTGTCGGATTTAGCACCAATTTTTTGTTGCTTCCAGTTTGGCTTATGATTTTGCTTATGGTTTTGGTTCTTGTTTTGCTTCCATGTTTGCTTCCAGTTTTGCTTATGGTTTTGCTTCTAGGTTTACCTCCAATTTTGCTTCCAGTTTTGATTCCAGTTTTGCTTCCAGATTTGCTTCTAGTTTTGCTTCCAGTTTTGCTTCCAATTTTACTTCCAATTTTGCTTCCAAGATTGCTTCTGGTTTGCTTCTAATTTGGCTTCCATTTTTACTTCCTTTTTTGCTTCTAAAAATACTTCTTGTTTTGCTTCCATTTATTAATTTAATATTGTTTTATTTCAATTTAATTAGTTAAATATATCATGCCTCTTAAATAACTCATATGATTATAGAGTAAGTAAATTAAATAATATGTTTTATTTCAATTTAATTAATTAAATATATCATGCCTCTTAAATAATGCATATGATTATAGAGTAAGTGATTTAATTATTTAACTCATATGATTAAATAACAAGATAATTATTAATAACATGATCATTTATAATTAAAAAAAGTGATTCAAATATCTATATAAGTAGATCAAAAAAAGTTATTAAAACAAGTGAGTCAAATATGCCACTAGATTAATAACATGTCAAAATGATACATGTCCAAATGATATATTTCAAAATGATAAATGTCCAAATGATATATTTCAAAATGATACATGTCAAAATGATACAACTCAATAATATGGTGCTGCAGACCGTGAAAATGATACATATGATAGTAATTGTAGACATAGAAAATATACAGATTGATATCGCACACTCGATCCTGATCTACTAACATCGCCTCATCCTGAATTATCCCTCTATCTAACCATTTAATAAAATAGCCTTATTTGATTAAAGTCATCATAATTCCCCTTTTAATTAAATAAATCCCTCGATTTAATTAAATCATTATCTCTATGTAATTAGCTAGGTCGTTTCATCTTCGTATCTTTATTTAATTAAATAATCCATATTATTTGATTAAATCTCTAAAGTTCATCTAATTAAATTAAATAAATCAAACATTTATCTAATTTAATCTAACATCACCCCCTTTGGTTAAATAAATAAAAAATATTTATTTAACTAGGTCATTCTCTTCTCATTTTGAGTTATTTAAATTCTAAATTATAAGTCAAAATGTTCAAATCAACTAACATCATTTAAATTAATCAAATCTTGATTAATCTTAGTCTTAATCCATCAAATCCTCTAGATTTTACAACTTGCACATGAAAATCAATTTAATTGATTTATAAATCATCTATAAAAAGGAATCAAAGATGGAATATTCCTAAAATTTGAAATCTCCCCCCAAAAGGACTTGTCCCTTCCAACAAAGCATTTAAAATCTCTTACATGTCCTTTTCTTGAGCCATGTGCATTTTCTTCACCTTCCACCTCATCCTTCAAGCCCTATTTTGAATTTGAATCTCCCCCCTCTTTGCACATTCTTCAAAATGTGTTCATTCCTCAACCATTCACATGATCACATGTGGCTTCTTCTCATTTGTTGAAGATTAGTCCCACATTCATCTTGTTTTCCTCTTCTCTAATCAATCTCATCTATAAATGAAGAGCCCATCCTTCATTTGATCCATCCACAATTCATGCAAAGTTATTATACTCAAATCCATAGCAACTTATCATCAATTTCAGCCAAGCATAGTTAGGCTTTTTGCATATTTTCAACATGGAGCTCCATTGAAGTCATCACTACAAGCATCCATCCTTCATCAAGTATCTTCATCACATCATTGGAATTGGGAAAGGGCCAATTTTCACATCAAATTGTCACCAAATCCCTCAAGAGATTAAGAGTTTGCTTTGTTTTAGAATAGGATTTGATATTTTTGTTTCAAGTTTGTTGTGTTCTTCATTTCATTCCTCTTCTTTTGCATTCAAATGAATTTCTTGAGGAATCATGATTCTAATCTTGCATTTGATATAATATATTGATTATTTATTGTGTTTTTGTAGGTTGGGAATCATAGGTTCACAATAACCATGAAAAGAGGCATCATAACGATATATGGGCAATGATCCATGATGCAGTCTATATGATCATGAATGCCACTGGCTACTACAAACAACTGCCTCATCATCATCACCATCACCATCATGATCATGATCATCATGATCATCATCATCAACATCATCATTGTCATCATCATCATCATCATTAGCCTCGGTGTCTTTTGTATCTGTCATCATCATCCTCTGCCATGTGATCTATACCAAAACCAACATATTCTAGATCCATATATCATGAGGATCATCTTGATCTTCTATAAGACCCGTGTTCTGCAAAAAAAAACATTTAAAATGAAAATTTATTATTTATTTCATGCAATAATTTATTTTTTTGTTGTATATCTAATATTATAACATGTGAAACAAAACCATAATCATATTACATCATATCAAAGTGCGCATACCATAATAAAATTTCATAAGAGTTACAGCTAATATGTGATTCCATTGATGTAAAACATGCAACAATTCTAATAAATGTTAGTAAAATATGCCAGCATTTGGTGGAAGAGGAAGAAAGATGACTAGAACTCTGGAGGCCCACCATAATGGATTTCAGTATTCAACCATGAGAGCAGAAGAGTTCTAATATCATGTATCAAAACATTAAGCATGCATTCTTCCAACCAGCAGAGAAGGAGTTGATTACTTTGCTTCATTTTCATTTGCATAACCATATCATGGTGTGAACCAAGAAGACCAAGGATGTCCAGTTTTATGTGGAGGTAATGGATGTGGTTCAAAATTTAGGAGGGGAAAGAAGGTCATGTATGATCCTGATGAAATTGAGGAAGAATAGTAAGAGAGGGATAGGAAAAATAAAATCAATGCAGAGTTTCAAGGATTTTTCAAGCGATTAACAAAGTTATGGGAGTAACCTCATCTAAAATATTTTGAACTAGAGTTTGATATACCATTTAGAGAGATTGGTTTGCATGGAGTTCCTTTCAAAGCATCTTGATGCAGTGCTAGGAGGATCACAACTCAACTCATCATTCACTTCACAAAAACACTTGATTCCACACAACCAATCTAAGATTAAGGCATACAACTACTTGTAGTTTCCTCAAAACACATTTGACATCACCAAAACAATGAACTCAAACTCAAACTTGTAGATTCCTAAGCTTGTCAATTTGGACACTCAACACCAAAATGATAACTTAGACTTCCAACATGTATCCAATACCATTCAAGACACTCAATAGATGTAAATATGTCAAAAATAACAAACTTCATCAGCAGATCCCTACATTAATGAATCAATACTCTAAACCCTTACCATTCCAACTCCTTACTTGTTTCACGAGGGTTTGTTGAAAATACATACCCCAAGTCCATTTTCCCCATTCAAATTCCACAAAAATTTGTTATTATACTTTCACAAACATATTATAATCTTTCATGTCCTTTTTTCATGATAATTCATCAATCACCATTCAAAAAACACCTCATTTTCCATTCCTAAATATCATTGTCAACAGGCTGCCCTGTCTGAACAGGCTGCCCTGTCTGGTCAGTCAATAAACAAAAGATTCAAACCTTTGACACCACCAAACACTGATTAGAGAAGGCTCACAATACCTTTAAACTCCCCTTATAAACAATGAGAATCAAGAAAACTTCACTCACTATAATCAAATTCCTCAAAACAACTTTGTACACAATCACTTTTCAAGATTTTGCCCAAAATATAGGCCTAGGGCTTCATGATTTCATATGCTAACCATTATAATTCAGTCTAAGTCTTTATAACATGAAATAATGTGCTAATATAAACCTTCTCACCAAAAATCAGGAGTTTCCACCTTACAAATCAAGAGAAACACATTTTTTTTGGTATACAAACCCCCAAAACCCTAGTTCAAGACAGTTTTTAGAAATTGGATTTTTGACCCTTTACATGGCATTATAAAAATTACTGGTAAAAAGAAAGTTTTTCCACAACTTCAATACCTTTCCATCCATCAATTTTTTAGGTCCGTACATGTCCGTAGAAGGCCGTATTAACATGTTTTCTTACTGAAATTTTTGAAAAACGTTTTCTGGACTAGTTGTCTTCACCAAAAACACAATAACTTTCACATTTCTCAATGAAATTAAATGAAAAAAAAAGAAAAAAAAAAGTATATTCAACATTATTTCAATTCCATATTATCTTAGGCCGTGAAATGGGTTTTACATATTGTACCATACATCAAAATAGAAGGAAGGAAGTGGGAAAATAGTGAAAATATGATTTCTTCATTACAAATCTTCAATTTTATCTTCCACCACACTTACAAATCACTCACAATGCCTTATTAAAGGCTATCCAACTTCTATAACTGACTAAAACTATTCAAATAACTTCTATGACCCTTCAACTTCCATTATTTGTCAAGTTTTTACATTGTGACAACTTTTTTTTTGCACTTTTTGACAATTTTTTCAATATGGAACAACTTTGAACATTATTTGACAAATGACTTAAAATATAACTTCCTAAGAGTCAAACACCTCTAAAATGGTTTGATATACCTTATTAAATGAACCCCTATCACTCTTTAAATACTTATTACATTTTGGCCTCATGGAGGCAAGAAATCAAATAGGTGCCCCTGCACCACGTCTGCTTTTATTGTTCCTACGGTAAACTATTTGATAGAGTTGGTGGAATTACCTTTCTTAACAATCAATATTAGTGAGATTGAGATTTTTAACCTTGAGAGAGTAAGACTTGGGAAAAAGGAATTTGATATGGCTATTTTTTTCATCCTATACAACCATTGCAAGAAAAGTTTTAGCATCAAATAACCAACAATATTGAAAATAACATGAAAACTTTTAGTTGCTGCTATGTCAGGAATAAAATAGAAGGAAAAAATGTTCCTTCCAGTGGCTTGATGATTGAAAATGAGGATTCATGATGAAATTCAATCTTATTGGGTTAAAATATTTTCTTTTCTATGAAATAGATCAATATATAGAACTTAAATGGAAATAGATACAACCTATCCTCATGTTGGTACCCATATGAAACTCATCTCTTGTGCTCCCTTTTTTCATTATTTGACTTTTGATTTTGTATCCATCCAATCAATTGTGGTTCTCATAGTCAGTATTTTAATTCATCTTTTCATTGTCTTTTCTTTGGTAAGATAGAGAGAAGTGATCATCAACAAGTTTGATAAAAGATGGCATTTAAATAATAGTATGCAAGAGTAGAAAACAATGAAGTTCTCGGTTGGTGTTGAATACGATGAAAGAAAAAGGACTATGGAATGGCTAAGGCATGAGGTTTGAATTAGAAATACTCTTTTCCCTTGGCACATATTTTTTTTGGCCCAGCCATGGAGGTAGTTCGCCTAATTAGCAATAATAGCAAGGATCTAAGTGAATTCTTCCAAAGAAGTAAAAATAGAAAGTTATGGCACATTTTTGTGTGGTTGAAACCAAAGAAAAATAATCTCCAATTCCAAAAAAGGGTATATTGATTAGTGATCGATGCCCAACTTGATAAGAATTAAATTTGTTAAAGGGTGCTCACTTTAGAGGTGGCAATGCCAATAGCCTCCTCCATCTAGCAAGTTTTAAGATGGAAAAGTGATTGATGATCTTCACCCAACACTAAAGGGATACAAGTGCATTGTTTCAGAGGAAAAACCCCAATAAATTTTCACCTTCAACATCAAAACCATGGAAAATGCATTATGAACCCATGCCTATTTATGAGATCAAGCCTTTGAGTGAAGTATGATACACATCTTGGTGGATTTAACCACTATAAATATCCATCGAATCATATGAAAGAGTGGCAGTAAGTTAATAAAACTTTGCTCAAATTAAGTAATTGTGCTTTTAGAGAGAAAAACCCATCATTCATCTTTGCTTCATCATAAGAAACATTGCAATTACATTAGTAATCAAAACTCAGCTAAAAGGGGAAAAATGAAGAAATCTCACTCAAAACTCAATATTAAAACCTCCCACTTGATTCAAATGAAAGATAACACATGCTCTCAACACATTCCATTACCCTTGGGTCATGCTACTTCTATACGGATGAGAAATTCAGCCTGTCGCAGCAAATTTCTTGAAAACATAGACTTTATACAAAGAAACTAATAGATTTTGTGGTATTTCTTTCAAAATGCAACTTGCCAACCCCCATCACAAGGTGTACATGTATTTTAAATTTTTTCCAAATAAAAACTAAATCCCCAAACCAACCAACCACTTTTCAAACCCCAACTAACCGTTAGCCTTTACAAATTTTGCATTTTTGCAAGTTTATTGTTGACAACTTTTTGCATATTTACAATATTTTCACTTTTGACCCTCCTATTCACCTAAGACATTGCCAATGATATTTTTAGACCTTATTCCACTTAGAATCATGAATAAACACAACAAAACTAACATTCAACCTACCTTGACAACCTTTTAGTCAAAATTAGAAAGCCAAAAGCCATTGTTTTTATAGAAATTTCTGATTTTTGTAACATTTTCAACAATTTCAAGCCTTGGTACGAATCCATGCAGGCCCTTATTTCTCTACAAGTGATTTTATCAGGTGTGGGATGGACCTAGCTTTTATTTTCATCATATTTGGAAGCTATACATTGATTTTAACAGATTTTATTGTTGATCTACAAAAAATTGGTCTGAATTTGTACATACAAGGGTTTTGAGGCCTTAAATGGAGTTCGACCTATTCCACCTTTTGTAAATTGTTGTGACTAAGTGGAATGGGTCTATTAATTTATTATTATGTTTTTATAGGCTTGATGGAGCAGGGGTAGGTCATTTGAGGTCAATGGGCATGAAGCCTAATTGCAAAAATGAGTGATTTTTGAGTGAAAAAGAGTGAAATTGTGAGGTTTTAGTATGGAAAGGTGTGAAATTTTTGGGGAAATAAATTTATGAAGGTGTCTTAGGTGTGTTCAGACATATTTAATCATGTTAGAAATGGTGGCCAAGTGCTTTAAGGCCTAGATCATAGTTTTTCAAAAAACTCTCCTTTAAAGGACATAAAATGAGGATTTTGCAATTGGGTGTTTTAGAAAGTGTTTCTCTTGAAGGGGAAGGTGGATTCCAAGGTTTTGAGACCTTATAAGTGGCTGAACAACAGAAAATTAGAGAGGAAGCAAGTTTTAAGAGTATTTTCTTTGAAAAATAGGCCAAAATTGGCCTTGTAGGACAGTAGTGAAGTCCAGATTTGAAGAGGTTGGTCCAAAGTGACCATAGCTAGTTTTGATATATTTTTTAGAAGGCCCAAACGGGTCCTATAATATATATATATATATATATATATATTTAATAGATTCAATTTTATGTTGAAGATTTACCTGATTTCATCTATATGGACTACTACAAGAGTTTAAGTCCTTGAATGCAAGAATTTGTGAATCTGATGAAATAGAGCTTTCTGAGTGCTTTGTTTATTTGAACCTATCAAATAAATTATTTTTAAGGTGTACTAGAGGTTAGGTGAGATTTGGAATCAATTTTTGGTTGTTTGGAGTCTTTTTGGCCTTGTGAAATCAAGGTATAGTGAAGAGAATTTGGGTAAAATTTGTGTCAAACAAGAGAATTTGAGTTTGGTTGATTTAAAGACCTCCCTTGCATTGCATCAAAAAATTTCAAGCTTTGTATTGATTCTTATTATTTAGTAAGTGGTAGCTTTGTTTATCACTTGAAACTTTTTTTTGGAGTTATGTGTTGTTCAATTTGTTTAACACTCCCTTGTTGATGTAAAATTACTAGTCTCTACATTAGCCAAAAGTAAGCATTCATTTGTTTTCCCTTCAAACCTTGATTGAAATGTAATATTGGTCTTTGTTTTAGCTAGTAGGAAGTTGTGTTTTTTTTTTGTTTGTGCTTGATAGTTTATCCTCTGCTATATTTGAAAATATCACTACAAAGCTTGACCGTTAACAATTTGGTGTATGCATTTGAGGGAAAAAACATAGTCATTTAGTGATTTCTATTTAGGCTCAAAAATATAATAAAGAAAATTTTACACTTTGTTATTTTTGGAAATAGAAAAAATATTCTAGAGTGGCCATAGCCAATCTATCACCAAGAAAGAGAAAAAATGTAGAAATAAAAAAATCTTTCATCATTTGATCAAACAAAATATGGAGAGTATAATTTGTTTCATTTATTTTGCTAGTGAGCTAAGTCCAGAGAAGCCAAGCCAACATAGAAGGGTTTCAAAATAAGGATGCATGGTAGAAGAAAAACACCCATTCATTTGTATCTATTGAGTCCAAGTCGAGCTTGTTTTGAATAAAATAGAGGTAAGATATAGAGAAATTACGCATAGAAACTTACTCAACTTCTTGTTGTTCGAAGAAATGCGAGCTCTAGAATTGATTTGATGTCAACCTTAAGACAACCAAGGCATTAACAGAGTAAAGCAAGAGAAAAATACATAAGAATCTAGGAAGAAATGTCTTTGAAAACACATTTAGATAAGTGGAAACAAATAATGAGCCATGAAGTCTTTACTTGATTTGGCCTCAACAGAAATTTCTATGAAGAAAATTCTCAAAATTAGTGAGAAAATCGACAGAGACTCCTTCAGAAAGCTTGAGGTTTCAAACCCTAATGATGGCAGCATGTGCAGGGAAAGGGAGCTCGAAAAAACCAAGTGAAAATGAGAGTTGAAAATTAGGGATTGGGTATTTTGTTCTAACTCATCATGGTGGAAAAAATATTGATGTGAAAAAACTCCCACACAATCACATATAATGTATATGTTTAATCATTGAATCTTATAATATTCAAACAAATTTAGAAAACAAAATACATATATTTTATAATAAAAAATTACTATTATTTATTAAATTTATTAATTTGTATGTTCAATTAAAAATTAAAAACTATTGATGTTATTTTATATAAAATAAAAATATGAAAAATATCTTTAAAAATTATTAATATTAATTTTAAAATATATATAGAAAAATATTTATTTAAATAAAAATAAAATGAATATGAACTAAATATATGATTTAAACATTAAATTATGATTTTAATTATTATAATTTTAAAAAATTGTGTGATTGTGATTGTGATATTATAATTTAAAAAATTGTGTGATTATGATTGTGATTGTGCCCTAATATTTTTTTTAATTAAACAGATCTGCCTCTTGCATTTCTTCCAAACCATTCATATTATTATTGTGAAAAAAAAATTCTAAATAATGATTAATATTCAACATATAAATTTTATTATTATTTATTTATTTTATAATATGTTACAAATTAAATATTACAATTTTTAAATGAAAAGAAGATAAAAATGTCATTTAATTCAAATGCTATTAATTCTCAAATTTAAGATCATACTATTATCTTCATATTATCCTTTAAAAACAATTTTTTATCCTTTACTCAAAAATTTTAAACATGGGCAAATTTGTAGATGATTGAATGCATAAATGAGGTGTATTGTGCCATAAAATGTACAAAAGGGATATAGTTAAATTTTTAGGCCCTTGTAGTCACACCAAGGGACGTATAGGGTTGAGGGTCCAATGTATAGGGTTGAGGGTAGAGGGTTGAGGGTTTAAGGGTTGAGGGATTAAGGGTTGAGGGTTGAGGGATTAAGGTAGAGAGTTTATTGGGGTTTAAGGGTTTAAGGGTTGAGGGTTGAGGGTTGAGGATAGAGGGTAGAGGCCAGTTTAAGGGTTGAGGGTTTAAGGGTTGAGGGTTGAGGGTTGAGGGTTTAGGGTTTAGTGTTGAGTGTTTAAGGGTTTAAGGGTTGATGGTTTAGGGTTGATGGATTAGGGTAGAGAGGGAGGGATGGAGCGAGTGAGAGATGGAGGGAGAAGTGAGATAGAGAGGATACTAGAAGAGGAGGGAGGGATAGAGATATATGAGGGTTGAGGATCCAATGTATAGGGTAGAGGGTTGAGAATTGAGGGTATAGAGTTGAGGACCTATAGGGTTGAATATGGTTTAGGGTATTGGGTTGAGGGTATAGGGTTGAGGGTAGAGAGTAGAAGGTTTAAGGGTTTAGGGTTTAGGATTTATGGTTAGGTTGATGGTTAAGGGTTGAGGGTAGAGCGTTTAGGGTATAAGTTTGAGGGTATATGGTTGAAGGATTAGGGTCGAGGGTCCAATATATAGGGTAGAGGGTATAGGGGTTGAGGGATTAGGGTAGAGAGGGAGGGATGGATGGAGTGAGAGATGGAGGGAGAAGTGAGATAGAGAGGAGATTAGAAGAGGAGGGAGGGACGGAGATATATGAGGGTTGAGGATCCAATGTATAGGGTAGAGGGTTGACAATTGAGGGTATATAGAGTTGAGGACCTATAGGGTTGATGGTTTAGGGTATTGGGTTGAGGGTATAGGGTTGAGGGTAGAGGGTAGAAGGTTTAAGGGTTTAGGGTTTAGGGTTGAGGGTTGAGGATAGAGCATTTAGGGTATAGGTTTGACAAGGGTATATGGTTGAAGGATTAGGGTTGAGGGTCCAATGTATAGGGTTGAGGGTATAGGGGTTGAGGGATTAGGGTTTAAGGGTTGAGGGTAGAGGGTAGAGGGTAGAGGGTAGAGAGTTTAAGGGTTGGGGGATTAAGGGTTGAGGGTTGAGGGATTAGGGTAGAGAGTTTACTTGGGTTTAATGGTTTAAGGTTTGAGGGTTTAGGGTAGAGGGTAGAGGCTGGTTTAGAGTTGAGGACCTATAGCGTTGATGGTTTAGGGTATTGGGTTGAGGGTATAGGGTTAATGGATTAGGGTTGAGGATAGAGGGTAGAAGGTTTAAGGTTTTAAGGTTTAGGGTTTAAAGGTTTAGGGTTGATGGTTAAGGGTTGAGGGTAGAGCATTTAGGGTATAGGTTTGAGGGTATATAGTTGAAGAATTAGGGTTGAGGGTCCAATGTATAGGATACAGGGTATAGGGGTTGAGGGTTTAGGGATTAAGGTTGAGGGTTGAGGGATTAGGGTTGAGGGTTGAGGGTTAAGGGTTGAGGGTTGAGGGTTGAGGGATCTTTAGATGCAAGTGAAATGTAGGAAAGCAATTGAAGACTAGTGAATATTGGGGAAGGATTTTTTGCTCTAAAACCCCTAATCCCTACTAGATCAAAATAATTAGGCGCTAAACCCGGCACTAAATCCAATGCTAAACCTAACACTAAACCTGACACTAAACTCGGTGCTAAACTTGATGCTAAACTTGGTGCTAAACTCAAAGAATACCCAGAGCTAAACTTGGCGCTAAACCCAACACTAAACCTAGTGCTAAACCTGGTGCTAATTAGTTCCTGATTTAATGCCTACTTGTTCTGATTGGCACAAAAAATTCCAAAAATGGCACCATCCCGATAAATAGCGCTGGCTTTTTCAATAAATTGGATAAAAATACATTAAAATAGTGGGTGGAAGCAAAAAAGGGAGCTAATCACAAGGATTTGTTGCAGTGACATGTTTATACCATACGAATGACCATTTGGTGACCTACTACTCCAATTCAACAACTAGGACTTACTCCAGCCATCATATAGCTGAACTTTGTGTTAATTCAAGGTGAGCAATCAAACATCATCAATAGCCTATGAAGTTTTATCTTTGAAAATCATACATCATCTACTCAGTGGAGGAACACAACTACTACTCTAGACAAAGAAGAAGAAAGGGCAGATATTGTTGCCGGTAGACCAGTTTTGTTGCCTCTTGCATGGCAATAATCCATCCTGACATATCAAGTATGCACGAGAAGGAGAAATAATCCTCTCTTTCAAGAAGAGATGATCTTTCAAGAGGTTTTGGATCATTTCCAAGAAGAATCTAAAGAATAATCTCCAATCCCAACTAAAGTAATGGATGATAACAACAATAATGTTGGCAATGTTGATAGAAATCAGCAACATCCACCCCCATTACCTTGGGGTACTGGCATTGGACTTTTGGCTTTTCAGGTAAATCAAGAGTTACCTAAAGGGTCAAGGAAGTGATTTCCCTGATTCCACAATGATGGAACTCAACACCCAAAGGAAATTTTTTCTACATTCACAATGGCTTGCATCATCTTGCAAGTAGCACATGAATACATAGTGGTATGTCTCTTTGTCAAGACTCTTGCGGGAAATGTTGCCAATTGGTTCAATCACCTAGCACCAAGTAGTATCACAAGCTAAGAAACAATGAGTGAGAAATTTTTGGCAAGATTCAAGCCCTCTAAAGATAGTCACATGTTTTTCCAACTTACAAATTCAAAGATGGAGCACAACTAGCACATGAGGGATTTTGTAGCAAGATTTAATTGTCTTGTTACAAGACTTTCTTCTACACTCAATCCAACATCGGAGATTTTGATGGTATATTTCATAAATTCTCTTCCATCAAAGATATCCTTCTTCCTTAAGATGACAAAAGAGACAAAGTTGAAGAGTGCACATGAACACGCCATCAATTTGGAGGATGATATGATCACTTCTAGCTTGATGAAAAAAGATTTTATTAGATCTCTAATTTAGCGACTGTACTAGCCAAAGAGAGACAACCTTCAGCCATGGTTGTCAACATCTCCATCAAGACAAATGATTGAAGCTACACACAATGCAGTATTTTGTTGTTTCCATGATACTGATTCACATTCCAGATCCACATGTCTTGATAATCTAAGGATGAAAAAAATATGGGATATATTGAAGCTACTCCTAATTCTAGTTTTGTACTGACACCAAGTTCGAACATTGTCTTACCACAAACGGGAAACTTTGATTGCGACTCTACTTTGGAATACTTTGATAAGGAACCCAACAATCAAGAACAAGAAGAATTTCGTCAATACGCTCCTGTGCTGAATCATGAAAATGTTTCAACACTTGTGTTCACACGTGCTCAACACTTCAAAACATAAAAAGAAGAAAAATAAAGATGAAAATAAAACAAAAATGGTAAAGAAGTGCACTCCACTTCCAATCCTAGATCTTCACAAAAGAATGCTATGGCAGTAGCTCAAGAGACATCTTCAACAAATTTTGACATTGTAGCTTCCATGATGAAGACCAAGGTACAAATCTCTTAATTGGAATATCTTCAAGATCATCTAGATCAACTAGATTAGATTCTCAAGGTTATAAAGAAGTGGAATGTGCTCAAGTCATATGTTCTAAACGAAGAAAAGCCTGAAATGGGTCTTGATAATAGTGTGACCCTGTCAGAGATAGAAACTAAAGACAAGAACATTGCTTATTCTGAAAAGAGACTGAAAGAGGACACAAGGTCATGGGAAATATATTTCAATGGAGGTTGTTTAAATACAAGTTCAAAAGCAAGGAAAATGGTCATCTCCCCTAAAGGATAGTTTCACTCTTCTGTGCAATTGGAATTCACTAAAGCTAAAAAAGAGGTGCTTTTGTTAGGCCTCAAAGATGTCAAAGACATGGGAATCAAACTCCTATGTGTTAAAGGTGATGTAGAGTTGATCGACAAGTCAGTGAAAGGATATTTTCAGGTCAAAAAAGATCACCTATGGCATTATAGAAATCAAGTTTGAAACTCGATCAATTGGTTTGAAGAAATCAACATCCTGAAGATAGACTACAATAGAAATAATGCCTTCAGGGTATCAACTTTCCCATTTGCATCATATTCTTACTTTTTTTAGAGTACCCTTGCTTGGATATATGAATACTATCTTTACCCCAAAAGAATTGCCTCCTGCAATACCCATCAGAAGAAAAGTAAATCCTTTCAGGCAGAAATGACATCGATGGGAGGCTCTTACCATTGTAATGCAGCAAACAATATCCAAAGCACTTCATCTCTTTAGGGGTGGAGTGAATTTTCTTTATGTAGTTTTCATTTTTTTGTTCATTATGTTGTAATTGATTTCCGTGTTCTATGAAGTTTCGTCGTGTTTTTAGGTGATTTTTTAGGTAGTCTTGTTTTAGGTGCCCTTAGGAAAGTTTCCAACTTCTTAGCTTATTAGGAAAGTCCTGACTCTAATTCCCAACTGATAGGTCATTGGTATACATTTAAAACTCAAAGATTCTCGATTCTCCTATGATGTAAGTATCTGACATGGTCACCAAACGGAGCCTAATGTTTAACCCAAAAGAATTTTTTTGCTTCATTAAGGTATTTTTCTTACAATGGTCTAAACATTGTAAATGTGTCATCAAAAGCAACTTTTTGGGAAAACAAAGTATGGTATTTTTGTGGGTTTAATTTCTAGAAGATACTAGCAAATTTTGAAAATTAGGGTTTTTGGGCCCCTATTTTTGGAAAAAATGTTAAAATTTAAATCTTATCAGAAGTGGCTAAAAATTATTTTGATTGGATTATTTCACTTCATGATCACGGTGGTGAAGTCATAATCAAGGAAAGGTCAATTTAAGTTTGTGGGTTGTTTTCATTTTTGTAGGAGAAAAGTTAGGACCTTTGAGGTTGTCAATGGTAGTTGGCCAGTACCAAGTGTTGAAATCTAAGCCTAAAACTCATCATAGAAGTTTCTACAATGAAAGATGTTGAAAAGGATGCTTCACAACAGAGGACATTTTCAAATGGCGCAAAATACAAAAAATATTCCGTGTCTGGAAACACTACGCTTTGCTACATGGGAGATATTTACACAATCAATGTGCAAGTCAACTTTTCAATGTTTTTACACATAAAAATGGTGAAATGTAGTCTCATACTCGTGTTAGTAGTAGTGATGCTTCAACTCGGTCAACTTAGCAAGCGACATGGTATTCGTGAAGTGTGAAATGGTGAAGATATCAGTTTTCGAGCAAATTTGCACCCCTGTAGGCCAAAGCACCCTTGAAATTAAGGGCCTAAATGTAGTTGTTGATGCTTGCAAATATGTTCATCATCTTTGAAATTTTTCAGCTTTCTAGTGAGTCATCAAGCAAATCCATCAGATTTGTGAATCATTAGAAAACAATGGTGAAAGCAGAAGAAACAAGAAATTTACACATCGAAGATGATAGTTAAAATATAGAATCTGCGTCCCTGTAGCCCAAGGGTTCCCTTGAATAAATCCTATTAGATGTCAAAATTTGCAAAAACCATTTTGGAGGGATCTCTTTAGATTCAGCCAAGCTCTCTAATGAATCCATTTTCCAATCAATAAGACATATTAGTTGACCGTGGTAGTTGATCCAATGAGGACATAAAATGGAGGGAAAACAAAAGTGAAAATATCAAATTGTACCTCTACAGGTCAGGGGTGCCTAGCCTTTTGGCCAACTAGTTGAGGTTTTCAACAACTATCGTCTTCATGAGATCTGTTCATAATCTTCCTAGCTACACAGAGAATCCAACCGTCAGCCCTTGGGATCCATCAAACACTCAAAGATGAAGAATTAGTGAAAAAGTGTTGAAGGACAAAGGCAAGTAGAAAAATGACTAAGTATGGAAAATTGCACCTTCCTTGAGAAAGGTTCCCTTCTACTAGAGGTCTTAGAAGTAGTTTTCTAGCTCACGAGTTTCACATGTGTTCACACCTCATGTGTTTGATTTCCTTCCAAGGCCAATTTAGAGGGTTGAATACCATTGGAATTTTGCATGAGTAGCGAGCTCAGGAGCATTTCTCACAGTTAGAGTATTCATAGTCAAAATTCATGGTTTCATTATGCAACACTCTTCCATTGATAAAAATGTGAAAAGTGCCAAGAGTGTAAAAAAGAATCAAAGCATAAAGCTGCAGAAGAAATAGAGGCCATCACTTAGTTACGAAGCCGCCAGAGTTACCAGTCAATAAAATGTCAGTTTAAGTGTGCATATATTTCCTGGATTTCGCAAGTTGTTGACAAGAAGTGAATTGATAGTTGATACATGTGACGACCTCCAGATGATGAGGTAGTTAACAAATTCTTAGAGGAGTTAATTGCTTAAGATCACAACCAATGGATAGGATGTCCCACCTCTTCAACATAAGCATTTGACACGACAGTTAACTTGATGCATCTTTCCAAGTTAACTTGTTGTCCCACCTTTGTGCACGTCAATTTTGGAGTCACCTATGTGGAGCTTTTAGGTAAATTTCAATTATCTGATGTTAGTTAACAGTTGACGCTGATCTCAATAAGGACTTGCATGTTGCAAGGTCCATTTAATTTAGTTAACTGAGGTAGTTTTTCCAGTTAACTATTAGGTTGCATACATTTAGGTTTAATAATAATTCTTGCATGCTTGCAAGACTAATGTTAACTCAAGGATATTTTAAGGTTCCCTACTCCTTTGAGGTTCTATAAATAAGAGCACCCTTGCTCATTTGTATTTTAAATTTTGTTGCAATAAAAAATTGTTGTGCCCACCTTACTGTGCAATATTGCTATTTTGTACTTGTTCACTTTGTTAATATAAATTTGGTTTGATTATTCATTTGTGTGATAGGTCCTTCATGCAATTTTTTGTCCCAGATTTATTTATTTCTAATAATCTTATTTCATATCTACACCCTTGATGGCACTAACTCATTTGACTACAAAATCTGATGAAAATGTCTAACGAAATATGTATAATTTGATGTATCGTCAGGTTCTTGTAAAATTTGATGTGTAATTTTCAATTGTTTGAAAGTTTATCCCTGACATTCGTCAAAATTTTGACGAACCTAGGTTTTGTCGAAATGTCGACTATCAGTTTCTTCAAAATTTTGACAAACATAAAAAATAGAAAAAACTAAAATTGTGGCCGACATAAAGAAAAGTGAGTTCGCTAATTTATTGCGACAATGTTTTTCTCTACTTGAGACAGTTTGTGGAGAACTAAGGACAATTTTCTTGGGAAAAATTAAAAAAAATAAAGAAGATATCACCAGGTTGAGGGTAGTCATTGTCTTTTTGAATAATTCAGTTGTGAAGTCAGATTTGAAGTTCCAGGTTTGAAAATCATATTTTAAAGCAACATCTCATCAGATTTCATTTTTAGAGGTTTAGGGTTTTGAGAATTTCATGTCCATATTTTGTTGTGTGGAATCACCATAAGATCACAACTAAGGAACAAATTCTTGTGACTGTAATTATGAGATCCATAACTCAATTGGTCATGTGGCACAGTTGTGTTGTAACAAATACAGGATGCATTCATGTGTGACCCAAGTTTAATGTGGCTAGGTTGTGATAGAAATGGAGGAACTCATATAATGTAGTTAATTTAGATTGTATAATGTAGGTGTCAATCATCATTGGGTGTATTTAGGTTGTCTCAAGTTTAACAGGTTAGGATGTAATTATAGCATGATCGAAAAGTGATTACCTCTTGCTACAATAAAGAGCCTATAACTCTTGTTGATATGCAGAGTGGTTGTGTTATATCAATTATGTAGTGCATTCAAGCACAACCCATGTTTAATGGGCTATTCTAGAGAGTGATCAAGATTTTTTAAACCTTATGAATGTTACTTAAAAGTGTATAGCTTAAACTACAAAGCAATTTTTTTACATACTTGAATGCAATCTTGGGTTACTGCAAACTATAATAATATGATCTACTAATAACCATTATGGAAAATATTAAAGCAAGACCCATGCTATATAGGATACATTTCCCTAATCAAGTTAACATACCTTAATGATCAAATACAAGCTTCCCACACACTCTAGGATACAATCCAAGATCGTACCACAACTTTGTCAAGACAACTAATTTTCTAACCCAAGATTTAAGGTTTTTTTTAAATACCAACAAAAGGATTGGTAAGAGCATGATTAGCGTACAAACCCTAGGCCTCTGTAGAAATATAAACAATAACTATAGCAGATTAGTAAGGTTGTAATACCAGAAATATTGAGACATTGTAGCTAATAACAAAATCTTGCAATCTAAAGATTGTAGCCAATAACAAGAACACTATGTAGCTTAGTGACATTTGTAAATACAATCTACGATAAGAAGAATGACAGTCACTTGAGATGTGACAGTCAAAAAGAGGTTGAGCAGTGACAAGATAATAAAGCTCAAACCTTGATAAGTAAAGTGGAGATTTTAACAGTGAGTTTCCTTACCCCCTTGCTGACCTTAAGGGTTTTTCAAATGCTTTTGGTAGTGTTAGACAAGGAAAATGCAATCAGGGAATTATTTTTCAAATGAAGTAACAGTGGTAATCATAGGTTTAATGTTTCTTCTTAGCCATTAATGTATAATGGAGGTAGTGGATTGCATGTTTGAGCAGTGTTTTGAGACTCATCAAAGATGGGAGAATAGTGAATAATACCTTGTGGACTGTGAAGTAGTGACAATAAGGTTGAAGGATCTTAAGAACTACAATACCATGAAACAATGAGTCCCCTATAGTAAGTAGGCAGTCTATAGGGCATAGTTTGATTTTATAGAAGGATGCTCATGAAATGAATCTTCAAGTGATAGTGAGTGAGTTTTTTTGAGATTGTAGCTAAGGGTGCAATACCCAGTCTTAAAGGAAGTTAGCAAAGAAGTAAATGTGCAAGAAAATCAAATCGTACACAACAAACAATTCACAATGTTATCTTGCATAATGCATTGAGTTTGAAGACAAAAATCTCATTGTATCTTGATGAAAGTGGTGACCTTAATGGTCAATCACTGGCAGCCATGATTTTAAAACATGCTATTGTGCTTATGGAAGCAACATTTTAAGCAAGGTAGTGAGTGGTGGTTTGGAACAATGGCAGGTATGAAGAAATTTCTTTATATGCATACTATGTAGTCTAGCTTAAGACATTGTTCTTAGAAGAGATTGAAGGTGGATTATGCAACTCAAGGGTTACCATGAAAAGGATTAAAGCAAAGACTTAGATCTATTTAAAAGCCACGGTCATGAAGATATTAAATATGTCACATGCAAAACCCTAGTAGTTGGAGTAATGAATACAGTGCCAAAGAGGATAGTGTGTTGGGGAGGATTTAGGAGATCTCCACATTATCTAATTATAGGGAAATACATCATTTATTTATTTTTTTAATTAAAATAAATCATTCTAAACCCTATATAGGATACATCGATACTTCAAAATCCTCTAAAGGAATTTGAGATTATGAAAATATATGTCAACTAAATACCTAGATTACAAATAATAGCGAGAACAATGTAAGATTTGTTGAGTAGAGCAGGAATGAGATAAGTAGCAATGAATCCTATGCCTCCTTTCACACACATCTCACCATTCTTTGTCATTCTTCATGGAATCACTTCTCCATTTTGGTAGTCTATGCTTGAAAATAATGTTTTGATGAAGGTTTTAAAGTATGTTTATTAAAATGAAAACTCCATTTTGGTGGGCTATGCCTGAAAATAAGATTTTGACAAAAATTTTAGGGTGTGTTTATTAAAGTTTTAGAGTATTTTGGTAGGCTATATTCTTGATTCCTTAAATGATTTATTCAAATGGATTGTGACTAAATAAATGACTAACTATTTAGTCATTTTTATTTGTGTGACTAAATAATTTTTAATTAACAACTAAACTAGTAATTTATTTACTCATTTATAGTTGAGTTGAAAAACATGAGCGGAATTTAATCATTTTTAGTTGTTGTGACTAAAAGTTTTAATCACCTAGTCATTTATTTGTCAAATTCTACTAGTGTATATTTCCTTGTGCGATTAGGGCTCTCTCAATGTTGAGGACCCTAGGGATAAGCTCGTCATAAGAAGTGGCACATTGCATCTTTAAATAAAAGGATAAATCCATATTGACATTAGAAATGATGATTCTAACTTGTTGCTCCTTAGGAATGGGTCACTTGCTCTTACTAGCTCACTACCTCCATCGTTGTAGGAAGTTTGCGATCAATTTCAATATTTTGATTTTAGGAGTCTTAACAGTTGGAAATAATAGTAAAATAAAAATTTAATAAGCTTTGGAATTAGCATTTTAAAGTGTTTTTTGGGGTCATTAACTTCATACTATCTTCTCTTTTGCAGGGGTGGTTGCATGCCAAAATTTTTTGGTGTAAAATATCAGAATTATTAGATTTTGTTACCTGTCTATGAATAAAAATTATTGGAGTGTGAGTTTGATATTTTTTGAAGATCTAAATAGTCAAGCTTGGTAAAGAAAAAACATGTCAGATAATATTAGTCCAAAACAAAATGAAGAGACACTTAATAGATTGTGGGCTAGATTGAAAAGAAAGGGTGATGGGAAATGTTATTATCCTTACAATAATTGCAAGGGCTTAAAGACAAGATGAATTTTAATCACAATCACTGAGAAACATTGTAGGAAGCATGGTCATGTTGAAGGCGGGCATGATTATCGTCCATTGGTAATTTGTTTATTATATGTATTTATATTGATTTAGTTTGTAAATTTTTATATTGTTTTAACATTATATATATAATCACTTGATCATGATCATGGTTTATTTGTGTCTATCATTATTATAAAGGTGGGGCACCCTAGGGTAGATAATATGGTTTATCACAGCCCAGAGAATGTGGTTTTGCAAGCAGATGAACATGGAGTTGTGAATATCGAAGATGAAGTTAATGATCCTATGGAAAAAGATGATCATGCACCAGAAAACACAATTGAAGATAATGGTACGAATACATTGATCCATGATATATTTAGTGGCAGAGCTGATCATGATGATCAAGATGAATTTGATGATGTTCATGATTTGCTTGTACTTGAGAAGGCATGCGATCCCCTTTATGAAGACTCCAAAACAACTCTTCTCTTTGTTGTATTTTTGCTGTTGAACTTGAAGGTTATGAATGGTTTATCAAACATAGCAATCTCACGGATGTTAAGGTATGTCATATATGTCATCTTTTTTCATCTATTTTAATTGTTGTTAGTTCATCACTAGGAAATAAAGAATGAAATATGTACCATTAATATTCTTTATATTAACAAATTATTTTTTGTTGTAGATTGATTGGTGAATTTTTGTTACCACCATCAAATATTTTACCTTGCTCATACTGAGATTTATCTGCCATTATGAAAGATATCATAATGGAGTATCAAGCGATAGATGCATGTCCCATTGATCATATTATATATGATAAACAACAAGAATTTGCAACAGAATGCCTAGAATGTCATATTAGTAGATATCAAACAGATCAACTAACAAAAAAGGTGTCTCACAAGGTTCTTTGTTATATTCTCATTATTCCATGTATTCAGTGATTATTTAGGTGTGAAAGCTTAGCACAATTTATGGATTACCATGCATGAAATAGAAGTGGAGATGACATTCTTCGAATGCCTGCAGATGGTTTTGCATTTAGGGACATGGAGGAAAAATGGCCACACTTTAAAGAAGAACCTCATAATCTTAGGCTTTCATTGGGAGCGGCGGTGTCAATCTATTTGGAGAGCTAAGATCTATTTACTCGGTGTGGCCTATTTTTGTTATCAACAATAACATTCCTCCATGGATGTCAATAAAGAGGGAGCACATAATGTTGTTAATGATTTTTCTAGGTATTTGTTTACATCAATTTTCTTTAATGTAGTAGCATCTCATTTGTCTTATTTGTTGCATAATGACTTATATTTTTTTCATTCAATAGTCATGTACATTAATTTATATATATTGTAGTAAAATGGTTATAATAATTATGTAATGTTTATGTTCATTCAACTAAGTAAGTACCAAGTTAAAGATATGAATGTATATATTGAGCCTCTTATTTATGAGTTACTAAAGTTATGGAATGGTGTCACTATGTATGACGTCTCTAGATCAATAGGACAAAGACAATTTCAATTCCATGCAATGCTTGTATGGACAATTCATGATGCCCTAGGGCTAACACATTTTTGTGGTATGTTATAACGTTCGACTGCACTTTAACAATATTTAATTTGATGAAGTAGATATCATGCATGCTTTTAAATAATCTATTCATTATATATAATTATAAAAATTGACATTTAATCCAATTATATATGATCTTGCAGGTCTTCAAACAAAGAGAAAATTTGCATGTCTAATTTGTGGTCCCAAGATGAAATCTCGTCGTTCAACAAGTTTAGGAAAGCAGGTGTTTGATGAGTATAGGCACTTCCTCCATAGAAATCATAAGTATCGAACTACTAAAAAATATTTTTTCAATGGGAAAGAGGAGACTACATCAAAACCACAAAGAATGACACCTCGCCTATGGAAGTTGGAATATAATAGAATTAATCGTCAATGTTATACATCATATCAAATTGTTTATCTATCATATATGATATGTTTTGAATTTATATTTTTATATTGTGTTGTGTTTACTCATGTTGTAATTGACAATGATTGTCATTGTTAATTTGTTTAACTTGTATGCTTCATGAAGGTTGTCAAGGCATTAATGGCCAGCTTCTACAAGGACTAAAAAGTTATCCTAGATAATTTAGTAGGTTGTCCTACTATGAGCAACTACATATTGTGCATTTGTTTGATACAATGCATATCGGAAAGAATATAACAGAAACATTGTGGAAAATATTGGATGGAAGACATGATAAAGAAAAAATTGTCAAAATTTGTAGTGACATTTAGGAAGCCAATCATGTAATGAAAAAGTCATTCAATTAAATAGAGATGGAGACCAAATTAATATAAGTTCCCTTCCTTGGTTATTAACAGTGCAGCAAAGCAATGCTATAAAATAAGTCCTACGAAAAATTCGATTTCCAATAAGATTTGTTGCGAACATAAACAATATAATAACAAAGAAAGGTGAATTTAGGTCAGGGATGACAATGCATAATTGACATACCTTCATTAAGGTAATTATTCTGGTATATTATATACACTTGTATATTGCATGTACTTTTCAATGTATTATGTTTACTACTTTTGGAAAAATAATGAAAAGATCATTTTATAATTGTTGCAATACGTTCTACCTCTATCTCTCCTAGACAACTTTGACAACAATGTCAAGCAAGTTATATATGATCTTCGAAAATACATGAGGTATAGCAACATTTTTTCAATTCATTGTATACATCTTATAATTGCCATTTTTTTACTTGTTATGTAATATACTGTATATTTTTGTTAAATCTCGTTAATATATTTGCACCTTGAATTACTTGTAGATGGTTGTCATCTAAAGAAATCCATAAATAAGATATAAATTATTGGAAGAGAAAAATTCCTCATCTAATGTGTGAAATGAAAAAGTGTCTACCTTCGATATTTTTCAATGCACAAGAACACTACCTCATACACCAAGTTGAGGAGATTGAATTGTGTTGGACCTGTACACACAAGGTCAATGTAGATGGTTGAGAGGAACTTAAAATTTTTAAAGGATTTGGTTAGACAAAGAGCACATTCTGAGGGTTCTATGGTGGAGGAATATATGGTATACCAGACCATGGTATACATTAGTGAATATCTTCCTAAGTTTGCAACAAAGATCCATGTAGATCGCATTTGGGATCCCAACTCCATTAACAAATTTGAAGGGGAGTACCTAATGGGGAAAGGTAGATTGAGGAAAGTGAGAGGTAATTATAAGATGGTCATGGAATACATTTTAATTAGAATGCATTTTACATATAGATTTTATGTATATTGTACTTATTTAATTTTTAATCTTCAATATACATCAATTATAAATTAAGGTCTTCTACTGTGGTATTTAACTAATTATACGTTGTTTGTGAATTTCATTTTTTTATATACAATTGGTCGAGAATGGGATGCACTACATTTGTACGTCGCCAACAATCTTGATTGGATGATGGTATGGATTGAATGATGTCAACAATCTAGTCACGCATTAACATGGGAAGGTGTGGCTTCATTGGTTAAAGAAGCTCATCATAATGGAGATTCCAATGTTACACAAAGGGAAATTGATTTAGCATATGGTTTAAGAGATAAACAGGTACGTATAAACATATTAATCACAAATATTATTTAATTATTTTCAATTATATTGATATATATATATATATAGATATTGTTTTCTTTGCATACATTTGGCCAAGAATAAATATGTTTATCAACTGACGATATTGCAATAATTTTTACATGTTTCACATATTGTAGGCGAAACACTATAAGGCTATGTGGTGCAATGGTCATAAATTTTGAATCAAAATGTTGGATGACCTGAAGAAAACTTGTGATTCTAGTATAACTACAGTCTTTTAGGTGGCTAATATTTCATTTAGAAGCGACATACATCCAAAAGTCTCAGAAAATAAATACTATGGGATTTTGGATGATATACTTGAGTATGAATTTAAGTCCTTCAGATTAATTTTATTCGTCGTCCTATGGTACAGGCTATGATTGAATGAAAATGATCCTAAGAGAACTATTATTGAACATGATAATGGATTTACCATGGTTAATACAAGGTTGATCAAGCAAGCTGGAAATGAGCCCTATGTTCTTCTAAGCCAATGTGAGTAGGAATTTTACTCAGAGGTTCCAGGTAAACTGGGTTGGTCATTTGTTGTTAGACATGATCCAAGAGGAAGGTCGGTAAAGTATAATCTGGTGGAAGAAGAAGATACCAAAGAACTAGAAGATGATGTAGATGATGATTAGGATCAACAATTAGTTGATGATGTCCTTGACAAAGATGTCGAAGAGGAGGAACTAGATCATGATGATGTAGGAGTTAATGTTAATGAAGATGATATTTGTGTGGATAATGATATTATCAAAACTGATATCGATGACAATGATAATGATATTACCAATCCTTACAATGTCGAATCTAGATTGGATGATACAGACAAAAATTTGGATGAAGAAGAAGATCAATGACATTGAAATGTATAAGTTATGCGATTATATTATCTATTTGATATTAATTTCTTGATAGAATTATATTTGACTTATGTGGTTACATAATTAATTCATGATGTTTTTAATTTTTATGCCATTACATAATTAATTTAATGATGTACTATTTAATGTTTGAAAGGTCAAAAAATTAAAACATTTCAATAGTAATGTTAACAACCTTGAAATTAGTGTGTTTTATGTTTCATGTGATTATAAAAGATCAAAAAGTTAGTTGTAGAGGTGGTTGTTTAGTGGTTGATGTGTAAAGGCCTTTAAAATGCATAAAGTGATTATTGTAATGGTTGTTGATGGTTGAGGATTTAAAATACAAGCTCTTGACATTCGAAAATCTATGTTTTTCTTCAAAAAATTTGTATTTTTCCTATTATGCAGCACTGTATGGTCACACACAGCCATATTTTGATTTGAAATCAATTCCAAGTCATGAAGATATGTGTTAGCTTTTATTTGAATATAATATGAGGGCTTAAGGAATTGATTTGAGTTAGAAAGTTTCATTTCTTTGCATACAGCCCGGTTACCCTATTTTTGAGGGTTTTGTAGTTCAAACATGATATAAAGGGGATCTTACACTTTTTATGATTACTATAGCTTGTGTAAGAGGCCCTGTGGATACTGTTGTAATTTTAGGATGCATGAATACGGCGTAGGATGAGAAATAAAGAAGGTATAGTTGTTGCCCTCAAGAGTTTTGTGAAGAAAAGCATGTGAAATGAGAGGTTCAAGCCTAGGTTTCAACAAAACATGTATGGGAGATCTAATTTTATGAATTTGTATTCATGTGCAAACCTAATGGGTTGTTTCTGAACACTGAATATAAATCACACACACACACACACACACACACACATATGTATATATGTATGTATGAATGTATGAATGTATATGTATTTTTAAATGTAAATGTAAATGCATTTATTGGATGCTCTCCTAGAACAATAAATGCAACATATAATTAAAGAAATCTATATCTATGTATATAAATGTGTTTTCTAAATGCGAGTGTAAATGCAAAGAGTATATGGTTTTTTAGTGTTACAAATACAACATATCCATAAATTAATTTAATTGAAATTCTAAAGTCTTCAACACATATAATATGAAATCGATCAAACTATTAAACTACATGAGAAATAAATGAAAAAATTAAATGCGTATGTATGTGTATTTGTAAATGTAAGTGTAAAATAAATAAGAATAATGAAAATTATAAAAAAATACAAGGAAAGGTTTAGGGTTTAGAGTGGGAGAAAGATAGAGGGTAGAGGGTTTAAGGGTTTAGAGTTTAAGGGTTAATGGTTTAGGGTTTAGGATTATAGGTAGACGGTGCTGGTTTTTTTTTTTACACTGTAACCAGGTTGGTCTTCTAATCTACCTATGGGATTGTCAATTCCAATCAAGGGAAGCTTGGAGGACATGGACCAACTGACGAGGACTTTAAAAATCCTCCTACACTTTGGGCTCTACAAGACCCAAGAGGGTGATCCCTTAATACAACCTCTACACTAATATCATAAACATTAACACATAATAGATAATCTCATTGAATAGCTCAACACAGTAGGATAATATCAAATAAAATTGGTTGTTCACCGATATTATCAACTATGTGGAGCATGAGATAACTACAACACAATCCATAGTAAAATATAGTCATTAATTTTCAATTTGTAGCAAGCTCTAGGCAAAGACAAACAATTATTGAACTACACAAATAAGTACAACTTAGATTAGTGCCATATATCCATTGCATGAGTCAAATTCATAAGCATCTAAAGGTTTATGACAGATTTAATACATAACATATAACTTATAAGATCTCTGACAATATTGCATTACAATTTCATCAGTATGCATTCTCACCCAATACTACTTATCAAATCCTTATACAAAACATATCTTCCTATAATCCCATTCAAGCATTTTAATTAATTCCTTGAATTAAAGCTAAAATAAGAATTATACACACCACAACAGTGAGATGAATGAAACAACCCTTAGTCATCTTATTCAAAATTTGGATATGCATGTACAATGGAGAGACATGAGTTTGAATTTATCATTTCAACTCAAATGCTAGTACTGTTATACAACATTAAATCTCCATGAATTCAAAACCGATTACAAAATAACTTAGAACCTAAATTGTATTTATCTCTAAAACCATCAAACTTTACAATTTTCTCTACAACTTCACCTAGACTCTACCAAAAATTATCTAACTTACTAACCCGTATTTCTAGCCTTGAAATCCTTCTTATAGAAAATGAAGGAGCAAACAAGCATCAGGCTAGAAAGTACACGTCACCAGCCAAATGAAGATCTGATGATATTCCAAAAATTGTTACAACAACCGTCACCTTGGAGAATATTCTCGTTCATCATGTCAACTGAGGAAAATTGAGGCAACAACAAAAAACCACAAGAAACCCACGCCGAGACCGCCATCAAAGCAAAACCGGAGGCCATTGTAACTGCAACATTTGATTTACCACCCATTAGTAATTCATTCTTTTATTCCTCCTTAGTTAAATATTTATTTACCCACCTCTGATATTCTTCATCAGTCGACCAGTCAAAAGTAATTACCTCATTCACCTTGCCATTATAAGGTGTGTATTTTACTGCTACCTAATTTGCATCTCTTTCAAAAGATTCCAAAAATGAGCTGGTACTAATGACTTTATCCATACAGCTCACCAACAAGTCATAATCTGAGTCATCACAAATTAATTTAATTTTATCATTGATGACCTCACCTGCCTAACCCTGCCACAGCCAGAATGACCTGATTTTCCCCTGCTCATCAATTATATCAGGTAATAATATGTTACCCCAATCATTGAAATTCTTCACCAACTCCCTAATCTTCCTACTCAAGTCATTTGGTAAGGTCTGAAAACCTTGCAATTATTTTATTAACACATGAGTAGGCTTTAATGATTGGGGCCTATTATTTTTATCAAACCTTGAGGCCCTATACATGACATCCAGATCACTGGCCCTAGGGATCCAATTTTCAATCAATAGTATCACTACCTCCTGATCCCTATCAATATTCTTTATTACATATAATAGAAAAGAATATAAAGAATGTATAGATAGCAATTTATTATCAACTTTTTCATTCAAATGCCTTAAAACAGTAGTAACAATCTCTTTTTTCTTTGAAAGAGATCCCTCCTCACTTACCCTCAAAGATGTCTATAACTCATCAATTCTTTGCAAGAGCTCCTTCTTTGTAGGATCAACAGAGCACTTTGTTTCTTCATCAATTTCCTCTAAAGAAGGGGTGAAGGCAGGATTCTGAATGGGAGATCCTAGTGTGGAAACAATTGGAGAAGTAAAAGGAACTAACCTTGTTGTGGAAGGTAATGTATTGGTCCCTAGAGCACTTGATGTCTCCCCAATCTGTCTATACCTAAACCTTTCCACCTTAGTTTGCAATTTAACATTCTTCTATTGCATCTTGTTATATTCTTCAATCAAAAGGTTATACTTCTCCATTAGGCTTTTATTTTCAGCCTCCTCCCTTTTAGCAGTCTTTTGGGCCAATTTGGCCACATTCACAGTTAAACTAGTGGCCTTGGTGGTTAAGGTCTCTGAAGCTCTTTTTATTATTAATCCCCCTCTGAAATTTGGATTAGTGTATGTAATATTTGGCTTTTTCCCTTGTGGGTCCAATGCCCAAATTTCCAAGGTTTCACATTCTTCACTGAAAGCATAATCTTGAAGTGTTTCCTTGACTTCTTTTTTAGATTCTTGCAAGGGATGCTTGGACTTCATAGTATCATTAAAGGCCACTACATCTGCAATGTCCCACTCAGGTAGAATCAATACACTAGCCTGACTCACCAATTTTATGTCTTCCTCAAGAGTGATGTTCTTAAATTCGTCTATTAATTCAGCTTTCACTTCCTCATCATTCTCCTAGTCTTACCTGTTAGGTCTTAGTTCTCTTCTCTCCTTACATTTATTTTGATATTCTTCAAACTTCATCCTCCATACCAATTGCAAGAATACAGGAGTCTTTACAAATTCATTGTTATATAGAAATTCATTACATGCTTCCATTCTTGCATCTTATACACTTTTTCCTTTCATATCTAAATCAGATAAAACCAATTCACCTGGCCTAGGAGGGGAAGGCATACCAACCTGCATGTCCTAATCAGTAACAATAATTTCATCCATCAAACTCTTTTGTGGTTGATCAGTTCTTTTCCTTTTAGGGCTTGGCTTAGATGGTGGTGATGGGGGACTATCTTCTGGTGATGACTCTAAATCAATGATCTTAATTGCCCCAGGCACTTTGAATTTTGGACTTGGTTGTGAAGGAAACTTCATAATTTGCTTCCCCTTTCTATCCACTTCTTCCTCATCACTGCTGCTATCCTTTTTTCTCATGTAAATGGGCCACTTTTCTATAGGATGGTATGTTGGCCTTGTTTCAAATGGTCTACCACCTTGTTCTTGTACACCCAGACTCAGCTCTAAGTTTACTTTTTTGGTTCTCAAAGTGCCCATAATCTCTTTGAAGTTCTCCATTAGAAAATCAATTTTCTTATGGTGGGGACTGAACTCCAACAGTGGATCACAATTTGGATCCATGTTGTGCATAATATCTAATATCTTATCATAAGCTATCCATTTCTCCTTGTTCGACTCCTACTTATTTAGGTTGAACTCATTTCTAATCAGGTCCTTAGGAAAGTTGAACTCATGCACAAACTTTCCAGCCTTTATTCTTTGTCTAAAAAGGGTAAAGAAACCCTCAGGATCATGTTGCCGCTTTGGACCACATCTCAAATGATAATCCTCAAAGAATTTCTCAAAGTGCACCTAGCCTCCTTTTGAAAAGGAAAAATCAGATACCACTGTATAATCAGGGAAAAAAATTCCTTTACCCCTCCCTATGAGGTTTTCCTCATGGATGCAACATATCTACCACATAACTTCTGCAAACCCCACTCTCAGTGGCACATTGTATGGCAGTATATGAGGGGCTCCTTGAAAACCATATACCCTCAAAATAGTGCTGACTGGATATGGGATAATGTCACCCTAGTTATGACTAACTTTTAATTCTGGCTTCCTCCCCTTTGGCTTGAGGAAATCATGTAATTCCTCAGGAATCCTAGATACATTCACCATCAATCTATCCCTCAATCTAGAAGCAAAACAATTATCAAATTGCACATAACTAGTGCTTTCCTTATTACAAGATGAATGTGTAGCCCATATCTGTATTGGCAATCTTTCTCCATCAATCGATTGCCTTAATTTCATCTTCTCAGAGAAGAAGTTGGCATTCTTGAATAAAAACATATGCATCAGCATAGAATACCAAAAGAATTGAGTGTTGGTATCATTTTTCTACAACTTTCACAGCCCCTCATGTATCCTCTTAGCCAAGAAAGAAGCAAAGTCATATGTGACAGAGAAGTTAAGGTGTTGTATTTGCACCCCGATGAACATGTATGCAATGGGCATCAACGCACCAAGACTGAAACCCAAAATCAGACACAATGAATAAAAAGTGGCCAAGAAATTATTTGTAAAACAATTTAATCTAAAAGGTTCCTGGTCACTGGGGCTAATATGAAATCTTGAACCTCCTACCCTAGCCATATGAGGTGGAAGCAATTTAGCTCTGAAAAGAGACTTCAAATTTTCATATTCCTGCTTCATTTCCTCAAGGTTGATAGGCACCAAGTCCTCACTTGGTTCACTCAATTCAAAAATCTATTGAATATCATCTATGTTAATGCTTAACAAAACATTTCCATCATTGTCCCTAATTACCCGTGTGACAAGGTCATATCTTGCAACTACTGCCCTAAATAGGTCTACATCAGGGAAAACATTCGGTACCACCAGCTTCTCCATATCATACATCCATCCATTTGAAAAAGGGTGACGTAAATTCCTCTATCCATACCACAATCTGAACATTTCCAAACTTGTGAGAGGAACCCTAGCATCGGCTATGTTGGAACAATTGTATACTAACCCTTCCCCTAGGATTTTCCCTCACATCAAAACCAATCCCTTCTTTCTATCATTCATTGACAAAGGCAATTGATCCAAGAAATCATCATACAGGTTTCTTTTTAAATAATCAATCTGGCTAGTATGTTGCTTGGGTGGTGCCATCTCGAACAAACTAGGGCTTCTTATAACTTCACACTTCAAATAGCTAGGACTAACCATAGATATGAAATTACAAAACAAAATATTGCAATTTCTCACAATTTAAATAAACTATAGCCCTAAAACGTTTATCAACAAGCCCTATGATAAGTACAACAAATATTTTCCTTTATTCAAGCACAAAGTGACCGAGAAACACAAAAATTAACTCATGGCTCTTATCACAGAAATCCCAAATTTCAGCTGTCAGGGTTCACAACCTTGCTCTCGGCTCTGAAACTACTTCATAAAATACCTAAATGCTTTGTGACACACATAAAGCAAGAGAATTGGCTTTATTTCAATCAAGTTGTGCCAGTAAACATCTCATCCTCCATTAAAGCTCACTTGCACGCTACACGAACAGTTCCAACCATATTTGATGCAGATTTAAATTCGAGTAGTTGATCCTTCAACATAGTCATTGGCCCTATCATTAAGCCTCGAGCATATTTTCCATCAATATTATAACACATCCATCGATTTGAATCACGTGCATCTTAAGAGAACTTTAGTAACCCACCTTTTAATGTATTTAAGGTCAGATTAATGTTCCATGGTATTTCCTTTATTCTTTCAGTTTCATTAGATGAGACACGTGGTGACCACCCGTGATATCGCGATCGACCAAAGCACTATGGTGGGGTCATTGCAGGATGGCAGGGAACAACTGAGATCAAATGGTAGTTGATTAGCAGTCACACAAATTCATCCCCCAAAAGGACACATGGTGCTCATCCACAATATCACAATTGGTAAAAATCTTGAAGCTTTCTATCACATGATGGCAGGCAACCATTGATATCCAAAGGAAATTTGATCAACGGTAGTGCGAATTCAATCCCTTCTACAAAAAAAAACATTCATTAAAAAGGATGAGGGGACATCACTAGGCTAGCGATAAACAACAACATAAGTTTTTTTTTAAGATGAAACACGGGGCCAACCGAGACTTAGGAAATAAAACCCTGCGAAGGAAATAAAGTATTAAAATCAAAGGGACTTGGCCTAGATGAATCGATATGACATAAGTTGTTTTAAAACCCCATCAAAAGTAACAACGAAATAGAACCCAGCCAAAGCATGAAATAAACATTAGGGTTTTACATGAAGACAAAGCTAAAACCCAAACCCTTAGAAAACTCAAACACCATGAAAGACTAGAGACATAAGGCAAGGCATGAGTGAAAAACAAGGAGAAAAATACTGAAGTTCCATCAGTGGCTCAAGTTGGGGATGTTCATTCCACTGGAATGAAGCGAGAGTCCAAAAACTCAGGTAGAGAAGACCAAGATGTAGAGACAACCAAAAAGGGATTATTCGGACAAAACAACCCCAACTATGTACAAAATATATACAAAATATACAAACATAAACTACTATTCATGGAAAAGAATACTTCAAGTGAAGTATAACTTCAAGAATTGTCCATGAACTGGTAGTTCCAGAAGATCTCCTATCATATCTTGAAGGAAATACAAATCTTCACCCCACTTACCATTAATCAAAAATGGACCCAACCAGATTCCACCAAATTTCCCATGTTTCCCTTTATCTTTCAGTCTAGAATTCCACATTAAAACCAAATCGCCATCTTTGAAACTCCTTGCAATTTCCCTCTTGTCATACAGATTCTTTACTTGCAACCATAACTTTGTATTTCTCTTTTGGGCTTCCCTCCTAGTTTCATCTAATTCGATAAGAGCTTCCACTCTCAATTGCATCTCATCATCAATTTCATTATCATACATCTGGACATACTTATACATTTCCATTAAGTTATTTTGGGGTAACCTGGTATTTATCCCATATACCAAGTCAAATGGGGCACAACCTATTGCCTTCTTCACAGTTGCCCTATCTACCCAGACTGCTAATCTCAGCTTAGAATCCCAAGCCCTTTTATTCTGATCCAGGATTCCTTTAATAATCTTCATCAAGATTTTATTGCTTGACTCTGCTTGTCCATTTCCCTGTGGGTGGTATGGTGATGAATAAGAAATTTGGATGCCATTCTTCTCACAAAACTCTATGTATTCCTCAGATCTAAAACACATTGCATTATCTAACACAATCCTTTCTGGACATCCAAATTTAGTCAATATGTTTCTCATCAGATCCCTTAATGTGTTTACAACCTCTGCGCCAATATCATAAACAACATTAACAATAACAGATAATATCATTTAATAGCTCAATATAATAGGATAATATTGAATAGAATTGGTTATTCATCAACATTATCAACTATTTGAAGCATGAGATAACTACAACACAATCCCAAGATAAAATAGGTCATTGATTTGTAATTTTTAGCAAGCTCTAGGTAAAGACGAACAAATGTTGAATCATACAACTTAGATCAGTGTCATATATCCATTGTGGGAGTAAAATTCATAAGTATTCAAGGGTTTATGACAAATTTAATACATAACATATACGATCCTTGATAACATTGCATTACAATCTCATTAATATGTATTCTAACCCAATACTACTTATCAAATCCTTATACAGAACATATATGCCTATAATCCCATTTAAGCATTTTAATTAATTGCCCTTATCAACAAATGATAGGAAGAAGGGATTGTTTTTTATGCAAGGAAACACCCTAGGGGAGGGATTAGTGTATAATAGTTCCAACATAGCCTGATGGAACACTGGATCTTTGCTCATGCTTGTGAAACCTTTCAACAAAAGATGCCATGAATGCACCTTACCCAAAGTATGCTTTAGGACCTCCATGCACACAAATACAAGGATTTCCATTTATCATCTTGCAGCAGTGGTACCTAAGATGATGGCACTACTCTCCCTTGGACATTTCTCTCTTCTTACAATTGGATACATCAGTCCTCCTTTTGATTTTGTCAAAAAGATATGAAATTATTTCTAAGCAATGCCTTATTGGGTCAATGAGATCACCAAAAGTCTAGGACTTGTCAAATTAAGGTATATTATTGACACATGTCCCTTTGCTACTCACTTATTAGGAATTAGTAATGACTATCCAAAGAGAAAATGAGATAGTGGCAACAACCATTTATATTTTTTATCTCACTACAATCCATTTCATGGCTATAGTCATGTTGTCACCCAGTGTAGATTTATTTTTTCAAATTCATAGATAACATGAAGACAAACCTGTAGCCTTTAATGGTACTACTCTTATTCATGACTATGCTCTGTTCCCTTGAAGCACCATGATTTATGATGGTTTTTATGCTGAATATCTTCATTAAAACACCCCTGTGAAAGTATATTCCTTTACTATTATAGCCTATTGCCAGAATGGATGATCAATGGTATGAAAAGGTAAAAATACAACTATGCTTTGCTTCCTTCACTACTTGTTGCTGATTGTTGATTGTTGTTCATATGCACTTGTACCATTGTAATGCTTGATGTCCTACATGAACCTGCATGGCTGTCTTGTAGCATAACCTCATAGTTGTTCTTCATATACACTTGTACTATGGCCTTGGCTTCCAAAATGAGACCTCTCCTGAATCATAACTACTTAATTGTCATTTGTAACTTTTTGTTTCTTGTATGCAATCATGATCCATGTTGGATCAATCATGATGACCAAAACCCCTACATGAAGGGTTATTAGCATAGCAATTGTGTGTCGATCACATGATATGAGGGTTCCATTGCTGTCATAAACCTCTTGTAATGACATGTTTTCAATAGGAATATTATTTGTGTCAACTAGAGTTGATGTTTCTTGAATTTCTTTTCTTTTTATGTCTTTCCTTAAAACATCATGCATTGAATGTTATCTGGCAACTTGTTCACCTAATGTTTGATTGTGAAGGCCTTGAATAGAGCCTTGTGCAACTTTAGATTTTTTTTTGTTGTTTTCCTTCATGAGACAATTGTAGCATGCATTGTTGGTTGTCCTTATCAATGACAATGACCTTTACCTATTGCATTCACTTTCACCAATACACTCATGAATTAATAATATCAATCCCCTTTGCCTCTTGTAGCTAGCTCTTGCAAAGGTGTTGTCCTTGTACTTGTATCATGACCTTGATTCAACCATTTCTCTTCTTTCGTTATGTGTAATAAATACACATAGTATCCTCATTTTATCCTTATTGGACAGCCACCTATCACATATGTGGGTGACCTAACAACTCACCTTCCTGTGTGATGTGTGAATGTCCAATAGGGTTATGGTGAGAGGGGCTTGACAACAACTTGAAATGCTTCCTCATTGTTTAAAAGATGCATAATTTAACTTGATTCATCTATGAAGTCACTTCCTTTATAAACAGATCATGGATCTTCTTAAGAAGATTGAAGGACATATCAACACAGTATGTTGCATATTTTGAATCTGTCCTTTCTTGTCCTATCTTATGTTCCTTTCTTGACCTATCTTATGTTACTATTCTTTTATGGTATTGGGAAAATCCTAAGGTTGGGGTTTTGTCTTTGATTGAATCCCTCTATCTCTCTACCCTCTACCCATAACCCTAAACCCTAAACCCTTAACCCTTAAACCCTCTACCCTCTACCCTCTCTCTCTCTAAGGTCTCTCCCTTACCCCCTCTCCCTCTCTTAGGTCTTTATTTATCTCTCACTCAATCCCTCTATGTGTCTCCCTTAAACCCTAAACCCTTAACCGTAAACCTTAAACCCTTAACCCTTAAACTCTAAACCCTTAAACCCTCTACCCTCTATGTTTAACCCTCTACTAGCCCATATCTCTCTCCCACTCCCTCCCTCTTTCCCTCTCTCCCTCAAGTCTCACCCTCCTACCCCCTCTCCCTCTCTCAAGTCTCTCTCTCTCTCTCACTCAGTCTTATCTCCCTCCCCTCTACCCTTAACCCTTAAACTCTTAACCCTTAAACCCTCTACCCTCTACATTTAACCCTCTACCCCATATCTCTCTCCCACTCCTCCCTCTTTCCCTCTCTCTCTCAAGTCTCACCCTCCCTGCCCTCTCCTCTCTCGGGGTCTCTCTCTCACTCACTCTTTATCTCCCTCCCTCTACCCTTAACCCTTAAACTCTAAACCCTTAAACCCTCTACCCTCTACATTTAACCCTCTACCCATATCTCTCTCCTCCCTCCCTCTTTCCCTCTCTCAGAGTCTCACCCTCCTCCTCCTCTCCCTCTCTCGGTGTCTCTCTCCTCCTCCTCTTATCTCCCCTCTACCCTTAACCCTCTACCTTCTACCCTCTACCCTTAACCCTCTATCTCTCTCTCTCCTCCTCCCTCCCTCCCTCCTCTCTCTCTCTCTCTCTCTCTCTCTCTCTCTCTCTCTCTCTCTCTCTCTCTCTCTCTCTCTCTCTCTCTCTCTCTCTCTCTCTCTCTCTCTCTACCCATAACCCTAAACCCTTAACCCTTAAACCCTCTACCCTCTCTCTCTCAAGTCTCTCCCTCCTACCCCCTCTCCCTCTCTCGGTCTCTCTCTCTCTCTCATTCTCTCTATCTCTCTCCCTTCTACCCTTAACCCTAAACCTTAAACCCTTAACCCTTAAACTCTAAACCCTTAGACCCTGAACCCTCAATATTAGGTGTGTATTAAAACATTATAAAGTATAAATTTTTGTAGTTCTATTAGGAATTGAATGATAAATGATGATGAATGGGAAAATCTAAGGCACTTTAATATTTTCAACTAAAAAGTTAGAGTTCAATTAGGATTAGTGTTCACTTAGGGTTAGGTTTAGGGTTCAATTAATGTTCAATTTGTGTTAGGATTGAGGATGAGGTTGTGGCTTAATTAAGGTTATGAATTCAATAAGAGTTCAAATAGGGTCAAGGTTAAAGTTAGGGTTGTGGTTAAGGTTCAATTAGGATAATAATTAGTGTTAGGGTTAGGATTAGAGTTCAACTGTAGTTAAAAGTTAGGGTTATGGTACAATTAGGACTATTGTTCAATAAATGTTCAATTAGGGTTAATACTTAATTAAGGTTGGTTTTAAAGTTTAATTAGGGTTTGGGTTAGGGTGGGGATTATGAATCAAGTAGGTTTGGGTTACGGTTTGATTGGAGTTAGGTTTATGGTTTAGTTAGAGTTAGGGTTAGGGTTAGGGGTAGAATTTAATTATGATTAGTGGTCAATTACAATTATATTTAGTGTTCAATTAGGGTAAGGGTTAGAGTCTAAATAGGGTTAGGGTTTAACTAGGTTTAGGATTAGAATAGAATAAAGTTTTGTGTTTAATTATGATATCTCGAATTTAGTATAATTTTAGAAAATGAAATAATTTGGACACAAAGAAAAAAAATAGAAAAGTTGATTTTATATAGATCTTATTTCTTAATTTATTATAAAATTCTAATTAATAATTGTTTAATTAATTTAAAATGAATATTTAATTTAATTGTATTGTATTGTATTAGATAATTAGTAAAACTAAATAGATAATAAATATTTTATGGATTTTCAAAATTAGAAGGGTTAGGATTATAATTATAGATAGACATAGGGTTGGGATTAACATTAGGGTTAAGGTTAGGTTAGGTTTACCATTTAATTAGAGTTGGGGTTCTAGGATAAAGCTTGGGTTCAATGATAGGGTTAGGGTTGGGGTTAGAGTTAAATTTCAATTACAAATAGAGTTAGGGTTCAATTAGATTTAAGGTTAAGGTTAGATTAGGGTTATGATTCAATCTCAACAATAATTCTCACTCTAACTCTAATCCTAAACTTAATCGTAAAACTAATGCTGACACTATTTTTAACCCCAACCCAAACTAAATATATATCTAACCCTAACCTTAATTCTATAACTAAAAGTAATTCTAATCTTGTCTTGCATGTTGTGCTACAAATGCTACTAGCATATATATATATTATTTATTAATATATACAAAATATGCCAAGAGATATCTTTGTCGAGGCACCTATTTTATAATAGTACAATAGACGCATCAAAAGTATATCTCCCGGCATATTTTATATATATTATTAATAAATAATATATATGCAAGTAAGTATTTAATAAATAAAATAAAATAAATATATCAATTTTTTACCATAGTACTCATTGCCAAATAGATCCATGTGGCACCCGCCCGCGATATCGCAATCAATAAAGAACTCACAACTTTTGATCATGCGATGGCAAGCAACCATGGCTCTCAACCATCGGCAATCTTGTTCATTCAACATAGTAGCCAACCTTGCTATTAACCATCGAGCACCTTTCTACCGAGATTATAACATATATATTGATTTAAAACATATGCATCTTATAATTGCTTTAGTAACCTGTGACATAATGTATTAAAGACGCATCAAAGTATTTATCATTCCTTCAGCTTCACCGGATGAGACACGTGGCGCTCACCTATGATATTGCAATCAATAAAGACCTCGCAACTTTTGGTCACGCGATGGCGAGCAACCATGGATCTCAACCATTGGAAATCATGTTCATTCAACATAGTCGTCGGCCTTGTTATTAACCATCGAGCACCTTTCTACTGGGATTATAACATCTATGTTGATTTAAAACACGTGCATCTTATAACTACTTTAGTAACCCACGGCATAATGTATTAAAGATGCATCAAAGTATTTATCATTCCTTCGGCTTCACTAGATGAGACACGTGGTGCTCACCTGTGATATAGTGATCAACTGGTGGGGTCATCGCGGGATGTCGGGGAATGGCTGAGATCACACGACGATTGATCTATGGCCATGAGAACTTGTCCCTCTGCAAAATAAAAACATTTATTAAGGGAGAGGGGGCACTTAATCATGATGATAATACCCAGTCTTACCACATATTTATACTATATATTGTAAATAAACAGTCCAAATGTAAATAAAGAAAAAACCAAATGTTGATAAAAAATGGACCCATACTTGAACACTTGAGAACCTTTAAATGTTATATGAAAAAAACATAAATACATTCATGAAGAAGTGAAATAAAAATTTTTTTGTTTCAAATAAAATATCACAACTCTCCACTATAAGTATATCATTTAAAAAATAAAATGTTCATTTAATAAAATATGACACTCATTGAAACAAGTATTGTTATCATAGTGAAAAAAATTTGTTCTTATGTGTACAACAATTGGGGTACCAATGTACAAGCATTGAATAATTTTATATTAATAGTTTTTCCTATCACAAATATAAAAGGTGAGCACAATAAATAACATGTATTTTCCCATTAAATGTGAAGGATTTTCAAAAAGTTTTAGTGTTCAACTATTGGTCCATTTTTGTTCAATATAAGTTTTATTTTAAATCATTATGTGTTGTTTTTATAACAACAAATAGATTTTTTGTGTTCAACTATTAGTCCATATGTGTTGAATATAAAGGTAGAGATATCAAAGATTTATGGTTATCAATAAGTATTTGGTCCACTTAGGTTGTATATTAATTTTAATTTAAATAAAAATATCATATTCTACAAGCAACAAATGATATTTTTTTGGTTCAACTATTAGGGGTTCCATGATTAAGTTTTGGTCGAACCTTTAAAAAGTCAAAATTTAGACACTTCTGATGAGGGTGCAAAATGAGACTTGTGAAATTAACCCACAAACAAGAGAATAATTTTATTATTCAGAAAATGGAGCTTCTTACATGCAAAGAGGATCTCAAATCCCAAGTTCTACAACATGCCATAAAGCTACATAATTCGCTTCATTTCGCACATGCTAGGCTTGCCCAAAATTTTTCCCCAAAAATTAGAAACCCACCCATAAATAGAGTCCCTTAGTTCTGAGCCAAAACAACATTCAAATTTGAGTTTAGGGCGGTTTGGCACCAAAATTACAAGCAACTTGAAGTTCAAATTTCAAAGAACATTTGCAATTGTATCTTCTAGAAAGTGCTTCAACCTCCCCTTGGAGTTAGCAACCCAAGATCTTCAATCTGCAACGCCAAAGAACCTCCACAAGAGATAGAGAGAAGCAACAATGGATTGCAATATGATACAATGATCAATGCAATACTATACAATGCCATATGCCAAATTACAATATGCTAGAGATGCCTTTCTTATAAAGGCAAGGATGAGAGATAGGATAAGACAAGATCATGACAAGTGTCTTAATCCTATCACATGAGACAACTAACTCATAACTACCTAGGAAAGTGGAAATTTTAGATAAGACAACTAATACTTATCTAGATAAGACAACTAATATCCTAAGTAACTTAACATGAATTAAAAGTCCCTTAAGTCCCTAAAGGAATAACAAACTAGGGTACAAGACTTATTCATTATCTCAAAGACCCCTTATGCAACTTAGAGGTAAAAACCAATGCAAACATGAAAAATATGGGTCTTGACAACAAGGCCTAATGAGGTACCCATGTACAAAACAAAAAACTCTCACAAATGGAGAAAAGGAGAAAAACCCTGTGGGAGAAAATTCCTCTCCAAAAGAGAAAAAGATGCAAAGAAAAACTAAAAACTGAAAAAAGGAAGGAGGACTCCTCAAGACCCCCAAGGACAACTTCCTTCACCCCAAGCATCGATCGCAACTGAAGATAATGAGGCGATGCCAAAGGTTTAGTGAAGATGTCTGCAACCTACTGATCTGTAGGCAAATACTCCAAGCTGAGAACACCATCATGGATGAGCTGCCTGATGAAGTGCATGTGGATCTCAATATGCTTAGTCCACTGATGCTCCACTGGGTTGCGTGAAATATGAATGGCACTCTGATTGTCACACCAAAGAGTAGTGGGCTGAGTGGAAGGGAATCCAAACTCAGTCATCAACTGACGAAGCCACAAAACCTCCTGACTAGCCAACACAGCACCTCGATACTCAGCCTCTGTTGATGATAATGCAATAGTTGTCTGCTTCTTGCATGACCATGCAATCGGACCAGAACCAAGGCAAAAGACAAAGCCAAAAGTAGACTTCCGATCATTGACATCACCAGCCCAATCTGAGTCAGTGAAGCCCACAATCTGAGATGCACTTGAAGTGTAGTGAATGCCAAAATGAGTAGTGCCCTGAATGTATCTCAAGATACGCTTGGCGGCCTTCCAATGACTCTCATGACGCTCCTATGAGAAGCGAGAGACAAGTCCAACCACAAAGGAAATATTAGGACGACTATGTGTCAAGTACAAAAGACTGCCAACCAACTGTCGATACAAGGTAGGATCAAATATAGGAGTAGTGCAACTGGAAGACAGTACAACACCTGACTGGAATGGAGTAGGGGCAGGCTTGCAATCAGCCATGCCAAATCTCTGAAGCAAATAAAGAGCATACTTCTTGTGGAAAATGAAGATCCCCTCAGAAGTCTGATGAATCTGAAGACCAAGGAAGTAATGCAAAAGACCAAGGTCGGTCATATCAAATCGCTCCATCAATGCTCGTTGTGTACTCTGAATCATGGAAGTAGAACTCCCTATGAGAATCAAATCATCCATGTAGAGCACAAGTATAAGTAGGTCCTCTCCATGTCTCTATGTATAAACTGTGGGATCGGAATGGCAACGAGTGTAGCTAAAAGCAAGCATCTTCTCATACCAAGCCCTAGGGGCTTGTTTGAGACCATACAATGAACGTCGAAGCCTACAAACAAGTGAAGAGTCTTGCACAAAACCTGGTGGCTGCTCCATATAGATCTCCTCATGAAGATCCCCATGCAAGAAAGCACTCTTCACATCCATCTGAAACACTGACCATCCCTGAGATGCAGCTATAGCGAGGACAAGGCGAATAGAATCCATCTTGGCAACAGGAGAAAAGGTCTCGGAATAGTCAATCCCTTCAACCTGAGAAAACCCCTTTGCAACAAGACGAGCCTTGTACTTGTCAATGGAACCATCTGCTACATACTTGGTACGATACACCCACTTGCATCAAACCAACTTTCTTCCCTTAGGAAGAGGCACAAGATCTCAAGTATGATTCTTCATCAAAGAAGAATACTCATCATACATAGCACTATCCCACTCTGGAATACCTGAAGCATCTGAAAACTTTTGAGGATCATCTGAAACTGCATGACTCAAAAGACTAATTCCAAAAGTTTGAGAACGAGTGCGGCGAGTGTCTGAGGGATCACCAACAAGAGGACCAGCCTCCTCAAGAGTAACTCGAGCCCATCGTGGCCTAGTGGGTGAGTGAGGAGGAGGTTCATCAAGACCATCATCAAAGTCTTCCTCAAGTAGAAAATTATCATGAATTGAAGAAGACTTAGTAGGTTGTGATGAAGAAGAAGTCGAAGGAGGATCTGGCTGGGTGAAGGTCTCAGAAAACAGAACATCACGTCGGAAATGAACCTCTTGTGTGTTAGGATCAAACAATTTGTATGCCTTCACATCCTCACAATAGCCAACAAATATGTAACATTGACTTTTCTTCTCCATGGATTTATGCCGACCATTCGGAATGAATGCCCAAGCCTCACTACCGAATACTCTGAAGAAGGATACATTAGGCTTGTGATGAGACCTAGCCTCCTAAGGGGTCATATTTCGCACTGCCTTGTGGGGCATACGATTCTGAATATAGTTGGCACAATTGATAGCTTCGGCCCAAAAAGTGGGAGCGATGGACCTAGACTGAATCATACAATTGGCCATTTCCCTGAGAGTCCTGCTCTTTCTCTCGACCACACCATTCTGCTGAGGAGTGTAAGGAACTGTGTGCTAATGAAGAATACCATGCGCACTGCAAAAATCCTGAAATGCCTGATTGACATACTCCCCCCCATTATTTGTGCGTATCTGTCGAAGAGAAAAACCTGACTGCTTCTCCACAAATGTTTTGAAAGTCTTGAAGTTGGTGAGGACTTCACTCTTGAGCTTCAGAAAATAGACCCATGTCCGGTGGGAAAAATCATCAATGAATGTTAGCACATACTTGGTCCCTGAAAAAGAAGGAGTTGGGAATGACATAAGATCACTATGGACCAACTCAAGGGGTGTGGTTGCACATGTAGCTTGACCCTTAGGAAAAGGATCTTGATGTTGCTTGCCAAGAACACATCCTTGACAAACACCATCTGTGCAAGTGATCTTTGGAAGACCAACCACTAAGTTATGTGCTTTCATTTGCTGAAGATATCTATAATTCAAGTGCCCAAATCTCTCATGCCAAAGCTTGCTCATTGAATCAGCATGAGCAACAAAACATGAACCTGATGAAGACTCAAATCCATCAAATCGATACAAATGATTCTCATGATCAACTACTCCTGTTGCGACAACCTTCTCAGGATCTTGCAACTGTCTAATAGTCACATTTTGTGGAGAAAACTCAACTAACTTCCCATCTCTAGAATGACAAATCTGATATACGGAAAGAAGATTCGCTGAAATATCAGGAACAAGTAAAACATCCTCAATGCACCCATCTAGCATTTGAACGGAGCCTGTCCCCAAAACTGGAATCTGTGAAGAGTTCCCAACTGCAATCTGAGAAGTAGAAGTATGAACTATGGAATCAAGAAGTTCACGCGAATTGGTCATGTGATGTGAAGCACCTGAATCAAGAATCCAACTATCTGAAGGTGAATGCATAGCTCGTGCTGAAAGAGCTTGCCCTTTGCCCATGGAAGAAGGCTTAGCCACTAAAATATTGTGCTTCTTCATAGCTTCCTCCAAGGCCTCTAATCTCTTAAAGCAATGAGATGCATCATGTCCAGTTTTGCCACAAAATGAACAAGGATCTCCTTTCTTTTTCTTGGACTTGGAAGAAGAATCTCCAGAGGTAGAAGAAGAAGGAGATTGAGTGGACTTCTGATTGTTCTTCGGCTTTGGTTTGGAGGGATTCTCACTACCAGAAGATGATTCTGCTTTGGGCTTCTTCTTGTTCTTTCCTTTACCCTTGGATGATTGAGCCATTAGAGCATGATTCTTAGAATTAGGTAAGGCATCCAACTGAATTAACTTGGCCTCCTCCCTAGTAAGACACTCACAAAACAACTCAAATGTAGGCATTTTGTAATCTTTCCCTATTGCATCCATAGTTGAATAGAAAGTAGAAGAAAACACTTGATAAGGGCCCTTTAACTTAGACAGAATCAAGAAGATACATTCATCACTAGATACATCATGTCCACATCCTTTCAACTGTGACAAAATCATCTTGAATTGAGCAAGAAAATCCTGCATTGAAGGAAACGTATCTGGAGAGAGGGATTGTAGTTCTGTTTGAAGTTGCAAGGTTCTGAAATGATTTATTTTACCATATAATTCTTCAAGTTTGTCCCAAACATTCTTAGGTGTTTTGCATTCTGAAATATGAAACAACAGATTATCAGATACATGTAAGCCAATGAGCCCTTTTGCTTCATCCATTTTACATCTATGGACAAAATTTTTATAATCCCTTGTAAATTCAGGTTGTTCTGCATCTAACATTGGCCATAGACCCTTAGATTGTAACAATTGAGTCATTTTTAGCTTCCATGTATGATAATTGTGTGGAGTGAGTGGTTCAATTTGCCTTAGATCCACCATGAATCACCAAAAGAAAAGGATAATGTGGCACTTAAATTGTGCCTTTCACCCCCCCAGAATGTATTAAAAACTAATTTTGCAACCCCCCCAGCAAATTACAATGAACAATTTTTTGCAATTTTACAAGTGACAAGCTCAAATCAACCGTTTATAACACACAGTGATTTTTACAATTTTTTAGAAAAAGGAGCTTGCAAAGCTGAAAACAGAGGTTACAAACAGATTCCTTGTAATTTTCTGATCAATTTCAAAAAAAAATTTGCCAAATTTCGACTTCATTGGCAAAAGTTACATCAAGAACAAGCAATAAATGCACTTGTACCTTCAAGCTGAAAAATCTGGCAAAAAATGGAAAAATCTGGAAAATTCACCTGCACCTCTACGAATTTCGTCGAACCAGCTTTCTGACGGTATCTCGTTTGCGAAAAACCGACTCCGTGGTGAAAAGTTATGCAAAGAAAAAAAGGCCTATTTTAGGCACTTTGAACACTAAACAGGGGCAATAATTTTAGCCCTCGGGGGCTAGCGGTCAGTCACCCATGTGACCAGGCACTGGCTGCTGGACAAAATTCCACCAGTTTGAAAAACCGCCCGCTAGCGGTGACTGCGGCGGCTGGCACCTGGCGGTCTGGAGACCGCCCGCTGGCGGTCACTGTAACTGCTGCGGGCTGCTGCAGCCAGCGGTTTACAGACCGCCCATTGGCGGTTGTCGGCGGTAGTTGGCCACTGGCGGGTTGACTGTGGTTGGCGGCTATTAAGCCGCTGGCGGGTGTAACCCCCCCGCGGTCAAACAGTCCGCAGATTGTTAAGTCTGCGGGGGCTTGTAAAAGCCACGGGCCCGCTTACTTGCACAGCGCTTAGAGCGCTTTTCAAAAAAATTATATTTTTTTTTTGAAATTTTTTTAAATAAAAATGCCGACCAAAGAAAAAATTATAATAATTTTTTTTGAAAATTTTTCTGAGGACACGCGTACCTACGCATGGGGGGGCCGTACGGCCGCCTCTGCTAAAAAATTTTGCTCCAAAAACAACTTTTGCCGAATATAGGCAAATTATATATCAAAAAACTCAGAAACGGCCACCCGGATGCAATGGTAGGCTTAATTTTTGCTCAAAGTGCTCCTGTAAAAGATTGTTCACCAGATCTGAGCTCCAAACCCTTCTTTGCCAAAGCTGCAAATGGTGACGAAATTAGGTGAAACAAAAGCCGGATCTAACTTTTTCGAGCCTCCTGGACGCAATGGGACAGCCTAAAATACTGCCACTATAGCCAAAATCGCTGCAATCACTAGATCTCACCAAAAATGCAAGCATGCAATATAGGATACAAGAACTCAAAAAATGACAACAAAAATTGATGGAAACTCTCTAATAAAGAAATGGAAGGGGCTTGCCAGATTCAAAGCTCTGATACTATGTTGGAGTTAACAACCCAAGATCTTCAATCTGCAACACCAAAGAACCTCCACAAGAGATAGAGAGAAGCAATAATGGAAGATGCTATTCCACCAAACAAGGATTGCAATATGATACAATATGATCAATGCAATACTATACAATGCTATATGCCAAATTACAATATGCTAGAGATGCCTTGCTTATAAAGGCAAGGATGATAGATAGGATAAGACAAGATCATGACAAGTGTCTTAATCCTATCACATGAGACAACTAACTCATAACTACCTAGGAAAGTGGAAATTCTAGATAAGACAACTAATACTTATCTAGATATGACAACTAATATCCTAAGTAAACTTAACATGTGAATTAAGTCCCCTAAGTCCCTAGTAAAGGAATAAACTAGGTACAAGACTTATTCACACCAACACTTCCCGGGGCCATAACTTTTGATCCGGGACTCCGATTCGCTAACCATTTGAACCATTGGAAAGGTCTCGAAGTCAATAACATGCTCAAAATTAGCTATGCCAATTTTGGAAAGTCTTGAGGCCATTCCGAGAACTCTAATTGCCTCAAATTTAACTTAAAATATTTTCAGGTGCAAATCTGGAAAACTAAAACTGCAATATCTTTCAACCCAAGAATAGAAAATAAAAACCATAAATTGGGAATTTCATTATGATGAAAAGGGTATCCAAAAATGTAGAAACATATAAAAATTGAGAAACTTGAAATTTAACTATTTTTGGGTGATGCAAGATTGCCCTTACACCACTGGATGCTCCTACATCAGACACCCAGAGTAATTTGAGAAGTGACCCGTCACGTCTCAGATGGTTGAGGAAAACCCAACCAGTCAACTGCTGCCTTAGATAGCCAGGATGAATCTTCCACAGGCCTTCCTCTCCATTTCACTAGATATTCTTCATACTTCCTATTTTTGGTACTCCTTCCCACACGACTATCCAAGATTGCTTCAATCTCCTCCCTTTCTGAAGTAGGTGCTGGAATGCCATACTACCCTATTGCTAGTGCTTCCTCCATTCCACCTTCATGATACTCTTTCAAATCTGAAATGTTGAACATAGGGGAAATGTTGATTCCATTAGGCAACTCTACCTCATATGCATTCCCTGAATCATGTTTCTTCAAAATCTTATAGGGACCAAATTTCTTCACCTTCAATTTGTTATAGGTTCCCACAGGAAACCTTTCTTTCCTCAAGTGGACTATTACTTCATTGCCAGTCTAAAACTCGTTATTCCTCCTTTTCTGATCTTCCTTAACCTTATATTGCATATTCATCTTATTAATGTGTTCTCATACCTTCTCATGTATATTCTTGATGTGCTCTACAAAATCTTCAGCTTCAACACTTGTTTTCTTCTCTTGGTCCATCTTCCTCAATTCTGGAGCTTTTTTGGGGCTACCTCCATACACAATCTGGAATGGTGATCTACCAGTGCTTCTGTTGACAGAATTGTTGTAAGAAAATTCTTCCTGGGGTAAGATCAAGTCCCATCCTGGTGCAGGAGCATCTAGGCTAAACTCCAGTTTGTCGTGTTGCAATTTTGGCTTGTACCTGACCTTAGCCAAGTCAAGGTATTAGAGTGTTTAGGATTGGACCTTAGAAGGTCTTGTGTGTGTGTGGCGAGTTAGTCATTAGGACTAATTTCATCTTAGTTAATCAATGTTGTTAAATGTTGCTTTATTTAGCTTTGGACAACATATGTTAGGATATAAAGTATTAAATGTGTGCTAACCACATCCTCATTGTTAGAAGATGCCAAGGGATAGTTAAAGAAGTTGATGGTTCGAAATCATGGTGTTAGAGGTCCTAAGATTTAGGATCATGACAATGATGGAAGTTGCAAAGTTGTTGTAAAAGTTGCATGACAATAGTTGTGGAATTGCCTGCAACTTAGGTGGATTGGAATCCCTTGAAATCGGGAGTAAGTGGTCGAGCAACTTCCCTTGAAACATGGTAAAGGCATCCCAAATAGGTGTGATGGCTCGTAGACAACAGTTAGATAGATTGTAAAACAAGTTTTGGCTTTGTGTGAATAAAGAAATTCTGCATTTCCTATGTTTACCCATGCATCCTGAGAAACAGGGATATCAAAGGAGTTGTATATACTGAAATAGCATTGTATTTGTGTTTACAGAGTAGTTTTGAGTATCTTTCTTTGTATAAGCAATTTTCTTTGAGTAGTTTTAGTGCTTTGTATCCATAGATTAGAGTGTAAGGGTTTTTATTTCTGTTTTGTGCAGTCAAACTTAGAATGGCTCCCCCATAAACACTGACCACGAGATTTTCCTAAGATTGGTTGAATATGGGAGAGGAGCCAGTCTATTGTAAATATTTAGCAGTAGGGAGTGTAGGGAATGGAGCAAATGTTTTTAAACTCAAACCCTAGGCGAGCTAGGACTGCCCGGTTAGGAGTTTGAGAGAGGAAAAGTGAGGAACTTAGGCAGGGGAAGAGACTATTGTATGGAATCTGTATAGCTTCAGGTAGGGTTAGACAAGACCTTCACTTGAAAAAAGGTTTGAAGCATCAAACAATCCATTAGAGGTAGATTTGAATCAAAAAGCAGTTAAACCCTAAGTATTAGGCCAATCAGCCCTTTCTACCCTTGAATGTAGGAATCCTTTGTACAGAGGAGATAGGGGTTTGACACCCTATGAAACATTTAAAAGTCCAAAAAGGGTATCAGGAAATCAAGTTTATTTGATAGGTTGTTTGAAAAGTTTAAGAACAAAATTCAGAAAACTGACTGGTAAGGGCTATAAGGGAATAGGCCTCTTCAAGGCAAGATCTTGAGATCGGGTAAATTGAAAGCTAAAGAACCTTCGAGATGCATTCAATTGAAGGTGAAATGCAAGGAAACAGAGTTTCTAACTCCCCTACAAAGAGTTCAAGTCAGAAAATGAAGTTGACACTTAGATCCTTCTAAGTGTTGGAAGAAGATTGCAAGTTCAAAGGGTGTTGAATCCTCCAAGGTGAAGCACAAGGAGAGTTACTCTTGTAATAGAGTTAGAGGAAGGCTTAGTTAATGATCTAAGTCAAATTAGAACCTTGAAGCCATCAGGTTCTTGGGTGAAGACTGAGAAAAGTCTTCTAGTTGGTTAGTGCAAGCAAATCTTGGAGCATCATACACCACATCCCTTGGGTTTATCTCCTACCAAACATCTCAGTAGGTTACCCAGACTCCTGTTAACAACCTCTGTCTACCCATTTGTTTGTGGATGGTGTGCAGAACTGAACTTCAACTCTGTCTTTAGCCTCTTCCACAAGGTCCTCCAAAAGTACCCCACAAATTTGGTGTCATGATCTGAAACAATACTCTTTGGTAGACCATGTAGCGTCACCACCTCTTTGAAGAACAAGTCAGCAATGCGGATTGCATCATGGGTCTTCTGACATGGAATGAAATGTGCCATATTTGAAAACCTATCAACCACCACAAAGACTGAATCATTCCCTCGTTGTGTCCTTGGCAAACCAAGAACAAAGTCCATACTTATATCCTCGCATGACCTCTCTAGTATAGGTAAAGGCTGATATAAGCTTGTTTTCTGGCTCACTCCTTTAGCCATCTGACATACCCTGCAGCTTTGTACAAACTTCTTCACATCCTGTGACAACTGAGGTGAATAATAATTCTCACTAATAATGGCAATGGTCTTATCCCAACCAAAATGTCTTGCCATTCCTCCACTATGCTTCTCCTTTATCAAGTTCTCCCTCATGGAACTCCTCGGGATACACAATTAACTTCCCTTAAATAACATGCCATCCTAGATTATGAAATCCAACCACCTTGTCTTGTCCGCTATAACAAGTTCCTTGCAAGCTTTCCAAGCCTCTTTGAAATCAGGATCTTCTACATACAGAGTCTTAAATTCATTGAACCCAACCACTTCAATCTGCATCTTTGTCATCAATGTATGCCTCCTACTTAAGGCATCTACAACCCTATTTGACTTCCCACTCCTATGTTTCAAAACAAAGGTATAACTCTACAAAAACTCTATGCATTTCATATGCCTTTGATTTAATTTTCCCTGACTATTTAGGTACTGCAAGGCCTGATGATCAGCATATAGAACAAATTCCTTCAGCAACAAATAGTGTCTCCATTTCTTTAATGCTTGAACTATCGCATAAAATTCCTGATCATATAAAAAATACTTTCTCTTGGCATCATTTAACTTTTCACTGAAATAGGCAATGGGCTTACCTTCTTGGCTCAACACTGCTCTAATGGCACAACCACTGGCATCACAATCCACCTGAAACACCTTGTTGAAATCTGGGAGGGCTAGAACAGGTTGCTCTATTACCTTCTACTTCAACAGTTCAAAACTCTTTGCCACTCCAGTGCTCCACTTGAATTCTTTTCTATCCCCTCTCATTGTTTCAGTCAGGGGTCCACAAATACTACTGAAGTTTCTAATGAACTTTCTATAAAAACTAGCCAAACCATGGAAAGATATCACCTCGGTAGCAGTTCTTGGGGTAGGCCATTCCAGAATAGCCTTCACCTTCTCTGGGTCCATCTTGAGACCTTCTACTGAGACAACAAACCCCAAGTACACTAACTCCCTCTTCACAAAACTACACTTCTTCAGATTAATCAACAGTTTCTCTTCTCTTAAATTCTCAAAGGCTCTTCAAATATGCATCAGATGCTCATCCAACATCTTACTAAAAATCAAAATATCATCTAAATACACAAGAACAAAACTTCTCAAAAATTCTTTTAGTACCTCGTTCATGAGCCGCATGAATTTGCTCGGTGCATTGGTTAGCCCAAAAGGCATGACTAACCACTCGTCAGGCCCTCTTTGTGGTCTTGAAGGCAGTCTTCCATTAATCTTACGCTTGAATTTGGATCTGGTGATATCCACTCTTTCAGATCAATCTTTGTGAAGTATTGAGCTCCACTCAAATAGTCCATCAGGTCATCCATCCTTGGCAGGGGAAATCTGTACTTGATTGTTATCTTGTTTATGGCTTGGGAATCTGTACACATCCTCCACTCCCCATCTTTCTTTGGTGCTAGTACTGCAGGTATTGCACATGGACTCAAACTCTCCCGTATCAAACCCTTTCTCAACAACTCTTGAAATTGTCTATTCAACTCCTCATTTTCTCGGAGTCATTCTATGAGTTGCCTTGTTGTTGGCAAATTGGCTCCGAGGGAATAAATTAATCTAATGGTGATCTTCCTTATTGATGAAGTAAGCCCAGGGAACATTATCGAAACAATATCCTAAAACTCATCCAACATCGAAACTTCTTCTAGAACCTTCTCACTATCCTCATTTATATAGATCGAAAATGCACTTAACACACACGCTCATGCTTCATACCTTCTAAAAATTTTCCTCCATCTACATAACAAATTCTAGCACTTCTACATACCTTTTCTTTGGTCTCCTTCAAGGGTTTCAACTTGTGACGAACCCCATCCTTTGTCAAGGAATAAGTGTTTGCATAGCCATCATGTATAGCTCGCCTATCGAACTGCCATGGCCTCCCCAACAACATGTGACATGCATCCATGGGGATGATATCACAGAGTACCTCATCATGGTAGCTCCCGATCTTGAACTTTACTAGGCACTACTCATTGACCAAAACTTTGTGGTCTTTCTGCAACTAGACAATCCGATATGGATGCAGGTACCTTTCCCTCTTC
>VDFB02281492.1:360416744-360432212 GCA_007258455.2 Sequoia sempervirens
AGAATGGGATGCACTATATTTGTAATGTCACAACAATCTTGGATTGGATGATGGTATGGGATTGAATGATGTCATCAATCTTAACAATGACTAACATGGAAGGTGTGGCTTCATTGGTTAAAGAAGCTCATCATCATAATGGAGGATTCCAATGTTACACAAAGGGAAATTGATTTAGCATATGGTTTAAGAGATAAACAGGTACGTATAAACATATTAATCACAAATATTATTTAATTATTTTCAATTATATTGATATATATATATATATATAGATATTGTTTTCTTTGCATACATTTGGCCAAGAATAAATATGTTTATCAACTGACGATATTGCAATAATTTTTACATGTTTCACATATTGTAGGCGAAACACTATAAGGCTATGTGGTGCAATGGTCATAAATTTTGAATCAAAATGTTGGATGACCTGAAGAAAACTTGTGATTCTAGTATAACTACAGTCTTTTAGGTGGCTAATATTTCATTTAGAAGCGACATACATCCAAAAGTCTCAGAAAATAAATACTATGGGATTTTGGATGATATACTTGAGTATGAATTTAAGTCCTTCAGATTAATTTTATTCGTCGTCCTATGGTACAGGCTATGATTGAATGAAAATGATCCTAAGAGAACTATTATTGAACATGATAATGGATTTACCATGGTTAATACAAGGTTGATCAAGCAAGCTGGAAATGAGCCCTATGTTCTTCTAAGCCAATGTGAGTAGGAATTTTACTCAGAGGTTCCAGGTAAACTGGGTTGGTCATTTGTTGTTAGACATGATCCAAGAGGAAGGTCGGTAAAGTATAATCTGGTGGAAGAAGAAGATACCAAAGAACTAGAAGATGATGTAGATGATGATTAGGATCAACAATTAGTTGATGATGTTCTTGACAAAGATGTTGAAGAGGAGGAACTAGATCATGATGATGTAGGAGTTAATGTTAATGAAGATGATATTTGTGTGGATAATGATATTATCAAAACTGATATCGATGACAATGATAGTTTATCAATTAATCCGCAATGCTCAGAATCTAGATCGGATGATACAGACAAAGAGTTGGATGAAGAAGAAGATTAATGAAATTGAAATGTATAAGTTATATGATTATATTATCTATTTGATATAAATTTCTTAATAGAATTATATTTGACTTATGTGGTTACATAATTAATTCATGATGTTTTTAATTTTTATGCCATTACATAATTAATTTAATGATGTACTATTTAATGTTTGAAAGGTCAAAAAATTAAAACATTTCAATAGTAATGTTAACAACCTTGAAATTAGTGTGTTTTATGTTTCATGTGATTATAAAAGATCAAAAAGTTAGTTGTAGAGGTGGTTGTTTAGTGGTTGATGTGTAAAGGCCTTTAAAATGCATAAAGTGATTATTGTAATGGTTGTTGATGGTTGAGGATTTAAAATACAAGCTCTTGACATTCGAAAATCTATGTTTTTCTTCAAAAAATTTGTATTTTTCCTATTATGCAGCACTGTATGGTCACACACAGCCATATTTTGATTTGAAATCAATTCCAAGTCATGAAGATATGTGTTAGCTTTTATTTGAATATAATATGAGGGCTTAAGGAATTGATTTGAGTTAGAAAGTTTCATTTCTTTGCATACAGCCCGGTTACCCTATTTTTGAGGGTTTTGTAGTTCAAACATGATATAAAGGGGATCTTACACTTTTTATGATTACTATAGCTTGTGTAAGAGGCCCTGTGGATACTGTTGTAATTTTAGGATGCATGAATACGGCGTAGGATGAGAAATAAAGAAGGTATAGTTGTTGCCCTCAAGAGTTTTGTGAAGAAAAGCATGTGAAATGAGAGGTTCAAGCCTAGGTTTCAACAAAACATGTATGGGAGATCTAATTTTATGAATTTGTATTCATGTGCAAACCTAATGGGTTGTTTCTGAACACTGAATATAAATCACACACACACACACACACACACACACATATGTATATATGTATGTATGAATGTATGAATGTATATGTATTTTTAAATGTAAATGTAAATGCATTTATTGGATGCTCTCCTAGAACAATAAATGCAACATATAATTAAAGAAATCTATATCTATGTATATAAATGTGTTTTCTAAATGCGAGTGTAAATGCAAAGAGTATATGGTTTTTTAGTGTTACAAATACAACATATCCATAAATTAATTTAATTGAAATTCTAAAGTCTTCAACACATATAATATGAAATCGATCAAACTATTAAACTACATGAGAAATAAATGAAAAAATTAAATGCGTATGTATGTGTATTTGTAAATGTAAGTGTAAAATAAATAAGAATAATGAAAATTATAAAAAAATACAAGGAAAGGTTTAGGGTTTAGAGTGGGAGAAAGATAGAGGGTAGAGGGTTTAAGGGTTTAGAGTTTAAGGGTTAATGGTTTAGGGTTTAGGATTATAGGTAGACGGTGCTGGTTTTTTTTTTTACACTGTAACCAGGTTGGTCTTCTAATCTACCTATGGGATTGTCAATTCCAATCAAGGGAAGCTTGGAGGACATGGACCAACTGACGAGGACTTTAAAAATCCTCCTACACTTTGGGCTCTACAAGACCCAAGAGGGTGATCCCTTAATATTTTTACAACCTCTACACTAATATCATAAACATTAACACATAATAGATAATCTCATTGAATAGCTCAACACAGTAGGATAATATCAAATAAAATTGGTTGTTCACCGATATTATCAACTATGTGGGAAAGCATGAGATAACTACAACACAATCCATATTAAAATATAAATACTAATTTTATCTAGCAAGCTTTCTGAGGTGGACAAACAACATGAACTCAAGGGCGAACTTAGATTAGTGCCATATCCATCACATTTATCAAATTATAAGCATCTAAAGGTTTATGACAGATTTAATACATGTCGTAATTGATCATAATATCAGATTACAATTTCATCAAGATGCATTCTCACCCAATACCACTCTATCGTAAATCCTTATATAATAAAACATATCTCCATAATCCCATTCAAGTGCTTCTAATTAATTCCTGAATTAAAGCTGCAATAAGAATTCATACATACACCACAAACAAAGGAGATGAATGAAACAACCTTAGTCATTCATAGGGATTCCAAAATTTGATATGGCATAATGAGACATGAGCTCTGAATTTACTACCAACTCAAATGCTAGTAATCACATACCATTAACCCCCATGGAATTCAAACCCATTACAAATAATCCTAGAACCCAAATTGTATTTCTCTCAAAACCATCAAACTTGCCAATTTCACAACTTCACTCCAGACTTCTACCAAAATTAGCTGCATCCCTATTTAACCCAGACATTAGCCTTGAAATCCTTCTATAGAAAATGAATGAGCAACAAGCATCAGCTAGAAAGTACATCATTACCAGCCAATCGAAGATCCATGATATTCCAAAATTGTTACGTCAAACCGCCACCTGAGAATATTCATGTTCTTCATGTCAGCTGAGGAAAATTGAGGCAACAACAAAAAACCACAAGAAACCCATGTTGAGACCGCAATCAAAGCAAAACTAGAGGCCATTGTAACTGCAACATTTGATTTACCACCCATTAGTAATTCATTCTTTTATTCCTCCTTAGTCAAATATTTATTTACCCACCCCTGATATTCTTCATCAGTCGGCTAGTTAAAATTAATTACCTCATTCACCTTGGCATTATAAGGTGTGTATTTTACTACTACCTGATTTGTATCTCTTTCAAAAGATTCCAAAAATGAGCTAGTATTAATGATTCTATCCATATAGCTCACCAACAAGTCATCAGTAATCTCGAATGCTAACAACACTGAATTTATCATTGATGACCTCACCTGCCTGACCCTGCCACAGCCAGAATGACATGATTTTCCCCTGCTCATCAATTATATCAGGTAATAATATGTTACCCCAATCATTGAAATTCTTCACCAACTCCCTAATCTTCCTACTCAAGTCATTTGGTAAGGTCTGAAAACCTTGCAATTATTTTATTAACACATGAGTAGGCTTTAATGATTGGGGCCTATTATTTTTATCAAACCTTGAGGCCCTATACATGACATCCAGATCACTGGCCCTAGGGATCCAATTTTCAATCAATAGTATCACTACCTCCTGATCCCTATCAATATTCTTTATTACATATAATAGAAAAGAATATAAAGAATGTATAGATAGCAATTTATTATCAACTTTTTCATTCAAATGCCTTAAAACAGTAGTAACAATCTCTTTTTTCTTTGAAAGAGATCCCTCCTCACTTACCCTCAAAGATGTCTATAACTCATCAATTCTTTGCAAGAGCTCCTTCTTTGTAGGATCAACAGAGCACTTTGTTTCTTCATCAATTTCCTCTAAAGAAGGGGTGAAGGCAGATTCTCAATGGGAGATCCTAGTGGAAACAATTGGAGAAGTAAAGGAAATGGTCTCATGGAAGGGTAATGTATTATCCCTAGAATTGGATACTCAACTGTTCATACCTAAACTCAACTTAGTTTGCAATTTGAATATCTTCTGTCATAATTTGTTGCATTCTTCAAATTAAAGCAATATACTTTCCCATTTAGGCTTTCATTCTTTCTCAGCCTCCTTTTAGCACCTTTAGTCACCTTATCACATTCAGAGTAGTTAAACTAGTGGGCCTTGGTGGCAGGTCTCAGTTTTTATTATTAATCCCCCTCTGAAATTTGGATTAATGTCTATAATATTTTGCTTTCTCCCTTGTGGGGCTAATGCCCAAATTTCCAAGGTTTCATACTCTTCACTGAAAGCAGAATCTTGAAGCGCTGCCTTGACTTCTTCTTCAGATTCTTGCAAGGATGCTTAGACTTCATAATAGAATTAAAGGCCACTACATCTGCAATGTCCCATTCAGGAAAAATCAATACACCAGCCTAACTCACCAATTTTTTGCCTTCCTAAAGAGTGATGTTCTTAAATTGCCTATTAATTCACTTTCTCACTTCTTCTTCATCATTCTCCTAGTCTGCACCAAGAATTCTAGTTCTCTCTCTCCTCCTTACATTTATTCTGATATTCTTCAAACTTCATCCTCCATACCAATTGGTAAGAATACAGAGTTCCTATTAAATTCATTGTTATATAAATCTAATACATGCTTCCATTCTTGTATCTTTTGTATTAATTTTTTCCTTTCATATCTAAATTAGATAAAACCACTCACCAAGTCAGAGTGGGGAAGGCATACCAATCTGCATGTCCAATCAGTACCACTCATCCACTCACCTTTGTGGATCATTTTTCCTTAGGTTTTGGCTGACAGGTGATGGGGGACTATCTTCTGGTGATGACTCTAAATCAATGATCTTAATTGCCCCAGGCACTTTGAATTTTGGACTTGGTTGTGAAGGAAACTTCATAATTTGCTTCCCCTTTCTATCCACTTCTTCCTCATCACTGCTGCTATCCTTTTTTCTCATGTAAATGGGCCACTTTTCTATAGGATGGTATGTTGGCCTTGTTTCAAATGGTCTACCACCTTGTTCTTGTACACCCAGACTCAGCTCTAAGTTTACTTTTTTGGTTCTCAAAGTGCCCATAATCTCTTTGAAGTTCTCCATTAGAAAATCAATTTTCTTATGGTGGGGACTGAACTCCAACAGTGGATCACAATTTGGATCCATGTTGTGCATAATATCTAATATCTTATCATAAGCTATCCATTTCTCCTTGTTCGACTCCTACTTATTTAGGTTGAACTCATTTCTAATCAGGTCCTTAGGAAAGTTGAACTCATGCACAAACTTTCCAGCCTTTATTCTTTGTCTAAAAAGGGTAAAGAAACCCTCAGGATCATGTTGCCGCTTTGGACCACATCTCAAATGATAATCCTCAAAGAATTTCTCAAAGTGCACCTAGCCTCCTTTTGAAAAGGAAAAATTAGATACCACTGTATAATCAGAGAAAAATGTTCCCTTACCCCTCCCTGTGAGGTTGTCCTCATGGTGCAACCTATCTGCCACATAACTTCTGCAAACCCCACTCTCAAGTACATTGTATGGCAAGATAGGCCTTTGAAAACTATATACCCTCAAATAGTGCTGACCTGATATGGATATCACATCCCGCTATGACTAACTTTTAATTCTGGCTTCCTCCCCTTTGGCTTGAGGAAATCATGTAATTCCTCAGGAATCCTAGATACATTCACCATCAATCTATCCCTCAATCTAGAAGCAAAACAATTATCAAATTGCACATAACTAGTGCTTTCCTTATTACAAGATGAATGTGTAGCCCATATCTGTATTGGCAATCTTTCTCCATCAATCGATTGCCTTAATTTCATCTTCTCAGAGAAGAAGTTGGCATTCTTGAATAAAAACATATGCATCAGCATAGAATACCAAAAGAATTGAGTGTTGGTATCATTTTTCTACAACTTTCACAGCCCCTCATGTATCCTCTTAGCCAAGAAAGAAGCAAAGTCATATGTGACAGAGAAGTTAAGGTGTTGTATTTGCACCCCGATGAACATGTATGCAATGGGCATCAACGCACCAAGACTGAAACCCAAAATCAGACACAATGAATAAAAAGTGGCCAAGAAATTATTTGTAAAACAATTTAATCTAAAAGGTTCCTGGTCACTGGGGCTAATATGAAATCTTGAACCTCCTACCCTAGCCATATGAGGTGGAAGCAATTTAGCTCTGAAAAGAGACTTCAAATTTTCATATTCCTGCTTCATTTCCTCAAGGTTGATAGGCACCAAGTCCTCACTTGGTTCACTCAATTCAAAAATCTATTGAATATCATCTATGTTAATGCTTAACAAAACATTTCCATCATTGTCCCTAATTACCCGTGTGACAAGGTCAGTATTCGTAACCACGTTCTAGTTAGGTTCACATCAGAAAACATTCAAGTACCACACTAGCTTCCCATATCATACATCCATCCATTTGAAAACGGTGACGAAATTTCTATCCATACCATTAACCTAATGGATTTCCAACCTAGGAGAGGAACCCTGAGCATCAAGGCTGTTGGGAGCCACTAGAAGTACTAACCCTTCCCCTAGGATTTTCCCTCACATCAAAACCAATCCCTTCTTTCTATCATTCATTGACAAAGGCAATTGATCCAAGAAATCATCATACAGGTTTCTTTTTAAATAATCAATCTGGCTAGTATGTTGCTTGGGTGGTGCCATCTCGAACAAACTAGGGCTTCTTATAACTTCACACTTCAAATAGCTAGGACTAACCATAGATATGAAATTACAAAACAAAATATTGCAATTTCTCACAATTTAAATAAACTATAGCCCTAAAACGTTTATCAACAAGCCCTATGATAAGTACAACAAATATTTTCCTTTATTCAAGCACAAAGTGACCGAGAAACACAAAAATTAACTCATGGCTCTTATCACAGAAATCCCAAATTTCAGCTGTCAGGGTTCACAACCTTGCTCTCGGCTCTGAAACTACTTCATAAAATACCTAAATGCTTTGTGACACACATAAAGCAAGAGAATTGGCTTTATTTCAATCAAGTTGTGCCAGTAAACATCTCATCCTCCATTAAAGCTCACTTGCACGCTACACGAACAGTTCCAACCATATTTGATGCAGATTTAAATTCGAGTAGTTGATCCTTCAACATAGTCATTGGCCCTATCATTAAGCCTCGAGCATATTTTCCATCAATATTATAACACATCCATCGATTTGAATCACGTGCATCTTAAGAGAACTTTAGTAACCCACCTTTTAATGTATTTAAGGTCAGATTAATGTTCCATGGTATTTCCTTTATTCTTTCAGTTTCATTAGATGAGACACGTGGTGACCACCCGTGATATCGCGATCGACCAAAGCACTATGGTGGGGTCATTGCAGGATGGCAGGGAACAACTGAGATCAAATGGTAGTTGATTAGCAGTCACACAAATTCATCCCCCAAAAGGACACATGGTGCTCATCCACAATATCACAATTGGTAAAAATCTTGAAGCTTTCTATCACATGATGGCAGGCAACCATTGATATCCAAAGGAAATTTGATCAACGGTAGTGCGAATTCAATCCCTTCTACAAAAAAAAACATTCATTAAAAAGGATGAGGGGACATCACTAGGCTAGCGATAAACAACAACATAAGTTTTTTTTTAAGATGAAACACGGGGCCAACCGAGACTTAGGAAATAAAACCCTGCGAAGGAAATAAAGTATTAAAATCAAAGGGACTTGGCCTAGATGAATCGATATGACATAAGTTGTTTTAAAACCCCATCAAAAGTAACAACGAAATAGAACCCAGCCAAAGCATGAAATAAACATTAGGGTTTTACATGAAGACAAAGCTAAAACCCAAACCCTTAGAAAACTCAAACACCATGAAAGACTAGAGACATAAGGCAAGGCATGAGTGAAAAACAAGGAGAAAAATACTGAAGTTCCATCAGTGGCTCAAGTTGGGGATGTTCATTCCACTGGAATGAAGCGAGAGTCCAAAAACTCAGGTAGAGAAGACCAAGATGTAGAGACAACCAAAAAGGGATTATTCGGACAAAACAACCCCAACTATGTACAAAATATATACAAAATATACAAACATAAACTACTATTCATGGAAAAGAATACTTCAAGTGAAGTATAACTTCAAGAATTGTCCATGAACTGGTAGTTCCAGAAGATCTCCTATCATATCTTGAAGGAAATACAAATCTTCACCCCACTTACCATTAATCAAAAATGGACCCAACCAGATTCCACCAAATTTCCCATGTTTCCCTTTATCTTTCAGTCTAGAATTCCACATTAAAACCAAATCGCCATCTTTGAAACTCCTTGCAATTTCCCTCTTGTCATACAGATTCTTTACTTGCAACCATAACTTTGTATTTCTCTTTTGGGCTTCCCTCCTAGTTTCATCTAATTCGATAAGAGCTTCCACTCTCAATTGCATCTCATCATCAATTTCATTATCATACATCTGGACATACTTATACATTTCCATTAAGTTATTTTGGGGTAACCTGGTATTTATCCCATATACCAAGTCAAATGGGGCACAACCTATTGCCTTCTTCACAGTTGCCCTATCTACCCAGACTGCTAATCTCAGCTTAGAATCCCAAGCCCTTTTATTCTGATCCAGGATTCCTTTAATAATCTTCATCAAGATTTTATTGCTTGACTCTGCTTGTCCATTTCCCTGTGGGTGGTATGGTGATGAATAAGAAATTTGGATGCCATTCTTCTCACAAAACTCTATGTATTCCTCAGATCTAAAACACATTGCATTATCTAACACAATCCTTTCTGGACATCCAAATTTAGTCAATATGTTTCTCATCAGATCCCTTAATGTGTTTACAACCTCTGCGCCAATATCATAAACAACATTAACAATAACAGATAATATCATTTAATAGCTCAATATAATAGGATAATATTGAATAGAATTGGTTATTCATCAACATTATCAACTATTTGAAGCATGAGATAACTACAACACAATCCCAAGATAAAATAGGTCATTGATTTGTAATTTTTAGCAAGCTCTAGGTAAAGACGAACAAATGTTGAATCATACAACTTAGATCAGTGTCATATATCCATTGTGGGAGTAAAATTCATAAGTATTCAAGGGTTTATGACAAATTTAATACATAACATATACGATCCTTGATAACATTGCATTACAATCTCATTAATATGTATTCTAACCCAATACTACTTATCAAATCCTTATACAGAACATATATGCCTATAATCCCATTTAAGCATTTTAATTAATTGCCCTTATCAACAAATGATAGGAAGAAGGGATTGTTTTTTATGCAAGGAAACACCCTAGGGGAGGGATTAGTGTATAATAGTTCCAACATAGCCTGATGGAACACTGGATCTTTGCTCATGCTTGTGAAACCTTTCAACAAAAGATGCCATGAATGCACCTTACCCAAAGTATGCTTTAGGACCTCCATGCACACAAATACAAGGATTTCCATTTATCATCTTGCAGCAGTGGTACCTAAGATGATGGCACTACTCTCCCTTGGACATTTCTCTCTTCTTACAATTGGATACATCAGTCCTCCTTTTGATTTTGTCAAAAAGATATGAAATTATTTCTAAGCAATGCCTTATTGGGTCAATGAGATCACCAAAAGTCTAGGACTTGTCAAATTAAGGTATATTATTGACACATGTCCCTTTGCTACTCACTTATTAGGAATTAGTAATGACTATCCAAAGAGAAAATGAGATAGTGGCAACAACCATTTATATTTTTTATCTCACTACAATCCATTTCATGGCTATAGTCATGTTGTCACCCAGTGTAGATTTATTTTTTCAAATTCATAGATAACATGAAGACAAACCTGTAGCCTTTAATGGTACTACTCTTATTCATGACTATGCTCTGTTCCCTTGAAGCACCATGATTTATGATGGTTTTTATGCTGAATATCTTCATTAAAACACCCCTGTGAAAGTATATTCCTTTACTATTATAGCCTATTGCCAGAATGGATGATCAATGGTATGAAAAGGTAAAAATACAACTATGCTTTGCTTCCTTCACTACTTGTTGCTGATTGTTGATTGTTGTTCATATGCACTTGTACCATTGTAATGCTTGATGTCCTACATGAACCTGCATGGCTGTCTTGTAGCATAACCTCATAGTTGTTCTTCATATACACTTGTACTATGGCCTTGGCTTCCAAAATGAGACCTCTCCTGAATCATAACTACTTAATTGTCATTTGTAACTTTTTGTTTCTTGTATGCAATCATGATCCATGTTGGATCAATCATGATGACCAAAACCCCTACATGAAAGGTTATGAGCATAGAAATTGTATCTCAATCACATGATATGAGGGTTCCATTGCTGTCATAAACCTCTTGTAATGACATGTTTTCAATAGGAATATTATTTGTGTCAACTAGAGTTGATGTTTCTTGAATTTCTTTTCTTTTTATGTCTTTCCTTAAAACATCATGCATTGAATGTTATCTGGAAACTTGTTCACCTAATGTTTGATTGTGAAGGCCTTGAATAGAGCCTTGTGCAACTTTAGATTTTTTTTTTGTTGTTTTCCTTCATGAGATAATTGTAGCATGCATTGTTGGTTGTACTTATCAATGACAATGACCTTTACCTATTGCATTCACTTTCACCAATACACTCATGAATTAATAATATCAATCCCCTTTGCCTCTTGTAGCTAGCTCTTGCAAAGGTGTTGTCCTTGTACTTGTATCATGACCTTGATTCAACCATTTCTCTTCTTTCGTTATGTGTAATAAATACACATAGTATCCTCATTTTATCCTTATTGGACAGCCACCTATCACATATGTGGGTGACCTAACAACTCACCTTCCTGTGTGATGTGTGAATGTCCAATAGGGTTATGGTGAGAGGGGCTTGACAACAACTTGAAATGCTTCCTCATTGTTTAAAAGATGCATAATTTAACTTGATTCATCTATGAAGTCACTTCCTTTATAAACAGATCATGGATCTTCTTAAGAAGATTGAAGGACATATCAACACAGTATGTTGCATATTTTGAATCTGTCCTTTCTTGTCCTATCTTATGTTCCTTTCTTGACCTATCTTATGTTACTATTCTTTTATGGTATTGGGAAAATCCTAAGGTTGGGGTTTTGTCTTTGATTGAATCCCTCTATCTCTCTACCCTCTACCCATAACCCTAAACCCTAAACCCTTAACCCTTAAACCCTCTACCCTCTACCCTCTCTCTCTCTAAGGTCTCTCCCTTACCCCCTCTCCCTCTCTTAGGTCTTTATTTATCTCTCACTCAATCCCTCTATGTGTCCTTCCTTCCCATAACCATAAACTCCATAAACCACTACCATGTTTCCCTCCACCATATCTCCACTCTTTCCCTCTCCTCCCTCCGTCTCCACCCTCCACCCCCCTCCCTCTCCGTCCTCTCTCTCCTCCAGTCTTATCTCCACTACCCTTCTTCCTTTCCTCCTCCATTCCTACCCATATCTCTCTCCCCCTCCCTCCCTCTTTCCCTCTCTCTCCAAGGTCTCACCCTCCCTCACCCCCTCTCCACTCTCTCGGATCTCTCCTCTCTTATCCACTCCCTTCCCTCTACCCATTCCTCTTTCCTCTCTCCCTCCTCTCTCTCTCCTCTTCCCTCCACCTTCTTTATCCTCCCTCCCTCTCTCTCTCTCTCTCTCTCTCTCTCTCTCTCTCTCTCTCTCTCTCTCTCTACCACCTTCCCTTCCTCTCTCTCAGGTCTCCCTCCTACCCCCTCTCCCTCTCTCAGGTCTCTCTCTCTCTCTCATTCTCTCTATCTCTCTCCCTTCTACCCTTAACCCTAAACCTTAAACCCTTAACCCTTAAACTCTAAACCCTTAGACCCTGAACCCTCAATATTAGGTGTGTATTAAAACATTATAAAGTATAAATTTTTGTAGTTCTATTAGGAATTGAATGATAAATGATGATGAATGGGAAAATCTAAGGCACTTTAATATTTTCAACTAAAAAGTTAGAGTTCAATTAGGATTAGTGTTCACTTAGGGTTAGGTTTAGGGTTCAATTAATGTTCAATTTGTGTTAGGATTGAGGATGAGGTTGGGTTTAATTAAGGTTATGAATTCAATAAGAGTTCAAATAGGGTCAAGGTTAAAGTTAGGGTTGTGGTTAAGGTTCAATTAGGATAATAATTAGTGTTAGGGTTAGGATTAGAGTTCAACTGTAGTTAAAAGTTAGGGTTATGGTACAATTAGGACTATTGTTCAATAAATGTTCAATTAGGGTTAATACTTAATTAAGGTTGGTTTTAAAGTTTAATTAGGGTTTGGGTTAGGGTGGGGATTATGAATCAAGTAGGTTTGGGTTACGGTTTGATTGGAGTTAGGTTTATGGTTTAGTTAGAGTTAGGGTTAGGGTTAGGGGTAGAATTTAATTATGATTAGTGGTCAATTACAATTATATTTAGTGTTCAATTAGGGTAAGGGTTAGAGTCTAAATAGGGTTAGGGTTTAACTAGGTTTAGGATTAGAATAGAATAAAGTTTTGTGTTTAATTATGATATCTCGAATTTAGTATAATTTTAGAAAATGAAATAATTTGGACACAAAGAAAAAAAATAGAAAAGTTGATTTTATATAGATCTTATTTCTTAATTTATTATAAAATTCTAATTAATAATTGTTTAATTAATTTAAAATGAATATTTAATTTAATTGTATTGTATTGTATTAGATAATTAGTAAAACTAAATAGATAATAAATATTTTATGGATTTTCAAAATTAGAAGGGTTAGGATTATAATTATAGATAGACATAGGGTTGGGATTAACATTAGGGTTAAGGTTAGGTTAGGTTTACCATTTAATTAGAGTTGGGGTTCTAGGATAAAGCTTGGGTTCAATGATAGGGTTAGGGTTGGGGTTAGAGTTAAATTTCAATTACAAATAGAGTTAGGGTTCAATTAGATTTAAGGTTAAGGTTAGATTAGGGTTATGATTCAATCTCAACAATAATTCTCACTCTAACTCTAATCCTAAACTTAATCGTAAAACTAATGCTGACACTATTTTTAACCCCAACCCAAACTAAATATATATCTAACCCTAACCTTAATTCTATAACTAAAAGTAATTCTAATCTTGTCTTGCATGTTGTGCTACAAATGCTACTAGCATATATATATATATATTATTTATTAATATATACAAAATATGCCAAGAGATATCTTTGTCGAGGCACCTATTTTATAATAGTACAATAGACGCATCAAAAGTATATCTCCCGGCATATTTTATATATATTATTAATAAATAATATATATGCAAGTAAGTATTTAATAAATAAAATAAAATAAATATATCAATTTTTACCATAGTACTCATTGCCAAATAGATCCATGTGGCACCCGCCCGCGATATCGCAATCAATAAAGAACTCACAACTTTTGATCATGCGATGGCAAGCAACCATGGCTCTCAACCATCGGCAATCTTGTTCATTCAACACAGTAGCAAACCTTGCTATTAACCACGAGCACCTTTCTACCGAGATTATAACATCTTATTGATTTAAAACATATGCATCTTATAATTGCTTTAGTAACCCGTGACATAATGTATTAAAGACGCATCAAAGTATTTATCATTCCTTCAGCTTCACCGGATGAGACACGTGGCGCTCACCTATGATATTGCAATCAATAAAGACCTCGCAACTTTTGGTCACGCGATGGCGAGCAACCATGGATCTCAACCATCGGAAATCTTGTTCGTTCAACAAGTCGCCAACCTTGTTATTAACCATCGAGCACCTTTCTACGGGATTATAACATCTATGTTGATTTAAAACACGTGCATCTTATAACTACTTTAGTAACCCACGGCATAATGTATTAAAGACGCATCAAAGTATTTATCATTCCTTCGGCTTCACTAGATGAGACACGTGGTGCTCACCTGTGATATAGTGATCAACTGGTGGGGTCATCGTGGGATGTCGAGGAATGGCTGAGATCACACGACGATTGATCTATGGCCATGAGAACTTGTCCCTCTGCAAAATAAAAACATTTATTAAGGGAGAGGGGGCACTTAATCATGATGATAATACCCAGTCTTACCACATATTTATACTATATATTGTAAATAAACAGTCCAAATGTAAATAAAGAAAAAACCAAATGTTGATAAAAAATGGACCCATACTTGAACACTTGAGAACCTTTAAATGTTATATGAAAAAAACATAAATACATTCATGAAGAAGTGAAATAAAAATTTTTTTGTTTCAAATAAAATATCACAACTCTCCACTATAAGTATATCATTTAAAAAATAAAATGTTCATTTAATAAAATATGACACTCATTGAAACAAGTATTGTTATCATAGTGAAAAAAATTTGTTCTTATGTGTACAACAATTGGGGTACCAATGTACAAGCATTGAATAATTTTATATTAATAGTTTTTCCTATCACAAATATAAAAGGTGAGCACAATAAATAACATGTATTTTCCCATTAAATGTGAAGGATTTTCAAAAAGTTTTAGTGTTCAACTATTGGTCCATTTTGTTCAATATAACTTGTATTTTAAATCATTATGTGTTGTTTTTATAACAACAAATAGATTTTTTTTGTTCAACTATTAGTCCATATGTGTTGAATATAAAAAGTAGAGATATCAAATATTTATGGTTATCAATAAGTATTTGGTCCACTTAGCTTGTATATTAATTTTAATTTAAATAAAAATATCATGTTCTACAAGAAACAAATGATATTTTTTTGGTTCAACTATTGGGGGTTCCATGATTAAGTTTTGGTCGAACCTTTAAAAAGTCAAATTTTAGACACTTCTTAAAAGATCTGCCAATGTGGTGAGTTGTATGATGAGTTGCACCTCCAAACCTTAGTT
>VDFB02281492.1:360433997-360641795 GCA_007258455.2 Sequoia sempervirens
AAAATTCAACTCAAGATTTTTGCATTTTTTGGAAAGTTCAAAATGCTACTTTTTTCATGTTGCCACTTTTTGGCCCATCATGATCTTGCACATACCCAAGTCTAAATCAGGTAGTTGTTATTGCTAAGGTGGATTACTCCTTTCTTCTAAGGCCATACACTTATGATTGGGTCAACTGTTCTTTTCTTTAGAAAATTCCTATTTCCTTTTTGATAGGTTAATTATGATTTGATTAGATGGGTTATGAAGCACTTATTTCAAACAAATATCTTTATTAAAGAAATATATTGGCATGAAATTCAATATGATTGGTATTCCAATGTAAAAACTACAAAGAATGGAAACAATTCTTTCAACACAAACTATTATGTAGTAGTCAATTAAAATAAAAAATCTTACTCTATATTAGTTAGGATACACAACTAAAAAAATGATCTAAAGTTACTTATTTATCCTAGAGGAACTAAGTATATAGTATACAAAGAAAACCAACAAACCCACAACTGCCCCTATTTTGAAGGATTTTAGTTTTCTCCCCTTCGTGATCTTGCTAATATTGTCTAATTATTTTAAAGAAATGAAGGGTCATAACACAACTTTATTCAACCTAGTAAATACCTTGGTTAAAGAAACTTGACAAAAGAAACAAAACAATTGCTACATTTGGCATTTCATGTTGAATGAAGAGTTGTGACAATAATCTACTTATAGTTTAATAAAACACTATTTTTATAAGAAGGCTTGACATTAGAAAGATGAGTGTTACTTATAGTTTAATAAAACACTATTATAGTTTTACCAACATATACTATTGTACGCCCTCATGGCTCTGCCAATATATGGGAGAGAAAGAGAGAGAGATAGAGATATACGGGAATATCAAAGAGATGGAGATATATGGCAAGAGAAAAAGAGAGGTGGAGATAGAGAGTCTATGGATAGAGGGATAGGAGGGAGAGGTGAGAGATAGAGAGGGGATAGAGAGGGGAGGGAGAGAAAGGACACAGATAGAAAGAGATAGAGAGAGGAGTGAGAGGGAGATAGAAATAGAAGATAGAGATATAGAGTATGAGAGATGGAGGGAGAGATGGAGTGAATGAGAGAGAAAGGGGGGAGAGGGAGAGATAGCTCAATAGATAGAGGGGGGAAGAGGGAGTGACATAGATAGTGGGAGATATAGAGATATAGAGAGTGACAAGGAGAGATATATCAATCACCCTCCCTATATCTCTATCTATTCATCCTTATCTCTTTATCTCTCTACCCCTCTCTATCTCTTTGTCTCCCTTTCTATTTGTATGTTTTTAATTATCTCCCTCTCTCTCTATATTTTCTTCCCTATATATTATCTTTGTCTCCTCAAGTGTGCAATGGGTACATTGAAGAGTTCTTAAAGGAGAATTATCATATCTTTAATCAAATGGCATGCTACCTTGAGCATAACTCCCCAAGGACACATGCCATCCTTGGATTGTTGACATGAAACAACCAATCAAAATTTAATTTCTCTCTCTAATATAAAAATATTTTGTATTATATAAAAATATACTTATTATTAATTATTAATTATAATAATTTTAAACATATTTAATAATCTTGTTAAAGAATATAATATATAATTATAATAATTTGAATAATTATATTATTTATTGTGTAAAATATAGCTAATATATACTTAACTATATTGTAGAATATTAAAACCTAGCTAAATGGTGCCAAAATTTTGAACTTAATTAACATACTGTAAAACCTAATGAAACCAGGTTGTAGCTCGTTGGAGAAGTGAAAGGTCGATACCAACGCTAAGGAAGAGTTTGGAGTAGTGAAAACAAGGTCAATGCTAGCGTCGAGGAAGAGTTTGGAGTAGTGAAAATAAGGTCAATGCCAGCACCGAGGAAGAGTTTGGAGTTAAACAAGTCAATACCAACGCCGATGAAGAGTTTGGAGGAGTGAAAATAAGGTCAATATCAGCGCTGACGAAGAGTTTGGAGGAGTGAAAACAAGGTCAATACTAGCACCGAAGAAGAGTTTGGAGTTAAAACAAGGTCAATACCAGTGTCGATAAAGAGTTTGGAGGAGTGAAAACAAGATCAATATCAGCGCCAAGGAAGAGTTTGGAGGAGTGAAAACAAGGTCAATACTCGCATCGAGGATGAGGTTGAGGGAACTCAGGGAAAATCGACGACCAAGGGGAAATGAGTACTGTAAGTTTGGCACCCCCATTCTCTTGAACCTTCAATTTTCATGCCTAGTTTCCAAATATCTTCTCGTACATTGACACCCCCATTCTCATAAAATGGTATAAGATAAGATAGAAAAAATAAAATAGCTTAGTCTTTCACATTTTTATCCACCAACCTCAGGTCTTGTAAAAACTCCCATACTCTACCCACATCTTGGTTGAGGTCTAGGATTTCATCACACATAGCCTTCATTGTATGAGTCTGAAGCAATTGTAGGCTTAGCCCAAGTATATGCTAGGCTAAGATAGATCTAATGAATGGAAATAGAGGAATAAAATTCTTCTTTAATACTTCCACCACAAACATATGCAAGGTGTTTTTTTTTATGGTAAGCAAGTTGATCTTTTAATCTACCTATGGAATTTCCAATTCCAATAAAGGGTAGCTCTTAGGACCTAGACCAACTGACGAGGATTTGAAAGACCTCCTACACTTTCGGCTCTGCAAGACCCAGGAGGGTGATCCCTTAATGTGTTTACAACCTCTACACCATCATCATAAACAACATTAACAACAATAGATAATCTCATTTAATAGCTCAACATAATAGGATAATACCAAATAGAATTGGTTTTTTATCAATAATATCAACTATTTGGAGTATGAGATAACTACAACAACATTTCAAAGTATAAGATAGTCATTGATTTGCAATTTGTAGCAAGCTCTAGGTAAAGGAAAACAAATACTAAACCATAAAAATAAGTACAACTTAGATCAATGCCATATATCCATTGGAGGAGTCAAATTTATAAACATCTAAGGGTTTATGATAGATTTAACACATAACTTATAAGATCCTTGATAACATTGCTTTACAATCTCATCAATATGTATTCTAACCCAATACTACTTATCAAATCCTTATATAGAACATATCCACCTACATTCCCATTCAAGCATTTTAATTAATTTCTTGAATTAAACCTAAAACAAGAATCATACACACCACAACAATGAGATGAATGAAACAACCCTTGATCATTTTATTCAAAATTCAGATATGCTTTTACAATGGAGAGACATGAGTTTGAATTAATCATATCAATTCAAATGCCAGTACTATCATAAAACATCAAATTCCCATGAATTCAAAACCTACTACAGAATGACTCAAAACCTAAATTGCTTTTTCCCTAAAACCATCAAACTTTACAATTTGCTCTGCAACTTCATCTAGACTCGACCAAAAATATCTGACTTGCTAACCCATACTTTTGGCCTTGAAATCATTCTTATATAAAAAGAAGGATCAAACAAGCATCGGGCCAAAAAGCACATGTGTCACCAGCCAATTGGACCGCCTTGTGATATTCCAAAAAAATTTTACAACAGCAATCTCCCTAGAGAATCTTCTTTTTCATCATGCCCGCTGAAAATGGTTGATGCAACAACAAAAAACTTCAAGAATTTTGCACCTAGACTATCACCAAAAAACAAAAGTGGAATTTGTTGTAACTGCAATAGCTGATTTGTCAACCATTAGCAGCCTACTCCTTTTCACTCTTCCTCAGTTAAATATACATTTACCCATTTCTAGTACTCTTCATCAATTGGCCAATCAGAATTTATCATATCATTCACCTTGACACTATAAGGTTTTTACTTAACTTCCACCTGATTCGCTTCTCTTTCAAAAGACTCCAAGAATGAGTTGGTGCTAATGATTTTGTCCATACAGCTCACCAACAAATCATAATCTGAGTTACCCTATTTTTAAGGATTTTGTAGTCGAAACATGATATAAAGGGGCTCTTACACTTTTTGTGATTAATGTAGCTTGTGTAAGAGGCCCCATGGATATTGTTGTAATTGTAGGATGCATGAATACGGCGTAGGATGAGAAACGAAGAAGGTATAGCTATTTTCCTCAATAGTTTTGTGAAGAAAAGCATGTGAAATGAGATGTTCAAGCCTCGGTTTTAACAAAACATGTATGGGAGATCTGATTTTATGAATTTTCATCCATGTGCAAACCTAATGGGTTGTTTCTGAACACTGAATATAAATGATATACCTACACACACACACACATGCACATATATATGTATGTATGTATGTATGTATATGTATTTTTAAATGTAAATGTAAATGCAATTACTGGATGCTCTCCTAGAACAATAAATGCAACATATCATTAAATAAATCTATATCTATGTATATAAATGTGTATTTCTAAATGCAAGTGTAAATGCAAAGAGCATATGGTTTTGTAGTGTTATAGATACAACATATCCATAAATTAATGTAATTGAAATTCTAAAGTCTTCAACACATATAATATGAAATCGATCAAACTATTAAACTACATGAGAAATAAATGAAAACAGTAAATGCATATGTATGTGTATTTGTAAATGTAAGTGTAAAATAAATAAGAATAATGAAAATTATAAAAGAATACAAGGAAAGGTCTCCTCCCTTCTTGGTAGTGATAACCTCCTCCACACACAACCCTTAAAAATTATGAATAGAGGAATATAATCTTTGAAGAACTCAAAGTTGATTATCTCCTACCTAATGCAATTAGTCATTTTATCCTTACAAACATTTATAGTGATTACTAGAAGCACATAGACCAATTCTTCATAATAGAAGAATTTGATCATACTTTTCCAATGATGGCATTATGAGAAAACCTTAGGTTAAATGAATAATTCCTAGCTAAGTTCTTTAAATAATGTCCAACCATATAAGAGAAGACCACTTCTATGTGTACCTGGATACCATGGAGAAAGGCTCTTTGGGCTCTTTCATCAATCATCCTACCTTAAAGCATACCAAAAGTCTCCTAGCAATTAGACATAGGAAGATTTAAGATGACTTAAAAAAAAATTATTTCCAAAGCGTAAACTTATGATGACTTAACCAAGCCTAGTACACACTCCCTCCCCATTAACCACTTAGACATATGGAAATTAAATGTAAATTTGCTGCTATTTTTAGTCATGTAGGTGTCCAATAAACCACTTGGTGGTGTTTTCCTTCAAGTTTATTTACTTGAATGAAGAGAAAAAGTCCTTTGATTACAATTAGAGAATACATTTGAGGCCTTGGTTGTGTAATTGGTGGACCATAGTCATATTTAACACTTGCTATAAAGTTTGGGAGTTAAAACATTAAGTAGATTTTATTTGTGATGGACACATTTGGACGGTAGTAACAATAACTTACAACCTATCAAGACTTGATTACCTTATAAACTATGAAATTCTAGCGATGAAATGATAGATTAATCATAATGTCACCTTGGGATCACATCACCATGAAAGAACTTCATCCAACATCCTTATAAGTGCAAGTACCACCAAATAGGTATTTTTCATATCTATCTTCCTCGAGCGAGGGAAATTCAGGAAGAGAAGAGGAAAGTGAGACATGTAGTATCTCTAAAGGAGGGAGATCAACTAGAGGTCAAAAGATTAGAAGAAAATTTTGTAAACACATGGAATTTTTTCTTGTTGAAGGGGGGTCATGTTCTTATGATGATGAGAGCATAGGAGACATCGAGGTTCCTTTGAGGTACAAATTTCTATGGAAACAATGGGTACCTAAGGAACTTCCTCCAATAAACACTGATTTTTGTGTCAATGAGAGGATATATCACATAGCACCATTGTCATTACATGGTTTGGGCCTATTTTGTATGGACGGCATAAAGGTCTATTATGAAAAAGTTACTGAATTGATGGAGTATGTCAAACCTTGTTACAGTTACAAAGATTGGATACAACTAGTTTGATATACATGAAGTATGCGTAGGTATGCACTGTCAGCAAATTATATACAACTAAAAGATAAGGATCAAAATAAAGGAGTGGCTATGTACATTGATGGAACGCCAAAAGCATCAAGGAATATTGTAGGGTTTATAAATAGTACATGACTTGGGTCAACAAATAAGCAACCCAATTGCATATTTGAGGCACGTGAGGGAAACCATGTATTCGTATGTGCAATAAAATCAATAGCTATAGGGGAAGAGTTGATAATCGATTACAATTTAAATCACTTAGTTACAAATATAGTTACTATGGGGGTGGTGCGTACTATGTACCATTTTACCCAACCTCCAATTAATGACTCCAATATACCATTTTATTCATATGTTTTTTTTTTGTAAGTCTATTGGTTTCATTTCGGTAATGTTTTTTTATATTTAATTTTTTTCACAACGGGACATTGATCGTATGGAGAAGACTTTGGCCTAGAGCATAGATCTGATGTATCTTCAGGTGCTTCTACCCAATAGGTTTACCTCATTGTAATTGTACAAATTAGATATGAGCAAAATGTTTTATTATTATATTTTTTTCATAAGTTTATTGGGTTAATTTTGATAATGTTTTTAATATTCTTGTTGTAGTCAACAGATCAGGGAAAGCCACTAGCAGTAGATGAGAGAATCCATGGTGAGGTGTAGTTAATATTTTTTTATGATGACATCGCTTATTTAGCAAACCCTCTCGATATGATAAAGAAGATCCAAAAAAAATGCAATGAAGAAATCGTTAAGTTGATATCCATAGTGCCTCAAACAGATGAGATAAGAGAGAGTTAAAATATTGTCTAAGAGATTACAAAACTTGCAAGTAAGTTGTCATGAGGTCTTTAATTATAACATAAGTTCATTCATGGTTTTATATTTTTTACTCTTTTATGTCATGAACTAAAATATGTTTTATTTTTACAGGGTTATTTTCCTCCTCATGATGCTCCTAGTCATGATCAGGGTACTACAAGTGCTGCCCAAGGAGTAGGGGTTGGTACAAGTGTCCATCCTAATCTTCATGCACATACATCACATCATTTGACCCCATCATCTGTGCCTATATTATCGTCTGAAATGTCAGCAACACATACCATGCAAGCATCCGTTAATGCACCCTATAGCAGTGAACACATGCCAAAACATGTGTTAGGACATGTACTTGGGGATGTAGAGGCCACTAGTACTGGTGATGTTTTAGCAACATTTCTTGGATCTTCCTGTATTACCACGACGGGAACATTTCCGATCACATTTTTAGTGACCGAGGATTTCATTCCCATAAAGATAGAGAAGGTCCTAGGTACTTTAAAATGTTTTGATTATTATTATATATAATCCAATTGAAATTTACTTATTGATCACTCTTTTTAGACTATTGATCCCATGATCATTTTTCAAGAAATAATATTTTTTATAAACATCTAAGTGATATTACATTGGAGCTCTTCAGGCCCACCATATGCACACAGCGGAATGCCCAAAATCAAGATTTAAAAGATGAGGTCATTAATCGTTTAGTTGTGTTGTTTGGTGATAAAACATTCAACCGAACCAAGGTCCTTAAGAAAGTTGGTACCTATCTAAAGTATGCGAGGGACCAATATAGGTCACACTTAGAGAAGAACAAAAAGTACGAGCGTCCCCCCATGATTCCAGAGAGGGAGGGGAAGGACCTGGTGTCAGATGGAAAAGAGAATGCTGAAAAGAAAAAATGAAAGACACCACCGGGACAAGGAAGGTATGTGATACTATCAACAATATAATTATATACTAATTACTCTCTTTTTTTACATAATCTAATGTATTTCAAACTTTTCATAGGCTTCTTGACACATCGAAGGCAACAAAGTCAAGACTAGAAAAGCACGGGCAGCACAAACTTGGTTATGGTGGTTATATGAAATTAGCCACACGAATTGTATGTATCAAAAATGAAATATTGCATCCAAATAATAAATTGAAAACAATTTTGGTTTTATCACACCATAGAAGCAAAATTCACGATCTTATTCAAAAATGTAGGGCTTTGAATTCAATAGAGTTCCCATAGAAGAGGACCTGAAGATTGCCTTCCAGCAAGGCTATGGAGCCGTGGCTGAATGCCTAAGAGTCTTGACTGGGAAAACACAATCTTCCATTGCATCCGACACGCAAGTGAATAAACTCAATAAAGTTTATTTAAAATTGAATATTTGTGCAATCTATTCAATGTTAATTTCCACCATAAAGTAATTACATGCCTATTTTTTTTAAACATTCAAGCATGATAATACTACACATGACATTGGAATGCAGCCTGGTGAGGGTGGAGCACAACGTGTAGATAAAGGTCATGGTGTGCATCCTAGTACTTTAGAGCATGTAGAGCGTGATCAACATGTTGAGCATGATTAGGCTAGAGAAGATCAGGAATATGATGTGGCCCCATTAGGTAAAGAGGACCACTCTAAAGTTCTTTTAAACATATTTAATTACAATTGGTGTATTAATTAATGTAACCTTTCATGTTTCAACTTTAGAGCATTTAGAGAATGATCAACATGTTGAGCATGATCAGGCTAGAGAAGATCAAGAACATGATTTGGCCCCATCAAGTAAAGAGTACCACCCTCATGTTCTCTTAAACATATTTTATTCCAATTGGTGTATTAATTAATGTAACCTTTCGTGCTTCAACTGTATATCAAGATTTAGAGGGTGTTCAGCATGTTGAGCATGAGTCTATAACAAAAGTTTAGGAATGTGATGTGGACCCATCAGGTAAAGATAACCACTCTAATGTTATTTTAATTAATGAAATACTTGTAACAATAATAATAAAACATATCAGTTTAACATTTCTTTCTTGTTGCAGCAGACCCCCCCTTGTAGCGGCGTCCACGTCATGAGCAGAGGGTAGAACAACTAAAGGGGGGACATATATTGATTTAGAAAATGATACTCCACTTCAAATTTTTGTAGCTGTGAAAAAGAAACAAAAAAAAAGTGACTGTAATCATATCATGACAACCATATTTTTTATAATATGTAAAAATTGAAAGAATGAATATTATATGTTAATGAATGAATGTGAATATGTTAATTAATTAATGTTATATGTTAATGAATGAATGTTATATGTTATTAGAGGATGAATTAATCAATGTTATATGTTATTAATGGATTAATGAATGAGTAATGTTATATGATTTGGTATGGGGAATTGAGAGTGATGTGAGGGGGGGGAGGGGCCAAATGAGCTTCCACCGTCACGTGGTTGGCCCTGTTAAGTAGAGAATATTAAACTATTCTCAAAACAAAGAGAAGCTCAATAAGGTAATGCACTTTTCAATATAAGAAATGCATCATTTGAAGCATCAAACCAATATGCAAAGATGAAAGAAAGTGCTAACTTTTCACTATGGTGGCAAAAAATGATTCTTTATACCCTGAATCCATGCTCTGCATCATAATTTGAAGTTGTTTCCATTCCAATGTTCTGAGTTTAGTTTGTTTGTATGGCTTTGTATGAATACCACATTGTGTTGTGTGTGGATTTGGTTTCAAAGCTTTGTTTCTTTTGTTTTTAGTGGTGACATAACTCTAAAATTTGACTTTTGTGCATAACAGGTTAGTGGAAAAATTGACAACTCTAAAGGGTTTAGAGGCTCGATTGAGATAGATACATGGATATTTGGATCTTGTTGTTGATGGGAGGCTTCGACTTAACCATGAAATTTTGTGCCATCTGCAGGTATGCAAAATTTTCTCTACTTACATTCATTCTTGATCATAAATGTTGTAAATGATATTAATGTTTCAAACTTAAGATTTGTTTCATTGTTATAATGATCAAAATGTTATACTTTGCTATACATTCAAGCATTCTCTTTCCCCCTACCCTTTTCTCTCTCCCTCCTCCTTTTAAGAATTTTCTTTGTCATAAAATATTCACATTTCTTTCTCATTTACACAAATTTATTTGAAGCACTAGGAGTGAATAAAGATATGTAAAAGATGATGGATTATGTCTAAACAACAACTTTCCATCTTATAGCTAATTAAATCCTTAATGTTTGAATAGTTTAGAGCTCGAATAATGCTTGTATATGCATGTGTAGTAATAAGGGAGCCTATGTGAAGATTGAAATTTAAAACATAACTTTGGTATTTTTCCTTAGGTAGTGAAATGATATTTTGAGTAATACAAACCTACACACACATTGATATTTTTCGACATTGCATTCAAGAAATTTTTTTCTCTTATACCTACCCTCAGCTAGACATAGAGGTATATAATATTGGTTTTTGGGTTTATTCTGTAAGTAGTTAATTTTAGAGGAAGACTAAAATCTTGTTGTATGATTAGTCATCAGCCTCTGCAATGGTACATTTCAACGAATATTTAAAAAAAAAAAAAATTGCATTGTTTTGTTGCAATTTCGACGAAAACCACTAACAAATCACTGAAAATGTTTGACGAAGTTGTTATAGCTGTGATAAAATCTTCGTCGTAACTCCTTTCCCATTTCGTTGCAATTTCAACAAACTTTTGGTGTTGTTTCGACACTACTCCTTACCCATTTCATCAAAATGGCGACGAACTTCTGTTGTTGTTTCGGTGCTACTCGTTTTCCATTTCGTCAAAATGGCGATGAACTTCTAGTGTTGTTTTGACGCTACTACTTTGCCATTTCCTCGAAATGCTGACAAACTTCTAGTTTAATTCATTGGTGGATACACAAATTTTTTGTTGATATTCTAACAAAAATCTGAGTCATTTTATGATGCCGACGACCAACGATTTTGTGTCATTATTTTGACATTTAATTCGTCGCCAGCCTTTCAACGAAAAAATAGCAAAAAAAAAAAATTTGTCAATTTGTCAATTTTTTGCCAAATGTTTGTTGAACGACCAATGAACCTCTGTTGGAAAATGGAGTCAAATTCAGTAGTGTGGGGGTTCCTCCTCCTTGGGAATTTAGAAATAGATATTATCGTTTGATGTTGTTTCTAATAATATTTCTTTCATATCTACACCTCGAATAGGGGTTTTTCCTCCTTCGAAATTTAGAAATAAAGTTTTTTGTTTAAGTGTTTTGTTTCCAGTAAGTTACTTTCAGCCTACACCTTAGATAGGGGTTTCTCCTCCTTAGGAATCTTGAGAACTAGCTTGTAGTTTGATGTTGTTTCCAATAACCTTTACTTCATCCTACACCTTAGATAGGGGTTCCTCCTCCTTGGGAGTCCTAATTTAAAGTTTATTGTATACCAATTCCCTACTCCTAATTCCTCTTGCTTTGCTCATCTAGAGGAGATAGGATAGTTTTAGCATTAGCTTAGTTGTAGTTAAGATATAAAAAAACCAAAGAAAAACCTTAGTTGCAATGTATTTTGTTTCTTAACCTTGTGCCCCTACCAGTTGAGCCAAAAAGATTGGATTTTAGGATCTTTTTTTTTCATGCATATCAGCAAAAGAGGGAGGTTCCCCTCCTAATTTCAAGAGTAGTTAAAACTATGCATAGCAATTTGTTGCCAATACGCACTCCAGAGGTGTGAATTTTAACGCCAACAAGAAGATAGAAGAGAAACGTTACATAGAGAGCAAATTCTTAATGCAATAGAGAATCCACCACAAATTCTCCAACACCTTCGTAGCCTTGTTTGAAATATTGTGGACACCTTAAGCTCACTACATTTAGGAATCCAACAATTTGAAGTTCACACTACTCTTCTCAAATTCGCATCACATTTGTCACTTGCATCTATCTCACATATATCTTGCCTCTTTCTTGCATCTTACAACACTACTCTTATTTATATCATCCTTACCCTTCAAAACCTTCTCCAAGGTTAGAAACTATTTGTTACATTTAAAATTTCAAATTAGGTCAACACTAAACATTCTTGCGATGGATAAGAATGAAATTGGATCAAAACAAAACTTAACTGGGACCCAAATTTTATCTCACACACCACACTATGCCTTCATTAATACTTGAACATATTTGAATGGTAGTATAAACACTAAGTCGACCATTATTTGTAGAAACACATTAAAATTTGAATTACACGCTTCCTTTGATCAATCCAAAACTTTCAAAAAAAAAATTCACCTAAACATGGTCCAAGAACAACCTGAACACCAACAACCTTCTTCGCAACAAATATCACCTGAGGATTATAATCATACTATTTATTTAGACAACACTACCAGACACTGCAATACTTTGTAACTCAAAATAATTTCTTCTGATATGCCTAACCACAAATCCTCTTGACACAAACAAGAGAAAAACACCATCAACTCTCCTTCAAAACCACAAGTATTAAAAATAAATTGTGGAGAAATGCATAGCAAATACATTTCTCCCAAACACTTTGTACACAACACTACAAAACCAGTTCACACACTAGTGAAGACAACTTCCTCTTACTAGGGATCCATAATCCAAAATTTTGGATATAGAAACTCTAAACACCTCTCACCAACATATCCAAACCAAAAAATTATATCTTCAACCTAGAAGAAATGAGAAGCAAAACTAGAACACCTTTGCAACACCCTATTTCCTTATTTTATCAATTTTCTCAGTATCCTTGACGTCTTCATCATGCAATAACCTTCCTCAACACATAGTTGACGTCAATGAAAATTCCTTCATACTTGCAACAATACCATCATAGAAGCTTTTAACTTTACCCAAGGTAGATGGAACGAGCTCATGCTAGAACTAAAGAAGGAACCCTATTTAGTTTACAATTATGCAACAATGATTCATAGGTCACACAAATACATTTCAATTGTAATGAATAATAGAGTTTATTTGTTCCCACTCACCTTCCATCCTCTTATCCTATTGTTCCCCATACCACACTAGACAAGGAAAAAATGAGAGGAAGAGGCAACAACAAAAGATAAAAGACTAGAAAAGCTCTCGAATCAACAAGGTTACTACTTGAAGCAAAATAAATGAGTCAACTATGTGGTGGATTTCAAAGAAATGGCCTTGTAGTACAACCTTCAACCCTAAATATCCTTGAGGAAAAGTAATAGCTTTAGTTTGGAGGAATGATGGGCTCAATCATTGGCTAGTTTTCCTTTTACTATTTTATGTTTTTATAATTTCTTCTGCTAAGTTTCAAAGATATTACCAAGATCTTTTATACATGTTAAGCCATTTAAGTATGTGGAAATGGAAATATGTTATGTTGATATATGTTTGTATGAATGCATTAATTTCTATTAAATTTAGCATGATTCTATGTTTAATTTATGATTGTTAATAATGTGAATGCCTTAGGAATAAGACTAACACCTTGCAACAAGAAGGATTGTCAACCCACAACAAAAGATTTTCATCTTGCAACATAAGGACTACAAATGGGTTAAGAGAATAAGTAAAACAACCAAGGCATGACACTTTCAAAAGGAAATGAAGGTTATAATTTATTGATCAATCATGAGTCATCACATAACACTTTTCTCACCAAATAAGACAAACAAAAGGAGGAGTCTACTCTAAGAAGGACTAATTTATGACAAGATTGTTCTCTGGAACATGTCTCTATTAAAGCAGTTAAACTATTGGGCATAGAATTCTAATTTGTTTTCTCTACTCCTACTTTATAGTTATTGTTTTTTATTTTAGACTAAGTCCTCTTCCTATCTTTGAGGAAGAGTTGATAGTTGCTTATGAATAATTTTTTAGTCTATGAATAATAAAACTCCTCACATACCCTATATAGTGGGATCTTTTGTCTAGGAGGAAATCTATTTGATAGTTGCTAGTTATTTGTTTATCTATTTTCCATTATTACTCAGGAGTTGCAGCAATAGAATGTATATTATTGAATAAAATATCTTCAACAGATTCTTGTTAGATTTTATATAAGAGTTCAGTGTTAGAAAGAAATAAAGGAAATTGGTTTAATATCATGATTTGCTTAGTAAGTGAGTGTTTGATAACTTTTGTGGAAGAAACAACTCAAGAAAGGGCCACTTGAGGTACTACTAACCTGTTTCAATTCCTATTGTTAGATTAGGTAATGTGTATTTTAATTCAATTAGTAGTTTCCAATTATATGCATGTGTTGTAATTTATGAATTGAATTTTGTAGCTTCATATTTGGTTACATACTCTGGAGTAATTAGCTAGGTTAGGACACTAAATTTTTAATAGTTGAGAGTTACAGTCTTAAGCATTAGGTACCCGTAGCATAAGGTAATAGTTTATATACATTTCCCTTTTTTTGTGAATTAGCAATTTACTTACTTTTTAGCCTTTATTTTTTTTGTACATGTGCATTTTCCTATACTCCATTGATGTAGGATGTGTCTAGGATCTATAAATGTATATATTTTTCCAACACAATCTAAATTTTACAACTCTCTAGTTGATAATTAAATACAACCTCTTGTGAAATATGAATTGTTCAGTTAGGGATTCTCGAGTCCTCTCAGCTGTGTGTATATCTAGTAGCACCAATTTAATTAGATATTAGAGAGGGTCTACACCAAATATGAAGAGAAAGGTCAAAACAAAGATATACAAGATGTTATCTGTCAAAATATTTAAATTGGCATAAGATGTTGATTGTATAAGTCCTATGGTGGTCCAAGATAAGAAAACCAAAGAGATAAGGATATGTGTATATTTTAGGGAGTTGAACAAAGCTTGCATACATGATCTCTTCCCAACCATATTCATTAAGGAAATTTTAGAATCAATTGCAATAAGGGATATTTACTCATTTACTGATGGCTTTTATGGATAAAACTAAGTCAAGATAAGGGAGGAGGATCAACCTAAAACCACTTTTACAATAGAATGGAGATCATCTATGTATACCATGATGCATTTTGGGTTGAAAATTTCCCCTATGGTATTTAGTAGAGTAATGATTAACACCTTCAAAGACTTCATCCATGATTTTCTAGAAGTTTACTTGGATGATTGGACTATTTATGGCGTAGTGAAAGATCATGTACAAGTACTTTGCATGATGTTAAATAGATGTAGAATCATGAAAATCTCACTAAATTTTAAAAAATGTACCTTTTTATACCCTTTGGGACCTTATTAGGCCATATCATGTATGTAAAAATGGATTAGTGGTGAACCCTATGAAAGTTGTACTAATATTGAATTTACTGCAACCTAAGAATGCACTAGAAGTGTAGAAATTTTTAGGCTATACCAGATACCATAAGAAGTTCATAAGGTGATATGCCAACACTGAGGAATCCCAAAAAGCCTTTGACACCTTAAAGTAGAAAATTACAGAAGCACCCATTCTAATATTCTCAAATTGGAAAATCCATTTCCATGTGCATGTAGATGCTTCCAAAATAGCCATAAGGGCAGTACTCACACAACCTAAAGGAAACAAGGAACATTCCATAGCTTTTTCTAGTAGAAATTTGTATGTCATAGAAAGGAATTATACCACTATAGAAAGGGAACCACTAGCTATATGGTGTATGTGTTACAAAAATACATACACTACTTGCTCTCCACACCATTTACATTATTTATAGACCATGAACCGTTGAAATATTTGCTTAATAAATCAATAACCCATGGATGCATATGTATATGGTTATTTTTATTTCAATAGTTTAATTTTAAAATTATGGTAGAACCTAACAATAATAATCATGGACCGGATTACCTATCACAAATTGAAACCAGAGAAGAACCGAATGCCTAGGAGGAAGATTTACCCAACATACACATATTTCACATCACTGCAATATCAAAGGAACTATAATATATCACCATTTTTATTTCTATAGGATAATTCCCCAAGGATATATCATTGAAAGATAAACAATCACTTATGTATAGGGTTGTGCAATACACCATGGTAGAAGGAGAGTTACACCATCTTGGCAGAGATGATATTTTGAGAAGAGTGGTTTATAAAAATGAGTGGAATTCAATTTTAAAAGTAAATGAAGTAGTTGAAAGAGGACATAAGTACTCCAACGAAAATACAACTAGAAAGCTAAAACTTGTAGGTTTACAGTGGCCAAATCTCCATAAAGATGTTAGGGAATACACAAAAGGATGTTATATTTTCCAAAGGGTAGGGAAACCTACTGCACAAGATCAAATGTCACTTAGACTAGTATTAGCTCAAAATCCATTTTAAAAATGGGTAATAGACTTCCTAAAATCAATTGAACCTCTGATAAAACATTCAAAAGCTAGATTCATTATCACAGGAGTGAAGTATTTGACAAAGTGAGCAGAGGCAAAACCAACGAAAGATTGTACTGTAAAGACTATTGCAAGGTTCTGATATAAGAATATCATTACAAGTTATGGATGTACTCTAATCATAGTAAGTGATCAAGGAAATCACTTTGTAAATAAGATTATAAAGGAACTACTTCATAATTTCATGATAGCACAAATAAGATTTCCCTTATCATCTGTAAGAAAATGCGAAAAGTGAAGCATTGACCAAGATAATTGGTAAGATATTAACTAAGATGTGTGATGGGAATATAATAGATTAGGATGTAAAGGAACCTATGGTACTCTAGGGATACCACACCTCATATAAAAGGACTAGTAAGTTCACTCTATTTTAGTTGGTGTATGGAATTGACACAATACCTATGAACTACATAGTTCCTAATATATGCACCTCACTCACTTTTTGGTTGGAGGATGATCAATATTTGGCACAATGAATAGAAAATTTGGATAAATTAGATGAGCATAGGCAAACTGCATTGTATAACCACCAACTTGAGCGCTAGAGGAAAAAAGCATGGCATGATAGAAATTTAAGATTAAAAACATTCAAAATAGGGGATTTAGTTTTAATTTATGAAAACAAGTTCAAGAAGCAAGAGAAGCTAAAGGTTAGATGGTTAGGACCATATTACATTCACAAAATCACTAAATCCATAGCGGTAAAGGTGAAACAATTAGATGGCACTCTCATGACAGGGCACATTAATGGCACACACCTCAAACACTATCACTTGTCGATAAATTGAAAACATCAAATACAATAATAACATCCTAATGTATATTATGTGCTATACTTCAAACCTTAGACAAAAATAAAAAATAAAAAACCCAAAAAGTAACTGTCACATAAAAAAAGTGGAATGACTAGAAAAGCATGCACAACAAGATGTAGCAATTAATAATACCACCCACTCATATATTTAACACTCCACCTCACCGTTGGGAAATCAGAAAAATCACTGTGTTGAGGCAGAGGCTGTGTTTATAAGTATCAAGTATGTTGTGCACAGGGGTTACTCTAAAATATGAGTGGAAGGTGACTCTTTAGACATCATCAATTATTTACATGGCACCCATAAGCCTAGTTGTAATGTTGATAAATTAATAAAGGATGATATAATTATGTTAAGTTCTTAGAAGAGACCCGTGTATCTCACATTTTCGAGAAGGTAATTCATTGGAAGATTTTTTCACCAATGAGGTTGTTAGGTTAAATGAGTATCAAGCATGGGAGGGAGGCTCTCTCCTTCCTGAGGCAACTAGGATCTTAATGAGAAAATGATGGTTTTGGTTGAGTTTATGTGGTGGTTTCACTTAACCATTAGTACCAATTCTTGACTCAAACGCTTTGTGGGTGTTGTTTGGCTTGTTGGATTTCAGATGAACAGTAATTGTTAGGGTTTTCTACTTCTGGTTTTTGAGAAAATGGGAGGCAATAGAAGCAAAATTGAGTCACATTCTTGTGAAAGCCTAAAAAAAATAGATCAAATTTGGAAGATTCTCTAGCATGGGAATTTTATGTCATTCTTAGAAAGATTGCATGGGCACAACCCAAATGCTTCGGTGGAGTTTGTCTCTTGTTGACATAACTGCAAACTTTAGATAAAGGGCTTGGTCATTGATATCAATGATGAGTTGATTGCTACTGTGAATAGGTTACCTATGGTTGGTCATAAATTCTATAAAGACAAGAATAGTAACAAGGAGGCAATGAATCAATTCTTCAAAGATGACGAAACAAAAAAAACTCATCAAAATCGAAAGTTGGGGCTATGAGTGAAAGTCTCTCAAGAAGGTATGGGTGAATATTTTGGAGGTGATAATGATGTATGTGACTTTGGAAGGTAGGTTCACTGCAATCCTTGGCCATCATTTTACTCTATTAAACCATTTTAGAAATGGGATTTTTATTTCCTTTCCATTTTTTATGTTGTCTTCCATGGAGGTCTTTGTATATGCACACTTAAAAATAAGAGGGCTCTGGTCCTTCATGAGGGTCTTATTCTATTAATTATGGAGCATGTTAAAGCCTTTATCCCTGCCTCTACAATAAAGGGGAAGGAGAATATTCTAAGTGAGGCTTATGACTCTTCTGGCTTGGATATCAGCATTGTTGAGGAAGAGGATTGGAATGAAGAGGACAATGATGGGACCCCATCCCCTATGTATACCTCCTCAAAAAAGAGGAAGAAGGGTAATCCTAAAATTAAATGGGCAGCTAAGTGCCTTATTCTGAATGAGTTGGATTCCCACTTTTATGGTGAGGATACAAAGGTGGTCTTTGGTGATTCCACACCCAAAAATAAATCTTTGGACATTGGTTAGGGTAATACTAAGGATGGTGGTAAGGAGGAGGGGCTGCAAGAGAATGTGATGGCTATAGAGGCCCAGGATAAGCTGAGAAGGATGTCTAAACACATTTCCAAGTTAAAGAACTAGATCTCAAAAGATAAGGTTAAGGATTCCACGGTGCTCTATGAGGAGAAGGCTTTAGAGAAGAAGGCGGTGGAAATCGATGATTCCCTGGTTTGTAGTTCTTCCAATGTGGAACCAAAGGGTGAGAATAAGGTTCAGGAGGAGGAGGATGTTAAGTAGAAGTATGCAAAGTTAGAGCCTCTAAAGTTTAATCCTCTATCTGAGGACTTCTCCTATCTCAATTATAATTCCACCTCTATGTTTGAGCTTTTGGACATGGTGAGGGAGGGGGCCACATGAACTTTCAAATTAGAAAAATGGACTCTCTAGGAATTTAATAAGGTTAACATTAAATTAAGGAGTTTGAAGAAGAATAGTGCAGACTCTTTGGAGGTCCTATTCTGTAAGATTAGTGAGCTTAGAGAGGACCAACTATATTTTTTTGAGTTAATGGAGAAGGAACATTTGGCCAAAGGTAAAGGGAAAAAAGGTGTGAAAGATGATGGTAAAGGCCTTGCAACTAGAGGGTTAGCTAACTGGAAGAAGGCCTTTGAGACTAAGAAAAAAGAGTTGTTGGACATGATTGAAATGCATAGGATCCAGGAGCTTGAGGTGGCCAACACCATAAGTAGTATGAAATAGTTTCCTAATTGTCAGTCTATATGTTTTTTGTGTGTTTTTCTATTGTTGGGTCTTGGTTTCTTTCTTGTTATTTTGTTGATGTTGGGAGTTGCTGATAGTTTACTATTTTATCTTTTGAGCAACATTTTGTATCTAATTATGTTTTGGGTTTTGGGCTGCTATTGGTGTTTTAGCATAGTATCTCTTGAGTAGTATTTTGTACCTTAAGTTGTAAAGGGTTTCAGGTCCCTTCAAAACCTATTTTTCCCATATAATCAAAATACTCCACCTCACCTTAGAATACTCACTTACATTATTTTCATTTTTATCATACTTTGTAATATTTCCTACTAATTCAATGGCCACTCCCATAGTAGTAAATATCTCTAAGAAACCTCGACCCAAATACCACCCCTACAAGGTGCTAGAATAGATAAGGATGGGGAATTCTCCCAAATCCCCCAAATGTAGTATACTTGGAGAATTTTTTAAAGTACATCCATGAGAAAATTGTAGATATTGACCAAATGAAGCTAGAGGACCTCTAGTTAACACTTCTAAAAGATGATGATAAGACATACAAGCTAGCATACATGGAGACTGGCCAAAAGAACTTGGACATCTAGAAAGATTATCTACAATTCTATGACGAGGAGGCATGGGTCTAAATTTTGTTGAGTTAGGTGCATGATGAATTCATGTACCTAGATAAACCCTACTAGATTACAAAGGTGCAGGGCACATAATCTACTAAGGTGGGGGGAGGGGTGAATCAGTAGATCTAAACAATTTTGGAATTATTTAACTTTTGTTATAGATATGATTCTTCACAACAAACTCCACATAACCAATTGAAGCATAAATAAACAAAACATAACATAAATCACACAAGAGAACACCAGATGTACGTGGAAACCCAAAATGGAAAAACCATGGTGATTATTTAGCTACTTAGATCTACTATCCAAATCTAGCCTCACATTTCAGAAATGTACAAGTGAATTTTACACACTGAAGTAGCAACCAACCTACTAGAGATGACAATCCTATAATGTGCTAGTAGGAACCAACCCACTGGAGACACCAATTCCCTAATGAAATAATACAATAGGTAGAACACTAATCTTACTAGAATATAGTGATAATACTTGCAAATTTGAAATATAACTTTGATATGTGTTAGAGTCATTGTTGATACTCTTCCTCACTGAGAATGATCTTTTTATATTGGTGTTATCTCTTTTATTCATAGTTTCTTACTCAAAATCACCTTACTCAATTACAAATCATACAACACACACACAATGCATCAAAACATTTGAAATATATGTATGACACTACATTAACACTCTTCCATGTTAGCTAGGGATCCACAAAGAGCTAGGATGACATAAGGTGGACCTAAATTCAAAATCCATGAAACATGTAACACAATGGTCCAAACATAAAATTCTCACTGCTAAAATAACTTGATGGTGTGTGCCACTAAAGGAACCTTAACCAAGTTCTATCCTAACACCACATTCAAGATTTGAATTTTGCATGCTACTAGTTGTTATTACACATGCCTTGAACTTCGAATAGGTTAATGAACCTTCTAACACTCCAAAATTCTTGGAACTAAATTTATCCTCCAAAAACTCAAGAAACTAATAAAAAAGTGTAGACACACTCTCCTTCCAAACTATAGAACAACATTGCATTTTTGAAAGAAATGCCAACCATATTTGGATTGCCAAAGAAATATATCTTTTCCCAAAAGATATCCTTGCAAAGACTTTCAAAATGCCACTATCATACTAACTGCATTCTCTACATGGAATAATAAGTATACAATACACATCAACTATCGAAAGGCAGTCACATCTCAACAAAACCTAATATATGTTACTTAATATAAGATATAATTGATGAGATAAATTCTTCATGATTATTATTTATGAATACATATCACTTTAAGTCAAGGGGAATATAAAGATAATTATAGTACTCCTACAATCTCTTTCATCCCTGAAAACCTTCACATATAAAAACCTTGACACCCTTTAATAACAACCTTCGACATCAATGACAACCTATGTTCAACAATCTCTCCCTTTGTCATTGATGGCAAACAAAAAAATTTTGGGCCACCATAAGAACAACTAAAAAGAACTGTTGGGCCACAAAAAACATCTTTTAGAATGATTTATTTTCTACAGCATTTTCTTCACTCTCTCCCCCTATGGAAGATATATCATTCTAAGATCATTATTCTTTCTAATCAATTGACTATCTTGAGTTCACTCTCTCCTTAATTTAGCATCAACACTTTCTCCCCCTATGTCGAGGAACCACTTTTCCACACTAATAATAGCTTCTACAAACACATCCTTCTCCTTTCTTCATTTTCTAGTACACTACATGATCCAAAAACTTGTTTCCCAAATAGACTCACTTGATTCCATGCTTCACTACCTCTGAAAATATTTTGCAAGACCACCAGGCCTTCTTACAATAGGGATACCAAGTTCCCCCTCAACCTTTGCTTCCTCTTGATTCAAGAGGATGGAGCAACAACACCCAAATTCTATCAAAGAAACTCAGGTGTCTCCTTAGGAAGTGGCTTTTTGAATGTATATACAACTTGATCCTTTGTATTAGCATATTCCAATCTTTCCTCCTCTGTAACCTTCTCCCTCAAGAAATGATAATTGATTGCAAATTTTTTTTCCTTGAGTCCATCACCAGATTCTTTGAAATATCTATGGCATTTGTGTTATCACAAATAATAGTGATATGTTCATTGAACTCAATCTTCATATCCTTCAAATTTTGCTTCATCCAAAGCACCTAAATGCAACATTATGTTTCAATAATGTATTTTACTTATGTTATAGATAAGGAAACCAATTCATTTTTCTTACTCAACTAGGACACCAAACTATCATCAAGAAAGAATGCTCCACCATTTGTACTCTTCCATTCATTAATACATCCTACCCAATCAACATTTGTGTATGTAGTTAGAGTGAAATTTTCACTCTTTGGATACCACAATCCAAAGTCTTTAGTAGCCTTCAAATCCTTGAATATCCTCTTCACTTATTTAACATGAGTTTCTTTAGGTGCTACCTAAAATTTGGCAGCCATTCCAATTTCCTACATGATATCTAGTCTATATGTTGTCACATACAACAAACTACTAATCATGGACCTGTACAAAGTTTGATCTATCGGATCAGATTCATTATCTTTACATAACTTGCATCCAATAACCATAGGTGTTCCAACTTGTTTGCAATCTTCCATCCTAAACTTACTTAGCATCTCCTTAATATACTTGTGATGTGAAATGTAAATTACTTTATCTAATTGTACAATTTTTCACCGAAGAAAAAAATATAATTCTCCTAACATATACATCTCAAATCCATTATGCATTGCCTTATGAAATTAATTACACATGTCTTCACCACTACCTCCAAAAATTATGTCATCTACATATAGACCAAAACTATCAACAATTTATCTCCTTGCTTTTATGTATACATTACTATCTACACTTCCTCTTTGGAATCCTTGCTACTACAATTATATAGCCAACCTTGAATACCAAGCTTTGGGAGCTTGTTTGAGTCCATACAAATTCTTCTTCAATCTACAAACATAATCCAAAATTTTTAAAACATTGAAATCCTTCTAATTGTTCAATGTAGACTTCTTTTTCTAGTTGTCCATTCAAGAATGGAAGCTTCACATCCATTTGATATACATTGAAGTTCTTGATTGTTGAAAGAGCTGAGAACATTTTGACTACCTTCAGTCTTGCCACTAGAGCAAATGTCTCTTCCAAGTCAATGCTTTCAACTTGAGCATACCATTTACAAAAAAATATTTCCTTTATCCAAATCACTTATCCTTCTTCATTTAGCTTATTTTTTAGTACCCACTTGGTTCCAATCATACTCTTTCCTTTAGGTATTGGGACAATTTCCTAGTTTCATTCTTCACGATTTGATTTAGTTCGTCCTCCATAGCTTCTATCTATACTTTCTCTTTACTTGCTTCTTTGTATGACTTAGCTTCTATGTTTGAAAATAATTCAAAGAGTAGTTGCTCACTCTCTTTGTCAATTTTCTTCCACATCTAAACCCACTAGATTTGTCTCCTATGATCTGGTCATCAGAATGATTTCTCTTAACATGATTTTCTAGAGTCTTTGTAACAACTTATTTTGAATCTTCAATATTGTTTGTGAATTGGTTCTTCATCATATTCTACTTCTAGAATAATAGTATACTAAATAGTCTCACCAACTCTCACATTTACACTTTATATTATCGTCTTTAATATTTTTTTATAACATCTGTAAGCTTTACTTCTTAAAGAATAACTAAGAAAAATTCCTTCATCTAATATGAAATCAAACTTACCCAATTTTTCTTCATCTCTCTTAATGTAGCACTTGATACCAAATATTCTCAACACTATTCATAATATGTACAACAATTTGTGTAGCTTCTCTCTAGTATATATTTGGTTATTTTTCTTGACATAAAATAGTTCTTTCCATCTCTTGTATAGTTTTCTTCTTTCTTTCTACAAATCCATTTTGTTGCAAAGTTCTAGGAGCAAAGAACTACCTCTAGATCCCATGCTCTTCATAAAATCTATCATACTTCTTAGCAATGAATTCTCCACCTCTATCAAATCTCAAAACCTTGATTGTCCTTTCGATTTCATTTTCTACCAATGCCTTGAATTCCTTAAAATTCTCAAAAGCATCTGACTTCTCTTTTATAAATGTTATCCAAGTCATCCTAGTGTAATCATTAATGAACATCATGAAATGCATGTCTCCTTGCAAACATTTAGTCCTCATTAGTTTATGTAGATTTATATGAACCAGATGTAATGGTTTTGATGTGGAATAATCCTTTGTAGGATGTTTTCTTCTTGTTTGCTTCCCTTCATGAAATAGCTTACAGCTGGTTGATTGAGGTTTCTTAATCTTTGGCATATTCTGGGCCATCCCTCTTAGCTAATCTTTACAATATCATCAAAATGTATGTGTCCTAGTCTTTTGTGTCAAAGCTAACTTTCATATTTCTATGTTGTGAGACAACTTTGTCCATTTAGCTCACTGAGATGAGAAATTTCATTGTCTATCTTGCTTCCTTCTGCAATTATTTCTATAGCCCACAACTTTATGACCAAAATTATTGCAATTGAAACAATAACCAAAGAAAGGAAAATTTAACCTAGTGTTGTATCCCTATATTTTGGATCTTCTTATTTTGTTTTACACTTAAATAAAACCATCATTGTGTGTCATAATTTCATCACTCACCATGGTTCTTTTAGACTTTGAACTTCCAGAGCCTATCACTTCAGGACATGCCTTAGTAGTCTTCTCAAATTCTCCAACCACTATCTTCTTTTGCTCATCAAAACCTATTCTAGTTTTGACATACAGAGATCTCTGACTTCCCAAAATTTGATCTAGGGTTATAGTACTTGTACCAAACTTCATCTACAACTGCTAGTTCACTTTCTCAAGCTCTTTTCTTACTGTCACAATTTCTTCTTTCAGCATCCCACAGTCTTTATCTCTTGATAGTAACTTTTATGTTAAAAATTCTTCAATCCTTTTTGCCTCCTTTTTTTGGATCTTTAGATCAACAATCAATTTTCTACTTTCTTCAAATCTTGAGATATCTTTTCTTTATCTCTCACTTCTTCCACAATTCTATTTTTTACCCATTTGATGTCCTTTCTTGCACACATCAATTCTTCCATAAGATCCACCTCTTCTATATTGTTTTCAAAATCCATTTTTGCATCTCCTTTAGTAGAATTAAAATACATGAACATAGCCTTTTCTTTTTCATCTTTGGAGACGTCTTCATCTTCTTCTTCACTAGAGTAATCTTCCTCCTCATTGGTGTAGAAACTCATATGTTTCCTCTATCCTTTAAAATTTCTCTGAAATGATTTATTTCCATTCTTTTGCTCAATGTTGTTAATACTCTTATGGGGACACTTAGCCATAAAATTTCCTACTTTGCCACAATTGAAACACATGAAAGGTAATTTTCCTTTGTACTTAATAGAAAATATTTGTAGATTTTTGAATAAAAATTCTTCTTCCATATCTAATTCAATATCAAAATCTTGATCAACCTACTTCATAGACACTCTAAAAGAAACCTCTTTCCTTATAGAATCTTCACCTTCAAATCTCATCTCAAATGTAGTTAAAGTTTGGTGCAATTCAATCAACTCTAAAGCATTCAAATCCTTATCTTCTTCAATAACAAATATTTTAGAATCAAACCTTCTAGGGAGAGATCCGAGTACCCTTTTCACAACAATCTTCTCTTCTAAGTCCTCACCAAGACCTTGGATAGAGTTGACAACTTCATCAATCCAGAGCATGAATGCAAAAATATTCTCATATTCTCTGATCTTTAGACCTTCAAACTGAGCTTTGTATGTTTGTATATTTTCCTCTTTGACTTTCTCATCACCTTTATAGATTGTGTGAAATTTATCCCATATGTAATTTGTTGTTTAGTATTGCATCACTTTCACAAATTTAGAATTAATCAGTCCACATAAAATAGAATTCATCACCTTAGCATTAAGTTCACAAGCCCTCTTTTTGACCTAATCCCTAGGAGGGTTTTTAGGAGGCTCATATCCTTCTACTATTGGCATCCAAATGTTGATCCCTTAAGCCACTAGATAGGACTCCATCCTAACTTTCCAAAATTAAAAATTATATCCATCAAATATTGGTGCTTTGTTTCTAGAGAAACTTTCATGTTCCATCTTGAACCTACCTTAAGTTGTTAGGCTTCCTCAAAGGAACCTAGATCTAATACCAATTTAAGGGAACACAATCTATCAAGAGGAGTGGATGAATCAATAGATCTAAACAATTTTAGAATTCTTTAACTTTTTCTACAGTTATATGATTCTTCACAAAAAACTCCACATAATCAATTGAAGCATAGAAAAATAAAATATAATACCATAAAGCACACAAGAGAACACCAGATGTACGTGGAAACCTAATATGGAAAAACCATGGTGAGAATAGTTGCTTAGATCTACTATCCAAATCCAACCTCATATTGCAAAAATGTACAAGTGAATTTTATGCACTGAAGTACGCCACCAAACTACTGAAGAGAGCAATCCCATAATATGCTAGTAGGCACCAACCTACTAGAGACACCAATTCCCTAATGAAATAAGAACAATAGGTAGAACACCAGTCCTACTGGAATACAATGATAATGCTTGTGGATTTGAAATATAACTCTGATATGTGTCAAAGTCATTGTTGATACTCTTCCTCACTAAGGATGATCTTCTGATACATGTGATCTCTCTTTTCTTCACTATTTTGTACTCAAAAATCATCTTACTCAATTACAACTCATACAACACACACACTATGCATCGAAACATTTAAAATATACATGACACTACATTAACACTCTTCCATGTTGGCTAGGGATACACAAAGAGCTAGGAAGAAATAAGGTGGACCTAAATTCAAAATACATGAACCATGTAATACAATGGTCCAAACATGAAATTATTTCCACCAAAAGAACTTGATGTCATGTGCCACCACATGAACCTTAACCAAGTCCTATCCTAACACCACACACAATATTTGAATTTTACATACTACTAGTTGTTACCACACATGCCTTAAACTTCAAATAGGTTGATGAAACTTTTGACAATCCAAACTTCTTGCACACTAAACATATCCTCCAAAAACTCAGGAAACTAATAAAACAAGTCTAGACATAATCTCCTTCCAAACTACAGAACAACACTGCATTTCTTAAAGAAATGCCAACCAAATTTGTATTACTAAAGAAATACCTCAGCCCAAAATATATCCTTGCATAAACTTTCAGACCACCACTATCATACTAACTGCATACTTTGCATGGTATAATAAGCATATAATACACACCAACTATCGAAAGGTAATCATGTCTCTACAAAAACTTAATGTATGTTACTTGATATAGGATTTGATTGATGAGACAACTTCTTCATTATTATTAATTTCAGATGATAGATCCAGATAATAGCTTTTTTTTGTTGTTTTTATACATGTTTCAAGATGCTTTTAGATACACTTTCTAGACAATGTTCCTACATTATACTATCCTTGCATATCCATTATGCAAAATTGAACCTTAAATATCATGATGGAATTATGGTTATAATATATTAGTATTGTATGGTTTATATGAACATATGTATGGAATGTTGATGGAATGCTATGAGTTAATTGTGATAGTTATCCTTGTGTACATGTTTTGTGGAATTAACTTGTTTGCAACTAAAGAGGAACCATGGTGCAGTAGTTGTGGAATGAACCCGTAGCAAAAGGAATGACTAGACATCGAAACAAGGGAGCTCTAGATTAAGCTAAACGTGGTGATCATTAATCAAAGGCACTTAATAAAGGTTGGACGTGCATTATTATAACCAATTAAATAAATGTTGAAGAAGAGGTCTCCTTCAATTGTGGAATTTTGACAAATGGTTGTATGATTACACGCAATTTTGTTTTGACAGAGTTCTAGTCCTGATAGGATTCTCTTTCCTTTTCAGTAATAGGTTGAATGAATTAGTCTTAATTCTACGCTCTATTATATGGGGAGTGGAGTTAATGATTTTGATTAAGTTGTTGTTTTCAATAAAGATTCCCTCGACTTGTATATAGCTATTGGTTGAATTCGTAGGATAATTAGTTGGTTTTTTAATTTTATGTTATCAGTTACCTTTCAGTTTTCAAGACATGAAATATTCAGAATGATGGAATACAATCTATGAAAGATCTTGTGTAAATATTCATGAATATACAATCAATAGAATTAATCTTATGGGATGTGTAGAATCTATTAGTTAGATTTTGGTTCCTTTAAAGTGGGAACGATTACTTGAGTAGGCCACTCAAGGTAATGTTCTTCACTTCATTTTCTAGTTATTTATTTCCATTTAAATAACTATTATTAGTTTGTCATTTTTTCATGAATCATATGTGTATACACCTAAAAATGATCATCACATTCAGTTAATTAAATAAAACCTATTTGATTAATGCTTCAACTACATATAAATAAGGTCTTAATTTATTTATATTGATTCACTTTCCTTTTAATTCTTCTAATTCACATTCTTCTAAATAATTAAATAAACAAAATACCCTAAAAGTGTTTATTTAATTAACCTTCCTTAATCCTGATTAAGAATTAGAGCACATTTCTACAACTTTATGTGTGCCACCTCATAAAGGTCACATGAAAATAAATAAGCCTAATTATTAATTAGAATTATCCTCACACACACTTCCACCAATGAGAAAAAGCACATGACTTTATTCCCCCACACTTCCAACAAATTTGGAGCACATGGGTCTTTGTTTCACACACTTTGGAATCCCATACATTTGGCATGTTTCCAATTGGTCAAGGGATTCTCTCCACACACATGGCATGTTATCCTTGGTCAAGGGGACAACATCTTGATTCCTTTCATCTCCACCGTCTATCATTTCTCCTTTGAATCTAGACCATTGATGGGTGCCACCTCACAAAATGCTTGAGAAACCCTATAAATACACCCTCTTGCCTTAGCATTTATCATCCAACTTTTGAGTAATGTTATAATGCTATTTTGAGATAAAAATTGGAATAGTGTTATAATACCATTTTTCATCCACAATTTGAGTATAGTTACTATGCAGGTTTATCTTAGGAGCTTGGAGCTTTCATGGAGTCTTATAATTAGTTTTCATATCATGTGTTACTTTGCATTCTCATTTTAGATTAATTAATTGCTTCATAGTTACATTTTATCATCCCCATTGCATCATAGTTACATTTTAGGTTAGTTTGTTTTATATTTGCATTTGATCGTATGCATAATAATGGATAGTTCATTTTAGTTCCATATCATCTCACTCATCTCCACTTGTTCATTTATCATCAACATCACCCTTTTTTTATCATCGTATCCATTATCCTTTCCAGTATTTTATTTCATTTAGAAGCATACCACTAATCATTCCAGCACACATTTGCACATAGAAATCATCTTAGCTTGCATATTAAGCATCAAATCTCGTTTTCTAGGTAGTCATTTTAACAACCTTTATGCCCATAGAAATCTAAGGGCCAAACGGTTTAATAAATCCCTAGAAATAGAGGACAATGATATGTATTTGAAATATTTTATTGTATTAAGAATAGAGTAGTTTTACTTGCTTCAAACTTTGAAAGTAAACCGTCTCATTAAGGTTTGTGTTGACATTAGAATAACTCTCCACATTCAACACACACACAAAGTGGCACCCACCGTGGGGCCTTTGCCTCACTTATTGCTAACTTTTTTGATGATTTCATGATTGTAGGTTCAAGGTTTATGATTTGGGAATGCTTTGCACCGATTTGGAGGCAATTATGAGCTATTTTGAGTAATGTTATTTTGAGATAAAAATTGGAATAGTGTTATAATACCATTTTTCATCCATAATTTGAGTATAGTTACTATGCAGGTTTATCTTAGGAGCTTGGAGCTTTCATGGAGTCTTATAATTAGTTTTCATATCATGTGTTACTTTGCATTCTCATTTTAGATTAATTAATTGCTTCATAGTTACATTTTATCATCCCCATTGCATCATAGTTACATTTTAGGTTAGTTTGTTTTATGTTTTCATTTGATCGTATGCATAATCATGGATAGTTCATTTTAGTTCCATATCATCTCACTCATCTCCACTTGTTCATTTATCATCAACGTCATCCTTTTTTTATCATCGTATCCATTATCCTTTCCATTATTTTGTCTCATTTAGAAGCATACCACTAATCATTCCAGCACACATTTGCACATAGAAATCATCTTAGCTTACATATTAAGCATCAAATCTCATTTTCTAGGTAGTCATTTTAACAACCTTTGTGCCCATAGAAACCTGAGGGCTAAACAGTTTAATAAATCCCTAGAAATAGAGAACAATGATACGCATTTGAAAGATTTGATTGTATTACGAATAGAGTAGTTTTACTTGCTTCAAACTTTGAATGTAAACCATATCATTAAGGTTTTTGTTTGCATTAGAATCCTATCCACATTCGACACATGCACAATATGCAAGCTAATTAGAATTTTATCTCTTGCTTATTGTTAATGAATTCTTGTGAATATGCATGTAATGGTTAACCAATAGCACTCTAAAGGATAGTTCAATCCAGTCAGTAGTTTTTATTAAGTTTTCATTTGATACAATATTATTTTATTAGTGATAGTTTAGTTATAGTCTAAGCCACAGGTACCCATAGCAACTAGTTTTGGTTTATGATTTTACTGTTTTGTAGTTCTATGTATTTCTAGCAAGTAGGATAACTTAAGTAGGGTAGTTTGGGTAGCTTTGAGTCCAAGAAGGCATATATATTGTTGCACCATCATAATCTTACAAGCCTTTGGTTGAAAATTTAATGTGATCTTAAGCAATGTGCAATGGATTGCTCATCTAGTTAAACCTCTTAATAGAATAGGTTCTACCAAGTTTATAATGCATTAGCTTAGACTATACATCAGATACATAGCACTTCAAGTCAAGGGGAATATAATGATAACTCTAGTACTCCTACAATCTCTTTCATCCTTGAAAACCTTCACATCTAACAACCTTGACACCCTTTGACATCAATGACAACTATGTTCAACAAAAGGAATCCATTCATGCAATGACATGGTTAAGAATGGTAGGCAACATCCCTGCTAAGAAATCCATCAAAAATAGCAAAGTGCAATAGTTTATAGACACAACTTTTGATGATAGAAGCATGAACCTCAAGACAATAATAAATGCCAGAGTTTTATATTTTGCAATGGGAATGCCTACAAAATCTATTATGCCAACCGAGAAGACTCTACCATAGCTATCAAAATCCACATAGCCTATCAAATGGTGGTGGAGGGCAACGATTTTGACCTTTTGTAGGTCATATGGGAGTGATTAATGGAGAATATATATAAGATAAAGACCTCCAAGTAGCATTTTTTATATGGTACGTTGCTTATTTTCTTAATGTTTTATTTCTTGAAGGAATTACCCAAATTCAAAGGAAAATTCTAGAAACTTAACAAGACCATGGCATCACAAATCAAGCACCACATCTATCAATTCTAGGACACTAAAGCCTACAAAGCCACATATTGAGGGTTTTTCAAAACCTTTCAAGAAAAAATACAAGAAAGGGAAAGGTATCCCTATCCATCCACCACCCAATACACCAGTACAATTACATTCATGGTGGAAAAAGATTATACATATATGTAGGTGGTAGAATTGCACACAGTATGGATATCACGAATACCCTATAAATTCACCACATGAGAAGTGGATGCATATGCAGGTACATTAATCGACCATCCCAAGGATTCTAGTGTAGAATGATTCAACACATATAAGTAATTAATGGAAAAAAGTATTGACAAGGAGGCTAAGGAGAATTTGGAGAAGAACAAAGGAAAACTCCACAAGAAATGGGGTATATCGAAAGGGGGATTTGAATAATTCATGGCTACTATAGTGTGGTCAGAGCCCTCCATAAGAAGGTCAAGGAGGATCCATGACACTTCCTTGGGTGAATCAAAAGTTCCCACAACATCCACACAAATAGTATCCACCCTAGGGAAGCTACCGTAAGCCACTTCACCAAAGAGGAGGCAAGCAAGGCCCAAAAAAATGGCCAAAAAGAAAAGAGAGAAGGATACAATAGTGATAGAAGTAGAAGAGGTACTAGATGGAGAAGAAGAGGTCGTGCAACCTCTTAAGAGGAGGAAAATAGGACAATAGATTCCCACACCTCCTTTACAAGTAACTTTGAAGCAACCACAAGTACCTTTGAAGCAACCACAAGTACCTCTGAAGAAACCACAAGAGCCCATTGATATCTTAACAACTTACATTTCCACTATAAGCCATGGGATGCTACTTCAACTACTCCAAATGTACAAGGACATGACCGAGGAAAAGAAATATAATTATTAATGCTTATCAAAGTATGTGAATCACTCCAAAAAAACACTAGATGATGCAATGAAAGAACTTTTGAAAGAGATTGTGGCATCTATAAGAGAAAATAGGCTAAGACACTTGTGAGAGAAGAGATCAGAGACAAAGAAATTTCAAAAGTTATCCCTAACCTCATCAAGGAGAAAAATCAAGCACTAGCCCAAGCACAAGCTCAAGACCTCTGCACAAAAAAAAAGGGTAGACATTCTCATAGAAGAGGATCTGGAATGAACATAAAAGATGTGGAATGAGACATTGGAGGTAACCTAGAAGCTCTATGAGTAGATGATGAAGGACAATAAAGAAGAGAAATTAGAGGAACCACAACCAGAAGATAATACAACAAGAGAGACATATACCAACCCTAGAGATAATACAAGTCCTAGAGGAAAAGAAAAAAGCAAGGATGATTTTAGGAACACATCCACTTGAATACCATCCCTTCCATCAATAAATTCATGGCATAACAACAAAAAATACATATGGTGTTATCACCACAACTACTAAAAGTGTCATTGGTGGGAAAATAGCTAGATCTCTCAAGCATTTCATCGCTACACAAAACTCAATTAGGGGATATACTCCATAACACCACCAAAAATGAGTTATTGAGAAAGCATGTATAGAATGTGGAGAAACTAGAATATATGATACAAACACTCCATAATGTTGTCCCTCATCTATCGCAGGATAGTTCACTCTCACTACCTCAACAACCCAAACAATTGGTAGACAGTATACAAGGGGATTTTTCCTTTGCTAAGGCTAGTATAAAAAGGGAGTCCCAAGAAGAAAATAGAGGAGTACACAAAGTGATGTGCTACCACACACTCCCAATTGGAAGCATAGATAAAACAACTAGGAGATAGCATCCAATAGGCCATAGTACTCTATCAATTTTGTATACAATGGCCCAACACAACAAAAGGTCTTCACACCTAGATACTTCAGAGAGAAGATCAAATAGCACAATTGGTGCATGACCCACTTCAAGCCCCATCCAGATTCATAAGGGATCAAGTTAATGCTCTCCATAACTATCTACATCAACTCCATACTCATCTTGAACAAGTAAAGCAACAAATAAAATAGTTGAGGGAGGCAGTCAGTATTCATTTAAAACTTCTCCAAAAAAATTTGAAGGAAGCAAAGCAACTGACACAACATATTTCAATACCAATAGATCTCTAAGAGGCAAAACTCACACTTGCTCACATCCAAGGAAAAATGGGTACATTGTTACAAGCATAGGAACATTGGGCTTCAACTACGATGAGGCTCAAGGTACAATTAAAAAAAATGTCTTGAGGACAAGAGATCATTTTAAAAGGGGGATGGTGTTATCAATTCAAGGATAGGGTTAGAACTGTAGAGGGGATTAGCTACTCCCAAGTCTCTAGGACATAGAAGAGCCTAAAGGGAGAAAATTTTCCTCAACTACCTTAGACTACCTAATAAGCTTAATCAAAGGGAACAAGATGAAAGATATTGCAAAACATATTAAAATTAGAGTTCCGAGAGCGATAATAGATAGGAAACTTTGAGGACCAAAAGAGAAAATTGCAAAGATTTTTCAAACAGAAGGGAAGCTCTCCACTAAATAATGACCACATGGGAGTTGGACATCAATGTAATGCACTGTAGTCCTAGGGATGTGCTAGCATCTTGTATGGATAGAGAACTTAAACCCTAAGAAATCATTCAAAGAATCTACTTAACTACTCAGAATATGGGGTTTGTTTAAACTACTAACTTGACAAAAAGAAAGAATGCAGATAAATGAAAAGGAGAGAAAGGGATAAACTTACAAGAGGTTTTTCACTTTGATATCTCTTGCAAACATCCACACAAGCAACCTACATACAATGAATATGAGGAAAAATGTTGGGGTTGTTTTGGAGTTTGCCTCAGTCAAATCCCCATTTTGGTGTCCCACCTCCACAGACAACCAAATAGATTGAGAGAATAATAGACACAAAGTAAAGTAGACACCAGAGTGATAAAAGCTAACCCCACTATGGAGGAGAACTTGTATCACGAAATAGACACAAAGGTGATAAAAGAAAACCTCACAATAGAGGATAACCTATATCACCAAATATAGACACAATAAATATATCTTTCCTTGATATACGTGACGTTGATAACTTGCAAGAGAGTTTTGGTTGTTGGTGAGACTTCAATCTATTAGAGCGTCATCATAGAGACACGATGTAGAAGAGAAGATCAAGAAGAGAGAAAGTTGGAGTGAGGTCAAGCAAGAATTGTTGCAAATGAGAGTGAAAAGGTTATTTTTGTGTAGTTGCATGGGTGAGAAGAGATGTTACTCTCAGAATCCTACCATGACGACAAATATCACAGGAAAATACTTCCAAGATTCCCTATTTGACTCCGAATAGTATGGGGATGCTAGCATACCGCACGTAGATGTTCACATGCCATACATGCATCCAACCCATAATTTCTTGAGAAATGAGGTGGCAGACTATTGTCGCTTCATCATTGGTCCTTATGGAATTGTAATCATGAAATTCTGACTCATAAGGTTCTTATCATAAATGTGGCTAGGCACCGTAAATATGGGGGCATGTGTGCAAATGTGAAATTGACATGAAGTGCAAGTTTACATCATTGCATTTTTCTCACTTTGGTGAGCTGATTTTTGAGAAAAATCAACAACACTAAATTATAAAACATAACATTAGAGCAAACTCAAAAACTTGAAAAAATTATGGATTTGTATGCCAAAATAGATATTGTAGAGGTTGCAAAGGTCAATCAGGTGAGTACCGACAATGCTCCCAACGATCGAGCTCACTAAGAAACCATAGCATTAGACGTGAGGTTTTTGTCTAAAAAACTCAAATTTAGGTCAGCTCAAAAATTAGAAGCTAGTAAGGCCAAAGTAATGCTCAAGAAAAATCTAGAGGTTTGGAAGAAAAATATGATGAAGAGGTGAGTATATTCCCCCTCCTAATTTTTCCCCCAAATATGTGGGGTAAAAATAGGAAAAATAAAGACCATAATCGCCAAGAAAAATTGGCCTCAAGGGGCCTATATATACTCAGGTGGGCTCCTAGAAGGATCATTTTCACTTCACCGCAAGTGATTTGTTGACTTTTGTGAGAGAAAAGTTAACAAAATACCTCACATATGAGAGTTTGAGGAGCCAAGGATTGAGTAACTACGTCAGGTGATAGCTGAGGGAAGCGAGGTAAATGAGGTGAGTCTGAATCATCCCTTGTTTTGTATTTTATGTCATCTTTTGCTAATTTTTTAAAACTTTCGTAGTGAAGGTATCTCGATGATGCAAAGGTGTCCCACCAATGTGCTAGTAGCCTTCAATTGCATTGGCATCCACCAAACGCATTACTATCTTGATAGCTTTAATGGTGGAGGACCTCAAACAATAGTGCATCATGCAAATGTTTGTGCAACATGCCTCCGTCCCAAAGGACATTTTTAGAAAAAGTTGATGTAGAAGTTACAATATTTTGGTGCAGATGGATTTGACATAGATCTTCTTACCTTTTGCAGGATTATCCTAAGATGTGTGAGCATGGAGGTAGGCGCTTGGTCAATATTTTGTGAGACCAGGCCACTCTTATGCACCCCGACAACCAAGATAATATCTAGTGGGTAGGCTTGAGGTGGGTCTAAGAGATGCTCTACCATGATCACATGTTGATGGTGCTCATGGAGCATTGGGACTCCACCACTTCCACCTTCCATCTACTAACCAAAGAGATGATAGTCACTTTAGAGGATGTTTATCACATCATAGGCCTACCCATCCATGGATGACGGGTGGCCCTAGATGAGACATGCTCGACTCAAGAGAGATTTGAGGGCCTACTATACTGCACAGGGTGCATAGACCATGATGATGACACATGCCATGTCTACATCCACCGGTTTGAGCATGGTCAAGTGGTGATCCCTTTGTTGCGGAGGGTGATGATAGTTATTGTCACCCTCTAAGTGACCATGGACAGGTGAAGCTCTCACCTTCATGTGAGCCTCGTCCATAATATTAGAGAGATGGAGGAGTAGTCAACCATCTTTGAATGGGGTTGTAGCATGCTCAGACACTTGTACCACAAGCTAGGTAGTTTTGTACATTATGAGTACACCAACCTCACTGCTTGTATGCTTCTACAAGTGTGGAATTTTGCACATATCACCCACACCTGACTAGTTTGGTATCCTCAAGGGATATCCCCTTGGTACACCGATGGCCCACAAGTATGAGCTAGAATGAGAGTGGAGGCTTGGAGAATTACAATTTTGGTAACTATAGTTTGATCAATTACAATCTGATAAGGTTAGATGGAAATCGTATAGGTGCATGTAGAGGGCCTTGGATAGGTGACAACTATCACACATGCAGTGTGATCAATTAGTAGTCAACTGCACTGATTACATCATCATGCCCTATTACTAGCACAAGGTTGTGCAACAGTTTAGGATCATGCAAACTATCTATGTGATCATCATCATTTGACCATAGAATACATCATTATTAGAAATGATGAGTTGGACAAAGATGATTGGCTCTTGATGTTGGTCGTCGATGACATAGGGATCACCCACAACTTTAGGACCTAGTGGCGAAACACGAGCCTATCTTGATTTTATTGATAGATGACCCTAGGGGCAATGTCAAGGTACAAGAGCATGCAACAATAGGAGGAGGAGATGGAGGCAATAGAAATGATGATGACCAGTAGGCAAAGGCAATGAGTGGATCAAAATTGTAGTGACAAAGACTTCTATCTCCCCGCTCGCTATCCTAGTCTTAATGGCACCACATTTAACAATCATGGTCATGCAATAGCTATAATGAACCAGGAGGTGCACGTCCTAGTGTCACACCTCCCCCTAATCCACATTGGCAAGTCAAGCATCCAAGTATAGAAGTGATTTCATTATTTCCTTTAGTATTTCAGTTTTATCTCATACATGTATACATATTTATGCTTTGATATATCATGCGATAGTGATGTGATCTACTACTATGTGGTTGTAGTGGGCACCTAAGAGTGGACTGAATTTATTGTGTAGTGCATCTCATAGGTAGCCCTGGTAATGCCATTCTAGGGGAGTGTCATGTACATGCACAAGTCAGCTTCAATGGGGTGACATGTCCACCTTTTCAAGCATGTTGTGTGCCTCCAAATAACTTATGATGAGGCACAATTGGAGGCCATACAAAGCACTAATAACATCACCACTCTCACTAGGTAGAGGGATCAACAATCAATGAAGCTATAGACTACACTCATCAGGAAAGACCAAGCCATGACACAAGCAAAGAGTTTTGAGAGGGCACGAGATGCTCTATAGAGTTGTCTTGATGACCTTGATCGGAAAGTAGTAGCTATGAAGTCGACGATGGATCCATAGGTGCAAAAGGAGCTACGATGGGCACAAATGAAGATCCCAAAGTTGCAAGATGAGATCTAGGGACTACGAGCGAGCATGTTAATCTCACACTCACACTGATCATGCTCCATTGCATCGCTACTAGGACTAGAGGGCTTGGGGTGCCATGTGCTCAAGGGATAAAGGATCATTTTTCTTATGTGTCATTTTTTGTATATCGACAATATTTTACAACATTATTTTTAATGTATAGACACATAGAAATATACAATCACCACTCATTTTTTGCAGTGGTGTGATACGTGTACACGACATACATTTTATATATATGAGATTTATATTTCAATATAGCGGTGTTCATTTCATGTGCATTCTCTTACTTTCATGTATGATTATGCAATGGATGCTATACTTATGGATGTATATTTAGATTAGATGCTATCATGATCTAATGAACACACATGGATCTATGTTAATTAAATAAAATGATGATCTAATTATCTAACCAAAAGATGGAATCAAATACAATGCACAGACACATGGCATAATAAAACACATGTATGTATGTAATTCCTAATTAATGAAATTAACCACACACACACATATTCACATCATAACACAAAATACAATAATGTGTTAATGAAGGAATGTCATAGTATAATAAACTAAAATTTATGAAGGACTAGTGTTACACACATGACACATAGACACTGTGTTTAGTATCAATGAAGATGCATCACATTGACAAGTTTTTTAGAGGCATTCCATCCATGGATGAAAATCTATAAGCACCTGAACCATACACAAAAATGATAATGTAAGGGCCTAACCAATTAGGGCTAAACTTCCCCTTTTGATCAGGTGACACATTTAAATTTCTCTTATTCTCATAGAGAACCAAGTCACCTACCTTGAAATTCCTTGGAAGAACACCCTGATTATAGTGTTTAGAATAAGCTTGAAGGTGGTTGAGGGCCTGTAATCGCCACTCATCAAGCAACTCAAGATGATGCAAATGATTAGCATGATAAGTTTCATCATCAACTAAACCTTTAAGGGAAACTCATAAAGATGGAATTTCCAACTCTAAAGGCATGATAGCATCAATACCATACATGAGGTTATACGGTGTTGTGTTAGTCGTCATATGAACACTCATGCAATAGGCCCATAAGGCATATATTAATTGAGTATCTCAATATTTACCATGTTTGTTCACTACCTTTCAAAGAATCAACTCAAGAATTTTGTTAGATGCTTCAACTTTTCCATTAGACTGAGGATAGTATAGTGTATAAAATTGATGTTGAATATCAAACTTCTCCAAGAATTGATTCACCTCTTTGTTCTCAAATAGTGTACCATTGTTAGAGATAGGGGTAGAAAGCAATCTGAAGCAAGAAAATATATTGTTTAGAAGAAAACTATGGATGGCTTCAACATTTGTGGTTCAAACTGGAATAGCTTTGACCCATTTTGTAAAGTAATTTGTAGTGGTAATGATGAAGACATGTCCTTTAAAAGAAGGAGGTGATATTTTTCCAATAATATCCAACCCCCATTTTGCAAATGGCCAAGGAGAGGTATGATTTTCAAGATCTTGAGTAGGAGCATGAATGAGATGGCTATGTTGTTGACATTATGGAAACTTCTTGACAAAGGAAAATGATTCTTGCTCCATCATTTTCCAAAAGTATCCCATGTGAATCAGTTTATGCACCAAGGATTTGCCACCAAAATGTCCACCCCCATAGCCTGAATGGGCATCTTGAAGGGAAAAGAGTATTTCCGCTTTAGTGAGACACCAAAGAAAACCATTATAAGATTTTCAATAAAGAATATTTGACAATATAACATATCGAACTAAAAAATTTCATATTCAAGTGTGAGTGTTATTAATCACATTATTGGGAAAATTTACAATCTTTAGATAATTATAAATGTTGGAATACCACTCCTCTGAGTCTACATGAGCACACACAAGAGAATTTAATTCAGGATGGTCTAAGACAATAGGAGAGTGAAGAATATAAACCACTAAGTGGTATTTTTCCATACTTTCATCCAAAGACTCAAGGGAGGCAATACTCACCATTGCATTTGTGTGTTAGTTTTCTCTCCTAGGAACATTATCTATTGTGAAAGAGGAAAGGAAATCAAGCAAGGATAAGGCCAAATCTTGATACTAAGACAGCTTATTCTACTTAGCTTGATACACTCCTATAATTTGATTTACAATAATTTCAAAGTCATTTTGTATGTAAAGATGTTTATTTTTTAAAGAAATCACAGCATGCAAGAAACCTACGAGAGCTTTGTACTCAATGATGTTATTAGTATAATGAAATTCCAATAGAAATGATAGAGGAACTGGCTTACCCTCGAGTGAGATTAAAACTACACCTGATTTGGATCCATCTTGAGATCTAGATTCATCAAATTACATCTCCCATATAGTCTCATGATTAGTTGTAAAAATATTATCCAAAAATAAATCCAAATCAGGAAAGGAGTGAGACGCGGTAGCTTCCGCAAATTGATCGAAAATAGCTTGACCCTTAATTGATTTTTGGGTTACAAACTTGACATCAAACTTAGAAAGCAACATCACCCATTTTACCAATCTTCTAACAAGATTGGTTCTAGTGAATAGATTCCTTAGAAGATCACTTTTTACAATGACATGAGTTTTATCATGAAGAAGCTAGTGTCTTAACTTCTACATTGCAAAGATAATAGCAATAAATTGTTTCTCCATGGTAGAATAATGAGTTTCATAATCAACCAGGATGTTGATAATGTAGTATACTACTCTTTCCTTACCATCATCATCATGTTGAGCTAAACAAAATTCTAAAGCATGAGGTGATGCAAATATATAAAGAATAAAGGGTCTATCTTGCATAGCTGACATCAAGATAGGAGGATTGGCCAAATAACTTTTGATTAACTCAAGCTTTTTTTCAATCATCATCCCATTAAAAGAGAATATCTTTCCTCAACAAAGGTGTGAAGGGAGGGGTGTGATCAGCCAAATGAGATACAAATCTATGAATTTCCCAAATCTTCCCCTATAGACTACATAGTTGAGAAATGTTCCTAGGTAGACACATGCTAACAATTGCATCAATCTTATTTGTGTTGACTTTGATTCCACAATGAGAAAAAATTAATCCTAAAAGCTTGTTAGCATCAACACCAAATACACACTTAAGAGGATTTAGTCTCATATTATAGATTCAATTCCTTTCAAAAATAAGATGAATATTCTCTACGTGATATGGATGAGTCATAGACTTAGCCAAGATATTGTCAACATAATCTTCTAGAATTTTGTGAATTAAATTATGAAATATTAAGATCATTTCCCATTGGTAAGTTGTGCCTACATGATTTAACCCAAATAGTATAACCACATAACAAAAGTTCCCCCAAGGGGTAGTGAAGGTTGTCTTATACTGATATTTTGAGTTAATACAAAGTTGATTATAGCCTGAGAAGCCATCCATGATGGAAAACAAGGCATGGCCTACAGTCAAGTCTACAATCATATTGATATTAGGTAGTGGAAAATCATCCTTAAGAGAAGCCTTATTGAGATCACAAAATTCAATGTAAATGTGAATACAGCCATCAATCTTGCTAGCAACAACAATGTTTGATATCCAAGGTGAATAGTCAATAGGATGGATAAAGCCTAATTTTAATAACTTCTCTACCTCAATCTTAACTAACAATGCAACCTTGGGATTCATTTTTTAGATATTTTGTTTAAAAGGTTTAGCATCAAGACATAGGATGATATTGTGAACCACCACTGACTCATCAATATCAGGCATGTCCTCATATAACCAGGCAAAAATATCAAGATGAGAATGAAACAATTTTGAATGTTTCTTAGACTCTTTTGAAGAAAGGAACTTTTCAATTTTAATCACCTTTATGGAAGATTTAGGATCCATGAAAACATTAGTAGTATAACCTTTGAGGAGATACTACGGTCTTCAGGATGGGGAATGGGAACATCATCATCCACAAAAGATAAAGGATATCCACGTTTAAAATGGATTCTCCAAAGTATGATTGTTTATGCAAGCAATACGAGACTTTTTGTTTACAGTGATAAGGAGGTATATGGGATTAGACACCTAAAAATTCCTCTAGTGCTTCCTCTGAGGATAAAACATCCAAAGGGACTTCATTAGATTCTACTTGACTCTCAATCAGTTCAAGATGAACCAAATCAAGAGGTTTAGCAAAAATCATGTTGACACTCCACCATGGCTTCTTCCTAGATTATTCAAAAGGGCAGCCCAGCCCCAAGTTGCGCTTAAAACCATAACTATACTTAGAAACGAGTTTGTATCTAGGGTTGTAGCATGTTTATAAATCCTAAGAAGGGGGTGGATCTACATAGAGAGCATCATTCCACCAATGAGTATTAAATGCATCCATGATATCGCAATCATCCTTCTTGGTGTGACTACAAACATTAGCCTCTTTAGTAGAAGCATGATTATCTTCATCAGCAGGGGAACAATCATTTTCCTTGACAAGATCTTGACTGCCTTTCTTAGTGGGAGGACAATCAGCTTTCTTGGCAGAGGTTTATGAAACTATTGGAAGGTCAAGGTGGATAGGGTCAAATTTGTATTCTCCAATGATTAATTTGGATAAATCCAAGGATCCCCAATTTTCATTAAGACATGCATTTGATTTAGAAAAAGAAGAAGAAGAAGAAGTGGAAGGGGAAGACTTAGGATTCTTCTCCTCAAGCCGATCTTCAGGGACATTCACCATAGGGCCAACCTTTAAGGAAACAACAACTAAAGAGAATTCCAATGCATAAGAAGATAATGATGGAATGCAATTTTTAAGAGTGGAAATAAATAAGGCCTGACCAACAGTTACCAACCCATAAAGGTACACAACCTCAAGGTCAGCCTTGATCGTAATCAATTGGTTATTAGCGATAAATTTTATACAATGATGTAAGCCGGTAGAAGTCACAACTCCCAAATCATGAATCCAAGGTCTTCCCAAGAGAATATTGTAAGGTAAAGGACTATACATCATGCACAAACTAAGGTGGTTATGGTAACGGGTCCTAACCTCAAAGGCAATATTATTGTGCCTAGGGCTTGACGACCAATGTTATCGAATCCATGAATATATAGAGAGGTAGCTAAAGAAGAAGAATCAATCTTAATATTAGGTAATAAATATATGTTTCATACATTGAGTGCTAAATGGATGTCAATGAGAGCATGTTTGATACCAATGTTATTAATGTTGACTATAATCATTGGAGGATCCATTTGCTTCATACTTCTTAGGATGAGAGTTCTTATGGATAGAACATAATATTCAGTGAATCTGCATGAATATGAGATATTAGCACATTAACATCTGTTGACCTAGTAGAAGAAGGAAAGATGATATTTTGCAAGGATTCTTGAAGCATACCTTGATAAACTAGAGCAGACTGAAGCAAATCCCATAGTGAAATCTTGGTCAGAATAACATGGAGTTGCTCGACAAAATTTATTCACTAAGTTTTGTAACTATAGGTTTAGGTGTTGAAGGAAGACTTGGTTGATAAGGTGGCAAATAATTAAAAATAAAAGTAGTTTGAGAAGTTTTTTGATTCAAATTTTTTTGTTTCTTCAATTATTATATGTTTTCCCCACAACAGTATAAGAATTTGTAGATTTTAAGAATCTCATGTAAAGGTCTGATGCGTCCCTAGAGATTGGAACCCCATGAATAGCATGAATCCTCTTAGGATAGGGGATATTCAGAGTCAAGTAAATGATGGGTCTCTTAGGCCTTTAAGGGGCTATAGATACAATCAGTACATTCACATACTTCTTGATTTGCGAAGAGGAAGTAGATGATTGTGATGAAGTTTGTTTAGGAGATATACGGATAGGAGAATATGCCTCTAAGAAATCATCCAGGGAATCATCTAACATGTTGAAATCTTCCTTGGAAAATGCATTATCATAAACATTAAAGTATTACAAAAAAAGATCCAACATGACTTCATTCATGTCGGGTTCACCAAACATGTAGAGGGGATTCGCTACTCCCAAGTCTCTAGGACATAGAAGAGCCTAAAGGGAGAAAATTTCCCTCAACAACCTTAGACTACCTAATAAACTTAACCAAAGGGAACAAGATGAAAGAGATTGCAAAATATATTAAAATTAGAGTTCCAAGAGCGATAATAGACAGACAACTTCAAGGACTGAAAGAGCATATTATAGAGATTTTTGAGATAGCAAGAGAAGCTCTCGTCCAAAGGATGGAAGCATAGGAGTGGAATTTCAATGTGACATGCTATATTCCCACGGATGCATTGGCATCTCATATGTACAACAAACTTAAACCCTCAAATAGAATTCAAATAATATACTTAACTACTCAGAATATGGGGTTTGTTTAAACTACTAACTTGAAAAAAAGAAATAACGTAGATAAATGACAAGGGGAGAAAGGGATCAACTTACAAGAGGTCTTGCACTTTGAGATCTCTTACAAAGATCCACATGAGTAACCTACACACAAGGCAGATGAGGAAAACTGTTAGGGTTGTTTTGGGGTTTGGCTCAGTCAAACCCCCATTTTAGTGTTCCCACCTCCATGGATAGCCAAATAGATAGAGAGAATAATAGACACAAAGTAAAGTAGACACAAGAATGTTAAAAGCTAACCCCACTATGGAGAAATTGTATCATAAAATATACACTAAAGTGATAAAAGCAAACCCTGTAATGGAGGAGAACCTGTATCATGAAATATAGACACAATAAATATTATGCTAGCAAATATGCAAGAAGCAAGAGAGTGTTACCAATAGTTTGTGTCTCCTCTTGGCTTGATAGACATTATTTTGATCACTTGCAATATATATTTGGTTGGTGAGACTTCAATCTAGTAGAGCTTCATCATAGAGACACGTTGTAGAAGAGAAGAGCAAGAAGAGAGCAAGTTGGAGTGAGTTCAAGTGAGAAGTGTTGCAAATGAGAGTGAAAAGGAGAGTTTTGTGTAGTTTCATGGGCAAGAAGAGTTTTTACTCTTGGAATCCTACCATGATGACATGTGTCATGGGCAAAGACTTCTAAGATTCCCTGTTTGACTTCAAAAAGCATGGGGATGCTAGCATGCCATATACAGACATCCATGCATTGTGCAATGTATCCAACCCATAATTTCATAATAAATGAGGTGGTGGACTATTTTCAATTCATCATTAGTCCTTATGGAGTTGGAGTTACAATTTTTTGATTCATAAGGTTCTTGTCATAAATACAACTAGGCGCCATAAATGCAGGGGCAAGTGTGCAAATGTGAAATTTCCATGAAGTGCAATTTTACAATATTACAAAAACCTACTGCAAGATACTACAAAAGGTATATAGAGGATAAAAAAGGAATTATTTGTAATTAGAAGTCATGTCACTTCAATGAAATGTATGTATATATTCAATGAACTATGTATGAGCAAAGACTAAGACCTTCCTTTTGTACATGATTACGATATAATATAAAGGAGTTATAAGGATTATGTATGTGCAATGAATGTATGAATGCTTCTTTTTTTGATGACATGATATGTGTTAAGTATTCCTTCTAGAATCCTATTGTAAATGCTTGTTTCTCTTACTATCTCCTTTGGGGTATAAATGAGTGCATAAGAAGTATTGGGGTACAAATCTTCATAATATATTTCCCAATATTTCTTGCCATCAACATGCTTTAATTGGACATTTGATTATGGAACTCACTCTTGAACTGGTTGCAAAACATGAAAAATATGGTGGAGGTGAGTTTTCCTTGACTTCTTGACTTGATCCCTCTTGCATGCACCTTAAAATGTGCTCCAAATGATCATGATAATTGAACTCTAACAAATCTTCAAAAATAGGCTTGATGTTGATTGGAATAGCCACTTTCACACATTTTGTATGAGGTTTTAAAGTTCATGGGCGTACAAAGTAAAAAAAGCCTTGATTTTAGGGCACAAAACTACCCATAACTACTTGCTTATGGATTCAAACTTCACCCAACTTTATTTATATCCATGTAGGCTCCTTAATAGGCCTAAAAAATGATTGTAAGTGCCTCAAAACTGAACTCTTTTTAGTCTTAACTTCTAAATGTTCCTACCTCATGATATGTCATTTGTAATTACTTGAAGATAGTTAGATTCTTTGGAGTGATCATGTTCTCTAAGGTGGCGTAGGATAACTCAAGGGTTACTAACTGATGCATGCCTTCAAATTTTATTTTATTGCTTGAATAACCCATTGTCCCCTTTGTCTATATTTTAGTATTTATATTTTCCTTTATGATAGATCTATGACATTGTGAACCTTTTTCTTCACCCTTGATATCTTTATCATTGTCTTTGACCTTCATAGTAGGTCTATGCTCTAGTTTATCTTGTCTTAACACTTGATTTTTTCCATCTTAGGAAAATAAGGACTATCATACCATAACTACCCTCCATTAGCTTGCCCTTCATCAATCCTTACTCCATGGTTTCACTATTGGTTCCATTGATGTGATTGTCGCTTTATTATGACTATCTTCTTAGCTTTAGGTATGTCCTTCATTTACTATCCTTTGAACCTTCATGGTGACTGTCCCTTTTTATTGCAAGATGACTATCATGTTTTTTGAAGTGAGTATCCTTTTAGCATCTTATGGCCATTTGAACACTTATTGTTATGGTTGGCACATTCGTGCAAGAATATTCCTATTTAAATATCCTCTTTATCATTGTTTATTCCCTATATTGACTTCTATTGATTCTTCAATGAGCATGGGTGAATTTTCTTGTGCAACAAGGAGAATGTTCAAACCTCCATCCTTAGGTGCCTTAGAGAGGTTTTTTCCTTTGGATGTGTCCTTTCTTTTTACTTTTTCATTGTTTAGAGGTGCCTTTCGGTTTTCACCTAGAGACTCATCCTCTTTATAATTTTTATTCTTTTTCCCATTTTTGCAACTAGAGCATTGAACAGATTCCCCAAAATATGCTTTGTTTTCCAATTCAATGGTAAAACCAGCCTTGTGATCACCGTGAGGTATACCTTCTCGTAATCCCAGGAACTTAGCAATTGCTTCGTCATTCTCAAAAATATCTAAGATGGGTGTGTATTGTTGATCCCAATCAATAAGTTGTGGATAAACTAAAGGCATGTCATCATCAGAGTTATCAAAGTTTAACGGAGTAAAAGTAAGGACAGAGTTGTTCATATAGTCACAAAAATATTTTACTAAGTCCTCTTTGCTCTTTGGTTTAGGTCTAGGTGGATTGAGAGGTGGGCCTAATGCCAAGGTTTGGTTATTTGAAATAGATGTATCAGGCTTCCAAGAGGTAGGATCAAGTCACTCCCAATAGTAATGTTTAAACCATTCCTCTTTGGTCATATTCTTTGGTGGACAGGAATTCAATGGATTTGGTGAGGATCTCAACATTCAGTCAAGCTCTCCAAATAGCTTGTCAAGGTCCATGGAAGAGGTAGAGGATAAGGAATCCCACTCATAGTCGTTGGAGTTAGGGGAGTCACAATGGTGTTGGTCAGATGGTTCGTGAGATGTCTCAATATCTTCTAAAGCACTTACTTCCTCGAGTAAGGGTGTTGTGGTACTAGGAACACCAATTTGAATTAGTTGAAACCCCAGCCCTAAGCCTTTTGGCCATTGAGAAATAAAGATTGGTTCAATCCTTCCATCTTGATATAAGCCTAAACCGCTATATCCATTATATCCCTTGCTCTGCATAATTGCGAAACCCTTTCCATATAGATCTATAGGAATGTGAGCAAGTGAGAGAGGTTCTTCATTATCTTCCTTATACAACCAAGAAGTGACATCTTATGTATCTACGACTTCTTTGCTTAAGTCACCCCATTTAGTGAAACTTGTTGTGGGAGGAATGTGTATAGTGACCATAGATTGTCTCCTATCTGATGTAGGTAAACCGTATGACTTAGGAGGAATCAAATGGCTAACACAATAAGATGTCTTCATGTAATATTCTCCACAACCCTTTTCTTTGATCTCAACCCTAGGAGTGGTAGGACTTGAATGTGTAACAGACGTTCGAGTGAGGGTAGAGGGATTGACATAGTGAGATGAATTGGATGATGAAGCCTCTTGGTTTACTAGCACTTGGCGTTGGGGTATCTCTTTTAGATTGGTGTAGTATTGGAATGGGTTTGGGTTACCATCTATAGTTATTTCAATACCATTGTAAGGGAATTTGAGACATTGATGATACGTGGAAGGGACTGCCTTCATGGTATGAATCCATGGTCTACCTAGTAGAAGGTTGTATGGAAGGGTGAGATCCAAGACCTGGAATTTTGTCTCCATTACCCCAGGACCAATTCTGATAAGAAGTGTAATCACCCCCTTTGATTTTCATTTCACATCATCGTAAGCTTTTATGACAATACTTTTTGTTGTGTCTACACATGCTTCTGAGAAACCTAATGCTTTCATTATTTTTAAAGTGCACAGATTTAACCCTGCTCCTTCATCTACCAAAACTCATCTAACTTTGGTGTCATCAACAAGGACTTCAAGATGCAAAGGATCATTATGATTCATCTTTTTAGTTGCGTAGTCTTGTTTGGAGAATGTGGCATGATGATTATTGGTCAAGTAGCCCACCATTTCCTGGAAATGATTAACATCGAGGTCATTAGGGATTGTGGTTTTTTGTAAAGCCTTATCTAGAATGGATCAATGCTCAGGGGAAATACACAACAATTCCAAGATTGAGATTTGGGTTGGGGTCTTCCCCAACTGGTCAAGTTATATTGTGACTTGGAAGGTTGTGGTGTTTGCTATGATGGAGGACCTTGGATAGTGATCTTAGTACGACAAGTGTTAACAGCGCACTTAGGGTTTGTATTGATAGTAATGGTATTGATATTCTCATCGACGGCATGAAGATGATGAATGGTTTTTCCACTATTATAATCATGCTTGATATTTGCATAGTTGGTTGGCATATTGGTCTTGGTACTTGAACTGGGGACATTTCCTTTCCCATGGTCATGTAGTGGATCAGAAAAGACTTGATGATTAGTGTTTGATGACTTTTGTTTCTGTCCACTAACTTCAATTATTCTCCTTTCAACAAGATCATGTATGATATTCTTCAATTGGCGACAATTTTGTAGGTTATGCCCCTTAGTTCTATGATAATCACAAAAGGAATTGTCATCCCACCAAACTAGTTTACTTGTCCTGGATCGTATTGTCTTGGCTCTTGAAGTTGTATAAGATTATGTTGTAACGGTTGTTTGAATACAGACTCAATGGGTTCCCCTAAGGGAGTGAACTCACATTTTTGAAATCTTCTTTGTTGTGGACATTGAGTATTTTGGACCATGTTGGATGGTTGATTGACAGCATTAAGTGTGTTGGTCGAAGATTTAGGTTTTCTTAATATGATAACCAGTTCTGCTTGTATAGTTTTGGCATCAACTACCCCATCATTGGTGATGTTTTTTTTTTGAGAGCAAAATCTATTTCTGTCGTTAGGGGCATTTGACACTATCATATTTCTCTCGGATGTTGATTTCTTAAGTTCTCCTTTTTTAATGAGATCCCTTTCTATTATAACCCCTTTTTCCACTAGTTCCAAAAAGGATGTACAACAATGTACCCTTAAATTACTCCTTAGTTTTGCATGAAGGTTTTCCTGGAACATAGTGACTTTTTGTTTTTCAGGTATCTTGACAGACACCGGCTGGCTATAGTCCTCCATCTCTGGAAGAAAGTGATGAATGTTTCACCTTTGTCTTGTGTTGTGTGACACAAGGTGGCTATGTTTATCTCATGGTCTATGTTGAAGGAGAATTGCTCAAAAAAATTCTCAGCCAGTTCACCCCAAGATCTGATGCCATAGTCTAGACCTAAAAACCACTCCAGTGCAATCCCTACAAGACTTCTTGGAAATAGTCTCATAAGATACGTGGGGTCATAAGCGACATATATGTACATGGTAGAGAATTCCCTTATATGTTCTATTTGATTCCGTTTGCTATTGTACTTAGGGAGATTTGGTATGACATACCCATGAGGTAAAGGGGTCATGTACAATGATCTATCAAAGGGAAATGGGCATATGTCATTTGTTGAAAAGGATTTCTTAATTGACACCGCCATGTTATCCATTTATGTTTTTAGTGCATGCATTTGTGTTTGTAAGACGTCAACCTGGGTCAATGATGTGTTGGGAGGATAATGTGGATCTATGTATGTATTCTGAAATCCAAGGTATCGTGATGGGTTTTGATTGAACATTGGTATTTGAGGTGGTTTTGGATTTGGAATGTGGGTAAACATGTTTTGGTTCGAAATCTGCATAATTTGGTTTTGACTTGGGATCTATGTGAATGGATTTTGAGTACCACTCTGGGAGAAGGGATTCTAATTCAGAATCTGTGTAAATTGGTTTTGACTTGGAATCTGTGTGAATAGATTCTAAGTACCACTCTAGGAGAAGGGATTCTGATTCAAAATCTGTGTAAATTGGTTTTGACTTGGAATCTAGGAGAATGGATTCTGATTCAGAATCTGTGTGAATAGATTCTTACTACCAATCTGGGAAAATGGATTTTTATTGCCATATTGGAATGAGGGAATGCCTCCTATTTGTGTAATCTGCAGTATAGTACTAGTGACTTGAACACTAGGTATGGCCAGCAACTGTGGTATGGTACTCGTGACACTGGCATTAGGTATGGCTATTGACTATGGTATGTTTCTCGTGACACTGACATATGGTGTAGAAGTTGACGTTTTAGATCTTTTACTCCCAACATGAGGACTGAAGGGAGTGGATGACGATGCCCCTACAATGAAATTAAATCCCAAAGTTATGTCAAACATACCAAATGGAGACGTATGGACTATTGTACTATGTGTAGGTGTGCCTGATGGTATGGTTGTATTTACTTGAGGTATAGTAGTACTAGCAGTCATTGCGGTTGTCCTTTGTGTAGGTTGAGCTTGTAAGGTGCTAATATTGAATTCTATAGGTAACGTAGCACCTTCAGCTAGCAATTTGGCTAAGTATCATTGACGATTATTTTCTAGGTACTCATCTACAAAAGAGGAAAACTCAAGGTCTTGTGCAGCAGCCTCTATGTCTTTGGTCATAATGTGCCCTTGAGTGTTTCTAGTGGTGAATTTATCTAATAAATTATTGTGAGGTCTTGAGGAGAATGGATTGATGAATTCTTTTGGGTTCAACATCTTTTCTCTCTCGCTTCTCTTAGACCTAGTTTCAACCATGTAAGATAAGCTCAATATGCAAGAAATGCAAAACTACGTCTATGGACAGTATGACTCTAGTCTATGTTTTTGGGATTTTTTTGAATGCAACAATAATGAATGTTCTAAGATGATGTTAGTCTAAAATGGAAATATCTAGAGATGCAACGTCTAAGCAAACTTCTAAGGTAATCAATTTTGTAAACCTGAGACGGGGGTACCAACTACCTAAAGTCTAACCAAGGCATCAATTTAGTTAAGTCAAGGAACCAATGTAGGACGAGGATCAAAGACAAGTTGAGTTTCCTAACTAGACTGATGAGCTAGGAGGACTCTCTGTAGGACAAAGGATAAGATGATAGGACTAGGTTCAATGACAGATTTCGTTGATGCTATGATTTTTCTAAGGTGTAGATGGTGGACCTATCCTAAAGTTTGTAAAATTGACCTTCATAGAAGTTTAAATCTAAAGGAAATATGTACTCAAAGATGAAAGTAAAACTCAGAATTGGGACAACTATAGTAATGACTAAATGATACCTAAAGGATGAAAAATTGAACAAATTGTTTCAGGTTTATGTTCAAGGGCAAGTAAGACAAATCAAATACTGGTATGATAGTGTTGACTAGACAGTGACTGTGAATTCTAGTTTTCTAATAATCTAGCAAATGCATCACATAATTTATCAAATGCGGTTATGATTCACAGTTGTAGTTTTTTGTCAATTAGTTGTGTGTTTTTGGTAAAGTTCAATGTCGAAATCTGGTAGATGCGATTAATTTTCTCACATATGTGACTTGTAATGGAAATTGTGATGCAGGATGGAACATATGCGGTTTTCCTAAACTCTGTGAACCAGTAAAAGTTCTGTGATAGTGACAAATGCGTCGTTCCAGACCACACTTATGGATCACCTTATCAGATGTGTTACAAAATATCACAAGTGTGTTTTTCCTAAAACAGATGCAGTTTTGGATAGAGCAAATGTGAGAAAATCTGACAAATGTGAATCTAGACTAAACAGATGCGACTCGATAAATCAATTATGACTCTTTGGTGAATAGTTGCGACTTTGTTGTATTTTCAGTGAATTGAGATATAAAACTAACTATGATCAAGTTCTAGAAAACAAAGACAATCATAAGATAGTGTTTTAATTTTGATTTTGGACTCAAAGAACATTTAATTTGACAACAGACAAGCACATCCTAAGCTATGAAGGATAGTATCTACTGAGTTCTCACTTGGGTTTCCCCAGCGACGTTTATTCAAGCTATATGATTAGTAGCTTGACCCCTCTAGCTCCCCTCCATGGCTCATTAATGTCATTTGGGGTAGCCAAGCTATAGTACCCATGAACATCCCATGGCATACCTTCATCTCTACACATGAACCGTAAGAATATGAGACGGCTTCATAGGTCCGACCTACTGCACCAATAAATAAAAGGATTTTGGACACTACAAACAAAGGTGTTTAATTAGGGCATTTCGTTCGTAGGACATGATCCATGCGGCAAGATTCCCCTTTCAAATCCATCTCATTGGAACCATAAGCGCGATTCTTGGGCTTTCCCCAAGAATCCACTTTTATATACCTGTTGGAAGTCCCTCGGGTTTAGGGTGCTACTAGTCTGAGTCATCCTGGGGTGAGTTATTTTTCCCACTAGAACAGGCCCAAGTTCAAGAGTTAGTAATTGTTTCTCTTACACCCAGGATCGCACAGATGCGCAAGGGGAGAGGATACTCCGATGTACCAAATCGTGAGGGTAATTACACAATTGTTCTTTCGCACCAAACACAATAGACACTTGTTAATTTTAATCCAAATGAAAGATTTGTTACACTACCAAACAATCTATTTCAAAAATTTAACTAGGGACTTCGACATGCGTTATGCAAAAAGATTCATTAGTAATTTGATATTGGTCTTTGAATATCAATCTGAACAAACTTCATTAACTCATTAAGACACACACTAAAAACAAAAGATTAGAGAAAATAAAAACACGAAAGGAAATTGTAAATTGAAATTTTAATTCTAAATTTTTACCAGTTGGATGCATCGTTTTCTCTATCAAATGCATCACAGTATTTTACCAATTAGTTGTGGCTTAGAAAATGACATATGTGTGATAAATTTTCAAATGCGTCGTTTCTGATCACAGGTGTGGCCAAGAATGTCAATTGAGTCGTTTCGCCAAGTTGATGTGTCTCCAAATATCATTTGTGGTGTTTCGTCAATTAGATGCGTCTTTGAACGCCAATTGCGGTGTTTCATCAAGCTGATGCACCATTTCATATAAAAACTTGCAAAATCAAAATAAAATTCTACGAATACGCAAAGATGGTGTCTTCACATCGAGTTCACCAAATGTAACGTCTAGAAAATGCAGAAGAAAAAAGGTTCAAAGAATACACTCAATGTGATCTAAGCTCTAATGCAATCTAAGCTAAGCAACAAAGAAAAAAGGAAAGCCAAAACATAAATAAACTGAATAGTCTCACCCAATATGTACGTATTTCCATGTATCATCTTGATTTCCCTTCTCCATTTTTCTATTGTAGTATAATTGCCCTCAGATTTTCAAAGTTCATGCAAGTATAGCCTATGATAGTGATTTAGCAAAACATCAAAGATTCAAGATAGTTGCTCCAAAAAGTCATAATATTTTGAGAGAGATTGGAATGATGAAGAATAGATCAATTTATAGAAAATTGATCATTTGAATGATAGGCTAGGATCGAAAGATCAACGAACGGTTGAGATCGACTGATTAGACATGCATTCTAATAATTGTTAGTAGTGACATGAGTAATACCAATTAGAAATAGAAATAAAGATTAAATAAATGATTTAATCTTCAAGTCTGGTATTTGAAAATAGAAGAATAGTCTTTGCATGACAAAGATAAAGATGGATTAAAGCAACTCTCTATTCGAATGCATGCACAAGATTTAATTACTTAAATAGAAATATTTAATTAATATGCATGTACACGCAATTGAGTTAGAACTAGATGACTAAATGATTTGACAAAGAGATTACTCATGCAAGCAACTCGGATATTAAATCCAGAGTTAACTGAGCGATTTAAATAGATGTTTGAGTCGAGAAGAGTGAATACTTAGATAATTTGCACAATTATCCAAATATAGAGGAATGCATTAAAATAGGATTTATGAATTAAATAATTCATTTAATTAAAGATTTGATATTTGAAGACTAATTAAATAAATAAGATTTATTTAATTAAGTGATAAAGGGGTTAAATGAATAATTAAATAAATAAAAGAATTTATTTAATTATAGTTGAAATATGAAAAAGGTAAATTAAATAAGAATTTATTTAATTGAAGAAGAAGGATAAGGTTAATTAGTAACATAATTAAATAAAAAGCATTTATTTAATTAATCAGATGGAATAAAGAAAAGTGTGAATTAATTAAATAATTAAGATTATTTAATTAATAGAAGAAATGAAGACTTTAGTGAATAATTAAATAATTAGGATTATTTAATCATGACCATGAAGAATACGAATTATGAAGAATATTGAAGTTGCAGGCTTAAACCAGATTTTGGTGTCTACAAAAACCCTAAGCAACAAAACCGATATCCCTTGCTTCATTTGCATCATTTGAAATTGGGAAAAATGCCTTTACCTGGGCGCCACCTCCAAGAGCTAGGGTTTTTTCTAATGAAGGGAATTTTGGACCTCCTCCATAGCTACTACTATCGATTCTTCCAGGATTCTCCATGTTTTCTTAATGGTAAACATGTTCTTAAGCTTTATGTGGCTTTTGAATTTCTTTGCTCCACTTTTTAAGTTGTTTTCTGGCCTTGAGGTCCGTGGCCACTCATGCCTATTCTAATGTATTTCATGGCTCTATTTGTACTTTCATTGTTGCATCATTTGGTCGATGTGTATAAGCTCAACCTAGGTGTTTTTCACTTGAATCTTCAGGCTTGATTTGACCGTGGATTTATTCGATGGCATGGGTAAGTGAATGCTCTCCTTTTGTTGCATTTCTCTCTTAAATAGCTCTTATTGAGCTTCTTTTCAAAAAAAAAAAGTTTGTGTTCCTTAGGTCATGGCCACGGAACTTCTTTGTTAAGATTTTGCGATTGAACTCAAACTTTTGTACGAAATATCTCAAATTATTGCTTTGAACAACAACTCTATTGTTTTGAATCACAAAACCCTAAATGTATTTTGTTTTTTGAAGATTAACAGATATCCTAAGACACGGCCATACACACCTCCAATGAGTTGTTTTGTAATATTTTGGGCTCAACTCAACATGATCTTTGTAATTTATGTCAGAACCCTCATATGGGTATATTATATTTGAAGAAAAAAAATGATCATTCTACATTTCTGCAAAACTAGAGCTCAACCCATGAGAGCATGTAAACCTTCTATGTTTTGACAAGAAACCCACATGGGTAAATGATATTTTGAAAAAATATGTATTTCCTTTATTTTTTTGTTGAAAACCTCATGTGGATAAGCTGGAAACTATACCATTTACATTTTAATTTCAAAATCCCAACGTGGGTATACTTAAAAATGAGAAATTTGTATCTTAATATCAAATCCCAATGTGGGTTCACTTTATCCTGAAAGGAATTCACCTATTTTTGCACTTAATGCAAAGAAAACAACATGGATACTCATTCTTTTTTGAAGAAAATTTTCTATTTCTTACTAGAGCTTGACCCATCATGGCACTTCATTTTCATTTCTAATTTCTATGTAAAACCCTTACATGGGTAAATGATGCTCTGGAAGAAGACTGCATTTGATTTGAAACTCTTTCATAGCATTTTGAACCTCAAACGTATCTGTATTTAGTTCAAAAACCCAAAGTGGGTATTTGACATACTCAAAATTGTAAATTTGTAGCTCTATTTTTATCTCCATGACACCATATGCTTACTTATTTCTATCAAAACATAAACTTTTAATAAGCTTTGCACTGTGTACAAAGATGCTCCCCTTGTATGAAAATAGAATCTGCTTTCTGTTTCTAATGAGAAGAAATAACAAAACACCCATGTGGGTTTCAAGCTTCTGAAAGTATTTGTGATCTGGCCCAAACCTCTTGTATTTTCCTGAGACAACAAAAACAACCTTCAAAAAAAACACAAAAATATGTGTTGAAACTTTGCATTCCTGAAGGTGGACACTGTGATTTTACTTTGTTCACACCTTCCTTATGAACAAAAGCTTTCAGGCCTGTTGTTTTAAGAGAGTGACCACTCATCTTTTAATGTATAATCGATTGCTTTGTAGGGTCAAAACTCATGTGATGTAAGCATGGTAAAGAGTCTGCATTCTAAAAATTGAACTTGACCCACCACTTCCTACACTTTCCTTTAGTATTCTTGGTGGGTTAACATCTTCTATCTGGCACTCTTCATGTATTTTTATGATCCATTTAATAAAAAATATCCCCTGCACTTGCTCCCTTCCCAAATGAAAATTTTGAAACTAGAAACATGCTTCCTTTATTAAATAATACTCTTATTAATGAGGCATTATGTATGCCTATTCACTATCACCATCAAAACCATGAACATTGTTGTAATATCATGAAACAAGATGCATAAGCAACACTCATGACAGAAAAATGCAAACTGTATAGCAATATTTGAGATTTTCAATCACAAAAATGATGTATTTCAGTTTAATTGATTGAGCTCATTTAAATCTACTCTCCACCTGTAGCTTTCAGAAAGCATATTACTTGGTTGTTATGAGTGAATAGTCAGCTTGATGGCTTTAATGAATGAACTCTGCTTTACTCTTTCAGTTGTATACTTCAGATGAACATTATAATTTCATTCCTACACTCGGACCCATCTATAATGTATAAGGGGTAGCATGTCGAGCTCTACCCTTGTGGGAGCCCCTTTTTCCCCACATGCTTGGTCTTCAAAAAATAATCAGCTACATGATTTTTCCTATACCTGCACAAGGAAACAAACAATGTTAGCATAAAAAAAATGTATGATGATGATGTTTTCTCCTTTCATTTCATGTTTGTGTTCCTTCCTTTAGTTGATTCCATGCATTTCGAATAGTGAATTATATGTCTGTTGGTAGAGCTTGTAGTATAACTCATATATGGAGCTCTTAATTGACACGCCCCTCAATCTCTTGCAGGCACACTCAGGAGCGGAAGCAAGATGAAGCAAGCAATAGCATCCCAACTAAAGATGAAGAAATAGACAATGATGGATATGTCTTTTGCTATCTGCTTTCCATTTCTTTTTACCTTTAGCTACATATAGTTTACTTTCCGTAATGAATGGAATTAGCTAAAACCATGGCTTGTGTGGATATTTAAATTTTGTTCTTTCATTTCCATTATGAAAGAAATGCATCGAAATGCAAAGTTGTATGATCATTTGTATTCTTGCAATCAAATGAACATATGTAATGTGAATCATTTCATGAAATAAATGAAAGCATTATGTCATGTTTTATCATTTGTATATTCAGTTTTGTACTTCATTTGATTTTGCAAAAAACATGAGTAATACCTCTAAAATTCAATTCTCTCAAAACACCTGTACAACTATCACTTAATGAATAATAAATGAAGTGCAAACAACACTTAAGCATATGCAGAAATAACTATTTTTTTCACTTTCAAATATAACAGTATTTAATCAGCTCCACCAATTGAGTTGTAGCGAAAAAAATTGGTAATAGGTATCTAGTGACACAAGGGCTCACCTTTTCCCTCTCTTTAGAGGTCCTAAGGCCTTTCCCAAAGAGATTCTATCTCTACTCAAGGAGAAACATGGTGAGTAACTTTAGGCATGATAAAATACTTTGCACCACACTAAGTAACAATGAAAAGGTATTATTCTAGGATTAACAAGGTTGCTAGGGAGTCCTCCAAATACCTTTAGGGTTCATGAATTCCAATTTATAGATGAAAGAGAATACTGCCAAGCAACTAGTAGGATAGGGTAACCTACTCTCTACCTTCACTTCTCCAAGGTATAAATTTCTTGGAGGTTTAGCCTAGATTGACAAGATTCCACTTTCAAGAGAGGTATCTTTTGATTCACATCTTGCTCTTTATACTTTTTTGGAACATAAAAGTTGATATTGTCCCCTAGGGTGATTAAATCCAGAGGAAATCCTCCTAGAAGGAATTATCCAAGTGTTTTTGGTCACCCAAGATTACACAAAGCGTAAGGGAAGAGCATATACACAATGAGTAAATTTGGGATGACAATGAAAAGAAAAGAAAAAGTAAGTGATGTTCTTGATCCTCAAGATCACACAAAGGTGAAAGAGGAGAGCATACGCACCACTCACCCAAAGACACAACAAATAATGTTCATTAACCTAAGAAGAAAAGAAGTGTGTAACTAAGACTAATCAAATGATAATGTCTTGAATAGGTGTAGTTGTAACATAAATGTGTTAGTAGTTTCACAAAGGTCTTGGAGTAAAAAATATGGCTACAATAAAATGGATTAGAAATGATAATTATTTTTTGAAAATATCATAAAATAATGATATGATGTAGCAAATAGATGTAAAGAAAAGGTATGATCGTCACAAGATTGCAATTTTGATTTTTTATTTTTCACATAGTCAAACTAGATTCGATTAATTTGCAATATTTTGGACCCTAAAATTAAAAATGCAAAAAAAAAAAAATCCTTGCAGAAATTTTAATAGATTTCTAAAAATGTAAAAATATCTGAAAAGTTCCTTGATTTGTGCCCTAAAATGCAAATTTATGAAAAAGCCCTAATCAACATAGATTTGAATATTTAGTCAATTTTTTTTAGCTCAAAAATAAAATATAAAGAACAAACCCCTATTAAAAAATTTATATCTTTCTAAAAATATAAATATTTCCAAAAAAAATTGCTAATTTGTGACCTAAAAACTAGATTTATGAAAAAATCATAAAATAGAATAACTCACTAAATATTGAAGATCTAAAACTTTTTTTATTGAGCACTATGAGATCATCCAAAACCTCCAATTAAGAAATTGTAGAAAAATTAATATTCATTTAAAATATATCATGAAAGCTTTGAAATCCTAGAGTTTTTCCTTCAACCTGCAAAAGTTAGCTCCAATTTTTTTCTACATAAAATAACTAAAAACCAACAAGATGGGGTTAAAAAAAACCTTCAAAAATAAGAATTAAATAGGGAAGTAAGTCCCACTGGGCATACTAAAATAAAGACAATAAAATATTAAAAGTAACTAAAATAGAAGATAATATAATACACACACAATACCTTCACCTAAAACCTTATTTCTCCTCAGATAGTGCTAAAGTAGAAAACAACCTAGCTCCACTTGATGTTATAATACACACACAATACCTTCACCTAAAACTCTTATTTCTCCTTAGATAGGATTAAGATGATAAGAGATCAAATGGATAGATAAGGATATGATAATTGAAGCTTAGTTGGGTTATGGAAGACATAGATAAACTAGCATACATATATTAAATATTAACATATATAAAAGAGGCGCCTATTATTGATTGTTGTCTTTGATTTAATTATTTGATCTTTTAATTAACAAATTTTTTAATCTTTGATTTATTTATTAAATTTTTTAATTTATTTATAATAAATATTTTCAAATCCTTGTGATTTATCTTTGATTTCTTTTTGTCACCAAACCTCTTTGATCTTGATTTTTTTTGTTTCAACAAATCTCTTTGATTTGATTTTTTTGTTTCATCAAATCTCTTTGTTTTTTTTTTTTGTTTCATCAAATCTCTTTGTTTTGATTTTTTTGTTTCATGAAATCTCTTTGATTTTGATTTTTTTTGTTAGTTCCAATGTCTTTGATTTTGATATTTTTATTTGAGCAAATCTCTTTGATTTTGATATTTTTATTTGAGAAAATCTCTTTGATTTTGATTTTTTTAATCAAATCTCTTTGATTTTGATTTTTTTGTTTGATCAAATCTCTTTGCTTTTAATATTATTGTTTAATCAAAGCTCTTTGATTTTGTTTTTTTATTTGATCTATGTGATTTTGATTTTTTGTCTTTCATTTATTTATTTGATCTTTTCATGATTTATAGTCGTGTGAGTTGAAATGTAAACAACGATCTCTTATACTACTTGTGAGAAGACAATAGATTGAAAGTCAGTATTCAATAAAGTTGAATCAAATTATAATGATAGGAGTTATTTTATTTTACTTTAGAACTATTTATTTTATTTTATTTATATTGTTTACTTTATTTTAATTTTTTACTTTTATATTAACTTTGAAAAATATAGTAATAGTTTTTATGTAAGCAGTAACAATATGTATAATGACTATGAGGTAATTGGTATACAAATGCTAATTTCACCATTATAAGAAGATTCTCACTTGATTTTTAGGTAAGATCTAATATCAAATATGGATATATTATTTCAAGTTGATATTTAATGTAAATTATTTTATTTTATTTTTTTCTTCTATTATTTTATCGTTGCAAGTCAAACAAATATGTCAAGACTATCAAAACTCAAACTAAAACAAATTCTACGAAGAATCAAAAGAATTTTTCTCTTCTACGAGCTTAAAGAATCCACATAATTATACAAGTGTCTTGTTCAACTCACACAAACTCTAAAAAATTTATTATAGGATAGTATGAATAAATCCATTAAATCCTTACAGAAGTTTCATAAAGAAAACACACAAAGATACCAGAGCCAGGGAATGGATGTTAGGGACTTCCAAGTATTGAACACATGTTATATGCTAAGGAAATTATGAGTTAACATGAGAACACACAAACATTAGAGGACGACAGGGGCCATTGAGGTCCCTAGCATAAAGGACCTTGTCACTATGTTGAAACATGTTATCATATGTAAATTTTACAAAAGGTCTGTAATGCCCTTTATCTAATAACTAACCACAAATTTCCTGCCATTTGAAGCCCTCGATGCCTAACAGTAAACCAATATCAACCATTTTTAACTACATGGTCACTACAATTTCAAAATCTTAATTAACCAGTGACTTAAAAAGTGCCTTACATTGCAAGAAAGATGATTTAATCATAAGCAAGGCTATATGAATAGTTTTTGGAAAGAAAACATTGGCAAGGTGGGAGCATGCCATCATGATGACTCAGGTTGAAACCCTACAAGGATTGTTCAGCCATGATTATATGGCTAGTTACTTGAGCATTCCATGATGAATCTCCACATAACAAATGCCCACTCTATACTTCAATAGCATGAATTATATAAAGTCATTATAAATTATCATAATATCAAGGTTTTGAAGCTCGTGGACTGCTAAAAAGAGAAATTAGGGATCAAGCAAGAAAAATCCAAATAAACAGGGCAAAGAAAGCTTACATTTTGCAATAGACGCTACCATCATGGTTGTAGAAAGGATAGCTAAGGACAGTACTCAACTTCTACTTTTTCTTTGGCGAAGCCTTCTTTGATGACTTTCTCTTCCCCATTTTTACAAAAAATCAAAATCTATTTAAGACCTTTAAATCTATAGCCACAATTAATTCATGCTCAAAAAACTAACAGAACAATTGTAACAGATGACCCATGAAGAGAAGAAAAGGGGAAGAAATAATTCATGGAAACTTACACAAGAAAGAAGAAAATCTTTGGAAAAAAAATTCAGACCTACAATGTTCTTCTGAGAAGAAGATTCGCAAAAATGGATTTAAATAGCCTAATTTGTTGTTTTTTAGTTTCTTTCTCTTGATTACTAAAAGTTCTAGCACCTTCTAATACACAACTTTCTTTATTAAAAAGCAATTTCTGTAAATAGGCACTTTTCAATCCAATAGGTATCTAATTTGGTCATAACTCTTTAGTCGAATGTCATTTGAACATAAATTTCTAGCTAAAGAGTTTTTCCTTACATAGATTTTTTATTTTTGATGGATGCCATTATAGATGCCTCTCAGTGTAAAAATACAACATAACATTAGCATGAGAAGAGACTCTCCAAATGGGGTAAGAGGCCTCTAATTTATGGAATTTCTATGAGGGAAATCAAGGGCCAAGATGCATTGGTTATTGGATGGCTAGGATTGATTGAGAATTAGGGTTTGAATCAAAAGTTGTAGTCATGTGACAACTATCATACGAGGGATAATGGCTAGGTTTATAAATAGATTAAATCAAAATCCTTATGTGAATGGCTAGGATTTAGAGATGTAGTATGAAATGGATGGATGAAATGAAAAGTTAGTTTGACTTTTGGCAAGTATCTAGGTTCAATGAATCTAGATAAGGTCTTAATTAGTCATGTGACTCAATATTTAATTAAATAATAAAATTAATTAATTAATTATTGGAGAAAGGTGATGTGGAAAGATAAATTAAATAAATAGTATTTATTTAATTAAAATGGGTGATAAAGGTGAAGGATAAATTAGTTAAATAAATAATAAATACATATTTAGTTAAAGTGAGAAATAAAGGTGAAGGTTATATTAATTAATTAAATAATAAATATTTACTTAATTAAAGTGGTGGATAAAGGTGAAGGATAAATTAGTTAAATAAATAATAGATATTTATTTAGTTGAAGTGAAGGATAAATTAATTAAGTAAATAATGAATTTTTATTTAATTAATGGATAGGATAGGGAAAGGCAAGTATTGTTAGTATAGTCAAATTTTAGATGTCTACAAATCCTTTACCGAAATCTTTTGGATTTATGGCACCATTATTTAAAAAATATGATGGTAGAGGTGATTCATTTCTACATATAATGCTTCCAAGTTACTATTGCTTCCCTTATTTTCATAAGAATTGATTTCTCACTAAAGTGTTCCAACAAACTTAAGTGAGCATGCACTTACATGATTATATTCATTTCCTTGTGCTTCCATCAATTTCTTTGAGGATTTTCCCAATGCTTTGTTCAAACACTCATTAAATAATATTGAACCTAAGACATGTGTTACTAATCTTGTTCAATGTAAACAAGAAGAACAAAAGCTAATTATAAATTACATATTGTGATTTCAAAAATTAGCTACTAATATGAGTTTTACCTTAGACGATGATGAACTTCAAAACATATTCTTTTATGTTTTCTTCCACTCTTTAAAATGCAAGTGTATCTCAAGCCTCGCTAATTATTTTTTATATTTTTCACTACTATGCTAAGTCTAGACATGAAGGAGTGAGAATATAGGAAGAAAAGGCCACATCTAAGTGTCAATAATGCAAAAAGGGGAAGAAATTAAAAATTTATTATCTTTTCCAATGCTAAAGTGAGAAATTGGAGGGAAAACAAATGAGTTTGTTTCCTTTTACTCTTTTACCCATATAGTAAGGAGAGACTAGAGTTTTAGGTAAAAACATTGAAGGAATACAAGAAGATAAGGATGTAGTGACATATATAACCCCACGTTGCAGAGGCAAAGGGAGGATCATGTCACATTGTAGAGATTCTAGGAGTTGTTGAAGTTTAATCCACATTTCTAAAACTATGAGTTCACTACTCATTTTTTACCAAGTATGCCTTATACGGTTTAATTTTTTACATATTGCAGAGATATTTGAGTCTATGAGAGTTCTGAAAATGGAAAAAACTGATTAAAATCTTATCTTTGTGTAGTGTAGAAAAATGTATCCCTTTACATTTTCACACCTAATTTGGAATTAATATTAAAATGGACTTAATTATGACTTAATTTAGTGTTGTAATATGTATTTTACATATTCACATTAATTTTAGGGCCCTATTAATTAAATTGGACTTATTTTTTCCTTAATTTAGTGTTGTAAAATTTATTTATTTACACTTTCACACTTATTTAGGGATCCTTTAATTAATTGAGCTTAATTTGGCCTTAATAATCCCTATAATTCATTTACAAGTCTATTAAATTACATTTTTTGAAGAGGAAACCCGACATTCATTAATTCCTAAACATAACACTTCTCATTGAGCAATGTGTGTCCTAGGTGAGTGACCTAGGACCCATTCACCCATGGGTGAATGGATCCTCACTTAGACCTAGGACCTAAATTTAAATTATGTTTTTGGCATTATTTTAACAATTTCAAATCCATATTCATATGTTAGCTTGTGTTATTTGAATTTCGGGAAATTAATGTTACATACCTATAAATATAAGGTCATTTCACTAAGCTTCATCTAAGCATTCTAAGTTTCACCTAGCAATTTCAAGTTATTTTAAAAGCACTTTCACAAGAGCAATTCAAGGCATTCAAGAGAAAATCTATTAAAGATTTATTGCAGCAATCAAGATCCAATTGTCATCAAAGTCTTCTTGCATCATGCATGTTTTTGGTGCTAATATGATGATGTAGGTTTCATGATCTATTCAAGTATTCAAAGCATTATATCAAGTCAAGATCCAAGGTTCAAGATACACATCCATTGAAGTCATTTCATGCAAGTTGCAGATTTACATTACAAGGTTTATTCAAGGGTTTGGTGAGTTGTGACATTGAGTTTTTCATTAATCATTCCTTTCATGCTATTTTATTTTATTTCAAGGTTTAATTACCAAAATGGGGTTTGACCAAGGTAAACCCCCATTCAACAAAAAAAAAACAATTTGTCCCTCTCTTTTTGTGTTTCAGATTTGCAGGTTGAAGAAAATTTGAAGATCTCAAAGTTATAAAATTGTAAAAGTTTTCATCTCATAGAAACTCAAATCTTGGATTTATTTCTAACTATATGATTGTGAAAATTGAGAATCTAGAAGTGAAGACATAGGAGCAAAGGACCCAGAAACCATTCTTAAAAATACCTATACAAGACCCATTTGTCATAGGGCGAATGAGTCCTCAGATAGCTTTTGAAAACACCATTTTGTGAGAGGTACACAACATTTATCCCTTCCAGATATGCCAAAAACTTTGTAGGTTCCTTCAGTTTAATGCTTAATCTACCAAATCCAAGTTTTAGATTGCATTTTGGAGTTGATTTTCTATTTTTAATCTCTCTCCCCAAAGTGTTGTTTGACCTAGACCCCTGTCCTAACACAAAAGGGGAAATTGCAAGATTCCTCAAAGAATTCACTCACCAAAGGGTTGAAAGTGGATTTTAACTTGAGAGATCTCATTTCTTGAATGAAATAGAAGAATAGGTATGTTCGTTCACCCCATTTTTCCCTTTCCATTTATAGTAAGTTTGGTGAAATATTCTAAATTTCGTATAAAACCCTATGTGTTTGAACCCCTAACCCATTTTTCTATGTTTCATTGTTTCATTTTGGACAACCCGAGTATTTGAAATTTCTAATTTTTGATTTGGAGTGCATTCAAACCCTAGATCCAGGATTGGAGTTAATTCATTACATTTAGGGTTTCTAAATTTGGCATAAAGTTGCATTGCATTTAGGTGTAAACTTGCATTTTGCATTCATTTTAAATCTGAAAATTCAACAAAAAATGCATAATGTTAGACTAATTTTGCATAGTACTTTCATATTAGTGTATGTTCAATTATTCACATTCAAAAATTGAGTCAAAATTTCTTTTCAAAAAGTGTCATATAATTCATCATTTGTCATTAATTTTACTTGCATTAGGTCATCAAATTCTAGAAAGTTCTGTAATAGAAATACCAATCTAAGACCTAGAACAGAGAACACATATAATCACTAAGAAATTGCATTTTTCATTTTTTTTAAATCATGTATAGGGACCCATTTTCCCCTAGATGAATGAGTCCTTCCAAGCCTACAAAAAAAAAACCTTTTTGAGCTTTTTTGTGGTTTTATGCACTTCCTAGGCCTGCTAGTAACCTACAATATTAGTATGGAAAGTTTTAGGAATTTTTGTTTTATGCATCTAGGTCTAAACATCCATTTAGTGTAGCCATTTTTTAATCATTCCAAAATCATTTCAGTAGCAAAAGTCATCAGATCTGAAAATGTTTACATTCTTGAAGCTTTGCATAATATGGATAAAAGTACTTTTCACTTTTGGATAGACAATGTTTACATTCTTGAAGCTTTGGATAAGTTTGATAAAAGTACTTTTCATTTTTGGGTACACATTCTTTACATTTTTTAAGCATTGCATAAGTTGGATAAAAGTACTTTTCATTTTTGGGCACACAATGTTAATATCTTAGCTTTCTAAGCATGCCAATAAAAAGTTCATCTCTCCCATTTATGAGAATACAATAGTGGACAATCATGACAATCAAATTTGGTCTTCTCCCAAGATCTCTCCTCTTTGTGAAGAAGATATTTTGGTGTTAGAAGATCCAATCAATGAGAGTTATGAGAATCCTATTTGTTTATCTTACCCTACCTCTCCTACTCAGGAATACATTGTTGGATACAAGGATGAGACCATTGACACATCCCATAATACCACTTTTCCTATTTCTCCTATTTGTGAGGATGATTTGATAAAAGAGAATTCCATCATTGATAAGCAAGAAAATACAACCATTGATGACTCCCCTATTTGTGATGAAGTTATTTTGGAAGATCCAACCATTGAAAGAAATGAACATCTAGTTTGTTTCTCTCCTAAACACTCTCCTACTATGGAAGATATCATGGTGAAATAAATTACACTGACACATGTCTTCCAAACAATAGGATATGGCTTCCTTAGATGAAGATGATGAAGTGGCATTAGACTCCCCTTCACTAAGAGATTATGAAAACAAGGATAAATATTTTGAGTTTATGAACATTAGATATCCCTTGAGTCCTCCTACAAGTCCTTTACTTCTTATATCTCCTAAGTCATCTCCTAAGCCACTCCTTACACATGAGTCCACAACCTTTTGCAAAGAAGAAAATAACATTTACACATCTACATATGACAAATGTGATCATGAGAAACCACTAAATCCAAAATAAATGGAAAAGCTTTATGGAAGAGGTTACAAACCTTTGAAACAACTTAGTTATAGTGGAAAAGGATGTGGTACTAGAGAACAAGGTATTGTGTCCCTATAGAGCCTAACACACAAGAAACCACTAGTGGTCTTGGTTATTGCCCTTCAAAAGAAACAAAAGCATCTAAAAATCCTTCACTCAATATCAACACTCTTACAAAAGATCCTTCTAAGACAACTTTAACTTTGGTGCATCTTGAATTAATAGATACTAGATGTGGGAATATATCATTAGATATGCATCAATTTTATACTTTTCCTACTCATTATAATCAATAACATTAGTTACTGCTCCTTTTCATGTGGTAGTTGTAGTATCATAGTATATTCACTACCATGCATGAGGGTATAAACTTGGCTTTATATTTTCTTTTTACAAGGAGTAGCATTTCATCATCCATTTTCAACTTACCTTTTTCCCTTGGAGGGAAAGGGGTTAGGTAGGCTTGTCCTATTTTGGCACTTGATGTTGTCCCTTTGGCTATTTATCCACCTTCCACATATACTAATCAAGATTGGGATGTGGATGACCTACTATAGGTTGACTTTCATGTGCCTTACTAGTCTTTTGTTTTGTTTTCTTTTTCATGTTCTTTGTGTGATTGCATGTGCATAATATGATCTCCCCATAGTATTATGTTTGATGTATCTCTCTCTTCATGTGCATTCCTCTATTTGTACGTATATTCTTCTATATGTTGTAAATATTTATCTTTTCTTTATCTTGTGTTTTCCTTTTGGGAATGATGAAAGAGTTGAGACATTTAGGTCTCTTCCATTTTGACCCAAAATATTTTTCTTTAATTTTTCTCTCTATGTGTCATTCTTCTTGTTCTGTAAGTATTTGGGTAATGATGACATTTCTGGCTCTATAACAACATTGTAGCAAAGATATACTAACCCCAAATCCATGGATCCCTTATGTGTTTTGGGATTTCAGTTTGGGGGCAACCTGGCCTTCCTCTCCTTTTCATGATGTAGCTTCATTCAAGAACATATGACTTGGCATAGGGATTTCTGAATAGGCTCTCATGTCATGTTTATTAATTAGCATTGATTATTGGCTACTTTAAAGAAAATTGCTCAAGCAATAGTGTTAGCAATTTCTTTAAAGTGGGGGCATACATTGGCATTATCATTCCTCGTGTTTCATTGTGCAATTTTCTTTCTTCTTGCAATGTGTCCTTTTCTTGGTGGTGTCATTGGGTTTGATGTCCTTCAAGAACGTGATATTTCTTTGAATTTTCCTCTCTTGGAGACATTAAGCACGATGTCCCCTAAGAAGATACCTTAAATGAAATAAGCAAATTCCCTTTGAACAAACCCCTATTCACATTTTGTTCACAAGTGTTTAGCATAATACAACTTGTTAACCTTGTGAATCCTGAAGTCCTGGTTGTCATTTTGTGGTGCCCTATCGAAGTTATCAGAAGGATAGCTTTGGTATAGTTAGTACAGTGAGAGCCTGTAGACCTAGCATGACTTTCTCACTAAGCCACTTTTTTGGGGGCTCACCTAGTGGATAGCCTGAGGTTCCATTAGCTCAGAGTGAGTATGTGTTATCGTTTGTATAGTGGACATCTATTTCCTCTTATGAACATTTTGGAAAAACATCTGAGACATGTTCTACATCACGTTGGATAGGTAAGCCTTGATCTACCCCTTTATTTTGGACAAACAATTGAGGCATGTTCCAAATCATGTTGGATAGTCAAGGCTTGATCTGCCTTTTTTTTCTTTCTCTTCCTTTTAGTATTTGATGTTGTATGATTGAGTATATTTTCCATTGTTGCATACATATGTCTTGAATGTCTACTTTAGTGTGAGTTTGACACAAAGTCATCCTCTCACTAAAGTGGGGGCTAAATGTAGTAGAAAAATGTATCCCTTTACATTTTCACACCTAATTTAGAATTAATATTAAAATGGACTTAATTATTCCTTCATTTACTGTTGTAATATGTATTTTACATATTCAAATTAAGTTTAGGGCCCTATTAATTAAATTAGACTTAATTTTATCTTAATTTAGTGTTGTAAAATGCATTTATTTATACTTTCACACTTATTTAGGGCTCCTTTAATTAATTGAGTTAATTTATCCTTAATAAGCCCTATAATTTATTTATGAGCCTATTAAATTACATTTTTCGAAGAGGAAACCTGACATTCATTAATGCCTAAAAATAACACTTCTCATTGACCAATGTGTCTCCTAGGTGAGTGACCTAGGACCCATTCACCACTTAGACTTAGGACCTAAATTTAAATTATGTTTTTGGTAGTATTTTAACAATTTCAAATCCATATTCACATGTCAGCTTGTGTTATTTGAATTTCAAGAAATTAATGTTACATACCTATAAATATAAGGTCATTTCACTAAGTTTCATCTAAGCAATCTAAGTTTCACCTAACAATTTCAAGTTATCTTAAGAGCACTTTCACAAGAGCAATTCAAGACATTCAATAGAAGATCTATTGAAGATTTATTGTAGCAATCAATATCCAATTTTCACATCAAAGTCTTCTTGCATCATGCATGTTTTTGGAGCTAATATGATGTTGTAGGTTTCATGATCTATTCAAGTATTCAAAGCATTATATCAAGTCAAAATCCAAGGTTCAAGATCCACATCCATTGAATCCATTTCATGAAAGTTGTAAATTTACATTCCAAGGTTTATTCAAGGGTTTGGTGAGTTGTGACATTGAGTTGTTCATTCATCATTCCTTTCATGCTATTTTATTTCATTTCAAGGTTTAATTACCAAAATGGGGTTTGACCAAGGCAAACCCACATTCACCAAAAATAAACATTTTTTTCTCTCTTTGTGTGTTTCATTTTTGTAGATTGAAAAGTTGAAGATATCAAAGTTGCAAAATTGCAAAGTTGCAAAAAATTTCATAAAAGTTGTCATCTCACAGAAAATTAGATCCTATATTTATTTCCAACTATCCGACTATGAAAATTGGGAATCTAGAAGTGCAGACATAGGAGCAGAGGACCCAGAAACCATTTTTAAAAATCCCTACTCATGACCCATTTTCCATAGGGTGAATGAGTCCTTAGAAAACTTTTGAAAACACCATTTTGTGGGAGGTACACAACATATATCCCTTCCAAATCTACCAGAAACTTTGTAGGTTCCTTCAGTTTTATGCTTAATCTACCAATTCCAACTTTTAGATTGCATTTTGGAGTTGTTTTTCTATTTTTAATCTTTCTCCCCAAAGTCTTGTTTGACCTAGACCTCCATCCTAACAAAAAAAGGGAAATTGTAAGATTCCTTAAATAATTCACTCACCTAAGGGTTGAAAGTGAATTTAACTAGAGGGATCTCATTTCTTGAATGAAATAGAAGAATAGGTAGGTTCATTCAGCCCATTTTTCACTTTTTGTTTATAGTAAGTTTGGTGAAATATTCCAAATTTAGTATAAAACCCTATGTGTTTGAACCCCTACACCTATTTTTTATTATTTCACTTTGAATGTTAGTAAAGGGAAATTTTAAAATCCTCTACCAAAACTTTGTGCTACATGTGACAATCATACCCTCTTGTCAAAACCCTAGCTAGAGAACCCTTGGGTGGTTAGGAATAAATGCATGACAAGTTCATAAAATGATAAAAGGATAGTCAAGAATGGGGTTTTTATAATGTAACAACCCTGGTGTTCCACTCAATAAAATTTTCCAAGTTTTCACCTCTAGTGAATATACCATGATGCCAAAACATACCAATAAATAATTTTTCTTTCCATAATGTAAATTACATGCACATTTGAAACAATACTATTTCCAAACTTCCATTGCATTTCAATATAATTTCATAAATATTTCCATAAAATAGATGTCATTTTGAATGAACTCAAGTATATCTTTCATTATTACATCCTTCCATAAAAATAGGTACATGATACAAACATAGCTCTACTAAGCTTCATTTGGCAATATTATACAAACTAGTCTTGATGTCACCACATTCGTGCATACATTCTGAATGTCCTTGCTCACTGGAGCAAACACTCTAGTTTTCCATGATACTAGCACAAACATTCGCAAACCTCGGATACCAAATGATGAGGAGAAGCATCACTCAAGTGCTTTTCTACCAACCACGGACTCAAATATGGTCCCTTGCACATCTATCACATATGACTAGATGGCCCTACCCTTTGATGAAGATATTGTTCGAAAAACCTCATAACAAATGCCTATTTGTGCTTAGTGTTGTTTCCTACAAACTAGAACCTAATCATACATTCATCTTCCCTACAAGTATGAAAATCCTGAACTAGAATGCATATGAGGAACACAGTGAACTGACAGTGTAAACAGTGGCTACTTACACTACTTTGGCCAAAGTATTATCACCCATTACTTTGAGTGACAGTCATCCCATTCAAATATACTACCATAGCTTGGTTTGGATTATGACCATTCATATACTTTTCTTATGTAATTCCCTCCAATAGGTAATCTTTAACCCCAGAAATAACCTACTCCCCTTTGTCCCAAAATACAATAGTTTCTCTACCAATAAGCCTAAGCACTAGTTGCCACTCCAATGGATATTCCTATCCCAGGTATAACATATGAGCTTATCTTTACATAAAAAATCTATTCTCTTCAAAATATAATCTAATCCCAAGTATAACTTTATAATCTAGAGTTTAGCCACATAAGCCTCATCATAATCATAGATTAATTGACTCCATTTAGTAAACTATCACAGAATAAGTGATACTCATCAAGAGTATAACCTTATCAATGAATGACCTCAATCAAATAATAATCATATCAATAGATTATTCCATTTGAGAGTGTAATCTCCTTAATTAAAATGGTTTAAACAAAGATTCTACTCTTGTCAATAATATAGCTTTGTATTTAAGAGTGTAATGCCACTAATCAAGTGGTAGCTCTTAATCTCTAAGTATTTCTCACCTACATTATAAACATATAGAATTCCACAAACTCAAGTGGAATAGCTTAAGAAAAAAGGTGAGTTTTAACCTTAATACATCCTAATCTTAGGATATAGTCATCAACCAATGACTAGTCTGATTATATAGGTTACTTTGACCCTATATGTTCCAATCAAGACCAATTGAACAACTCCCAAGTAGGCTATTCCCAACCATAGGTTTCGATGAGTAGTCAAGTATAAATCCCAACCTAGTAGGTAAAACTCTACCCAAGTTCTTAATTCAAGTATGATCAAGTGATCATGTAGGTATAGGTTAGCAATGACTCATCCTATCATTACTACCAAATTGTTGATGTACAACTAACATCATAAGTAAATAGTGTCTAGTCACTTTGTGCCATTAATATGTTTCTTACTATGAATATCCCTTAAGCTATTATTGTATAGTCATATCTAGTATAACAATACCTATGACAAATAATCCCTCTTAATATGAAGTAATTACAAGCACTTTCACAAAACAACATAAACAGCTTTCTTTTTCCTTTCCAAAGCAAATGTTATGTTTTCCTAATGCAAGCAATCTCAAGTAGATCAAATAAAGCATTTAAGAATCAATATTTCATAAACAAAGACAAGTAAAGGAAGATTATATGCTCATGCATGTAATATGTTTATCCAATTGACTGATTTGATGCTTAGCTTTCCAATAGCAGCTTACTAGCTTCACTTTGACCTCTCAAACAATACCTCAATAGGACCTCTCTCACAAATTGATAATATGATCCTCACAAGTTGACAATATACTCTCATAAAATACTCAAGGATCACATGAATTATAGTATAATGCAATTGTAGAATAGTGCATATTAGAAGTGTGTCCAAATGAGAGAGCTTGCGTCTCTATTTATACAACAAAAAAAGGAGACTTCGCAGCCTACAGAAAAGGCATGTAAATTGACAGCATTCTTCATGAAAGTCAACTCATAATCCACAGCTAAAAGGTGGCAATAATTAAAGAATTTACTCAGCACAAGAAGCTACAGGTTGACCTCTATGGTTTGACAGCAGCTTAAGACTATTTCAATCTACACATGATCAAATGGTGACAATCGATTTGTTTCCAAAATAGACTTTTATAGCATTTAGAACTTCATAAACCTAGCACCAAGTATGAAACCTACTCTCCTATTGTTTGGAAAAACTTTATTCATTGAATCAATCTACATTCAAAATTCAACACATGCACAAGGTGGACTAAGTCTAAGCTTAGCAGAAAATAGAGGAATGAAGAGTCACTCGGGTGCATAAATATGCTTTGACCAATTCTTTGCCTTACTATAATTTTTTTCTATTATCATGCATTTTACATTTTACTTTGTTGTTGGAAACTATTCCATCACTTTATGATGAAGAGTCCAAAAGTAAATTGTTGTTTACTAAGTCAAAGATGTCATTCCATAGCATCGACCAAGGTGTATATGCTATATCGACTTTATTGCAGCACTATACATTGCATATAATTCGATCTTTACTCAATGCCAATATATATTATATTCGGCCTTTAAATGCTTTGTATATGTTATATAAAATTGGCCTATGTTCATGTAAATAAAATTGGCCTCTAGCAGCATTACATATGTTAATAGATCTCAAGCATATATATATATATATATATATATATATATATATATATACATACATATATACATATGTATATATGTATATATATATATACATATGTATATATGTATATATGTATATGTATGCACACATATGTATATATACATATATATATATGTACATATATGTATGTGTATATGTATGTATATATACATATGTATACATATATATACATATATATATATATATATACATATGTATATATATGTATGTATGTATATATATATATATGTATATATGTATATATACATACATATACATATATGTGTATGTATATATATATATATATATATATGTATATGTATATATATATGTGTATGTATGTATATATATATATGTATGTATGTGTGTATATATACATACATACATATATATATATATACATACATATATGTATATATATATATATATATATATATATATACATACATATATATATATACATATATTTATGTATGTATACATATATATATACATACATATATATATATATATATGTATGTATGCATGTATGTATGTATGTATGTATGTATGTATATCTCATTCCAATAAAGTATGTATACATTTGATATACAAATGAATACAAACAAGTTAACATTCACATAATAATAATAATATATTCTATATATACACACTCCTCTATATAAGCATTAATTATCATCTATGTATATATATATACACATCCAATCACATATGTATTCATATCAATCACATATATATTCATATCATTTAAAGAAAATAAGCAATAATCCATTCAATGATCGAATGATTACGATTATATTCATCATAACATATTTATACACATATATGCATATTTATGCATATGTTGTCATACTTGTATGGACATCCCATTATATCCAATATATGCGTATGTCAACATATGTGTATATATATGCCTATATGCATATATCCCAAATACTCCTTTAACCATACAATCAAGCATAGTAATATAAGGAAGAACTCATAAGTTCTAAATAGGTAAACATCACCCAAGCATGCATTCAACAGTAATCAAGACCCTTACTTATGCAAACACACATACTAAGTATGACTTACCGATTCCCAACATAATATCTAGACTCAACCATTCTACTATGAGTGTGTGTAAGCCCAGAGAGGTTACGTTATTGGTTACCTGACCAAGATCTTCTCCTAATTGATACTTCCCCTCCACCTAGAGGATTGAACCTATCCCTACAAGAAACTCAGCACATTTGAAATGGTAGTTATACGTTCACAATAAATGCATATGCATCATAAACTTAAGCATATTCATATAGAAATCAATGTAAACATATTACTCTTTCAAAGCTATATTAAGCATTTATCAACACTTTCACATAACACCTATTTCAATATTCCATTATTTTAGAAAGCATATCAACTCATGATTGAATTTTCCATCCTATTTACCCGCAAAGGTAAAATTAAATCAATAATAACAATACAAGGTGTAACACATAAGTACAACCATATCAAAAAGGTAACAATGGTGATATTGAGGGAGGAAAACTTTTGAACCTAAAATTTGGTAAAGACATAGCAAAGATATTGACCTTGTTGGAATCACAACCACTTGGGTATTGGAATGAGAATACAAATAATTATGATCCTTTTGAAAATAAGTATCAACATTAGATATTATTATTGTTTGTAGCTTTGAATGACCAAGTGGATAATCTTGTAACCACCAAGCTCTAGGAGTTTATGTCATTTTCTTTCTTTTGAGCAATTGAAGTATCAGGTGGTGTAGACAACATGGTATTGTGCATACTTGCTTCTCGATGGAAGTATACTAAACTTGCTGAAAATGTGATGATTGGTGCTTATATGAATGGACTTGAGGGCTTTATAGTTGACCACATGGTCTTCATTTTGAGAGTAGTAAAGAAGCTACTTGTGTTCAAAACTATGTTTCAAAGATCGACATTCATTATGATATTTTAAAATGTGAATGGCCCAATGACCCTCCAAAACAAGGAAATTCGAAGGACGTTGCTCATAATGCTAGGCATAAGGTCCTAAAGGACAAATACATGTGTTATTAGATAGGTGTGCTACTTGTTGCTCACCATTTTGATGACTAGGCTAAGTATTTTATCTTGATACTTTCACATCATAGTGGTGTGGCTAGTCTTGCTAGCATGGATTTTGTATGTCAATTGTTTGTAGATATTTCATATACCTATAGTGGTACATGTGATGACTATAGTTTTCTTCTTGTCAATCCATTGTTATGTTTCACTAAGGATTATATCTACAAAATATGTAAATATTATAGTAAATAATGGGTTGAGGATCCTTCAAATGGTAATTTAGAATTCACTTATAATAGAACTCATAGCTTACTAAATAACTTCCAATAGCAACTGATTTGGAAGATCATGGTGTAATTTTTTTCTGACACTAGTTCTTCGCCCTATCAAGAAAATTCAAAAGTGAAGTACTAACACTTATTGTTGGATATCAAAGAGTATGAGAATTTTTAAATAGGAATTGTGATAATTTGATGAAGGAATGATTGTCCCTTGATGATGAATATGGTTATGATGTAGTGGATTTTCAAAAAAATCTCTACAAGAAATGCTAGTGATTTATACCTTTCATAGTTTTTGGTCTTGGTGTTGCAAGTATATTAAATTTCTTTCAATGAGTTTAGAAGCTTTGTAGTGGAATTTTACTCAAAGTTGAAGCTTGTATCTTTGAATAGATTCCTTAGTTCAATCTACCAAAGAAGTTCACTGACTGTAGGTGCTTGTATAATATGTACAACTCCCAGTTCTAAAGACTTAAAAATATTGGTTTGCTTTTGTGATTTTCCTCTAGCAACATAATCCCAAAATTGTATTTTGTAGAAGTTATACAAGGAAGATATGCAATCTATTACAAATGAAGTTAAAGATATAATTTGTATCTCCCAAGAATTTTTTAGTGGTCGAGACAAGATTGAATTAGATGTTCCATTTTTACATGTGGGAAGAATAGAGGTTATTTTGGATGAAGCTAAGAGGTTGCAACTTATTTCTAGGTAACGTTATCCACACTTCTTTCCCTAAGAGATGAGATGTTGAAAATTTTTGGCATTACGCTTGAAAATGGAAATTTTGAAGAAATTGTATCAAGAAATAAAACTATTGATAGATAAATATTTGGAAAGGTGTCAATCCCCTTTGAATAACAATACTATTTCATGAACAAGTTTTTCATCTCCTATGAAAAATAAAAATATAATAAAATATCAAAATATAAACCATCTTGATGCAGTCTATAGTGGCTTGTTGGGTCAAACCGATATCAATGTAAATAGAAAGTTCTTTGCTTGTATTATTGGTGTTGATGGGACTACTTGGGAATCCATTACATGAAAGAAGTAGATTGGACTTTTCTCTCTCACCTAGTAGAGTCTCAACTAAAAAATAAATATATTTTTCCCTCAAAGCCTAATTAAGAGAGAATGATATTAGGCATGCATACAACAAACCATAAAAACAACCAATATCCATTGATGAGTAGGAAAATCATGATAACACGGAGAGAAAAAGTTGTAGATCTATCTTTAAGACAAAAAATTATAATGCAGTAGTTGTGGCTATTTGTGCCATGTTGGAAATAGCTAAGAATTCTAGACTAAAGGAGCTTGGTTGGATATTACTTTTGTAGATGCATGATGACCTAATCTTTGAAGGATCTATAGAAGCTACCGAGGAAGCAAAATCTTTGGTTGTTGATAGCACGTTGAATCCCTTATATGGAAAGAATTTCCTCAAAGTTGACTTAGTTGTTGACATAAAATATGCTCCCAAATAGTATACAACAACGTAACCTTGTCCAATGTCAATCAACTACAGAGTGAGGTAGGGTTTAAATGTTCAGAGGACAAAGTATAGTAGTAGGTAGGGCTAGCACTATTGGGTCAAATCATATGACAATCCAAAGGTTATTTACTAGTATAATGCATAATGCAAATATAATGAAAAATAGAATAAAGTGACAATGAATTGTCATTTTAAAGAAAATCCTATAGTATTCGAGGGAGAATTATTATGTCATAATAAAGCTTTTAGAAGGGTGAGTTCCTTAAGACAAAACAATGAAAAAGTTAAAACTTATGAAATGGGACATAATCTAAGAAGATGATTTCTAGAAATTGGATTTCCCCTACATATTTGAAGTGGTTGTATTAGAGTTGTATGTGTATTTCTAGTCTTTTCACATTGACACTGTCCAAGATTGAGTATAGTTTGAAATTAATAAACAGACAATTTATGTTGACTTCACATGTGGGTAAACTTTATGAGTTACAATAGCTGGATGATCTTTGGTATTTTAAAACTTAAAGAAGAATTAATGATGCAACTTACATTCATAATGGAAGAGAAGGAGCTTTTCCTATGCCTAGCCAAGGCAATTACAATAAGTTTAAAACATTCCCTATCATCATGCAAGGGGAAATTAAGGAAATTTTATAGAGCAAAGAGTAGTTATGGAGCAGTTGAGGTCAAGAGGGTGACAAGGACAATATGTGGAGCTTATCATGGGTGGTTTTCAAGAATCTCGAAGCAATTCAAACACTTTCCAAAGATATAGGGACCTCATCACCAACTAGCACAATTCAAGGAGCTTGAAGGGGTCATCCAACCAACTTTGAAGAGACCAAGTCAAACAAGAACTTATTGGGTGTGAAAAGTAGGTTATCCTATTTTTAAGCCTTGTAACTTTTTCAAATTTAGTTCCTATATTCTCTCCTATTTTTGGGATGAGATATAGGTAATAGGACCCTTTGACTAGCATTTTCAATCAGTTCTTTCTTGTTTTTAAGCTCTAGAAGTAGAAAACACAACATTGTAACTCTAATTTTCTCAATCACGACAACTAAGAAAACCTTTTGTAAAAATTTCAAGAAAAAAAGATACAATTTTAGACCTATTTTGATGTAAGGAATTCCTCTTTTCAATAAAATTATTAGATTTTGGCTTCTTTATATATTGTTTATGGTATATATGATAATGATACATATCTTTTTTTATGAACTTCAATTAGTAAACCTTCAAAATGTGTATCTATCAAACAACCATAGGTAGAAAATTATACCTTCATAAACTTGCATTTTTCCTTCTAAACGGTGAGTAGGTGTCCTCCTTGCAAAACACTTAGCATAGGATAGAAAATCAAATTTTGTGCAGTAAAAATAGGATTTTGTTGAAGATTATGTGTCAAAGAACATCAAACATAGGTTATTTCAGTTTGGTGCATCACCTTCCCAGTCATTTCAAGTTCATCTTTATGTTTTTTCCTTCACTCTTTTCTCAGCAATGACAATAGAGAGTTTAGTTTAGGTGATAAAACCAAGGGGAACTAGTCCTCTTTGAAGGTTCTTTTCTATTAAAGGTGACTCACAACATGGAAAAGTTCCCATGTTTCACTACTAGACTAAGTTTTACAACTTAGCTAGGGTGCACTTCTAAGTGACAAAAATTTCTTTGATCTTCTCTTAGCTATGACATGTTCCCATCCATGAACTTCCAAAATTTTGATATTATGCTTGTGATGATTATCTTTCTAAATTCCTTTGTTTATTTCTTTATTATAAAATTACTCTTTAATACCTCAATAAGGAATATCTCACTAATTCCATCAATATTCCTTATGGAATTATACCCTTTAATGGACACAAGAGCCTCTCACTTTTATTTATTCTAGATGAAACTTTTACTAAAAATATCTTCATTCTATTTTTACTTAGAAAATGTTAACTATGTTTGATAGAAGCACCTCCATAAATAAGTGGTCATTTGCATGACTCTCTTAGTTCTTTAGGAAACTATTTCATATAATGGAACAAATGGAACCCATGACATGATCATGCTAATATAGAATATTCTTTAGTTGTTTCCCTATAAACTAATTTTCATGTTGTAAAGGAGGGGATTCACCACTCCCAAGTCTCTAGGACAAATAAGAATCTATAGGGAGTGAATAGCCCTTGATTACCTCAAAGTACAAGATCAAGTGACAAAGTATAAAATGGAGGATAATGCAATAACTTGATTAGATAAAATGTCAAGCTATTAAGAAAAAGAATGGTAAAACTATGATTTAATAGAAACTTATACAAAATTAAGAGATATAGATTACAAAAATGAAAAGCTTAAGACTTACAGATTCTACCCCCAAAAGTGTTGAAAATTGAGGTGTTTTCTTAGCTTAATACTCTGTAAAACTTTAAGGGGTTTGATCTAAATATGTATTCTTTGTTGCAAATTCTTTGTGGGTGATTATCCAATTAATCCATTTTACCATTTGTAAAATGAAGACAGAAGTTGTAGAATAATTAGACAGGATATTATAAGATACACAACATATACCGCAGAGAAACACTTTTGGGAAAAAACTCCACCAAGAATCAATGTATTATTTAATCTCTGAAGTAGATTACAATAACTCCAATTCCTTCTTGAGAATGCTTCTTTTTTCTTCACCAAATCTTCTTCACAACCTGCAATAAAACTGATAATAACTCTCTTCAACTTGCTTGAGATAAATAGGCAATGAACAACTTTGTAAACTCCAAAAGAGTTACAATTACAATGCTCAATCCCTATCTCACAAAAGGTACACCTATCTCTTGCAAGTAAAGTTGTGTCGTGAAGAACAATGTCAAATCATCATCTTTATCCATTGCATCCCAAACTGAAGTAGTAGCTCAACCTTTATTCTCAAAGTAGGAGCCCAAAAGTGGTCCCACTTAACTTAGCCTTCTAAAATATCTTAGCATGCAAAGGAGTTAATTCCAAGAAGCCAACTTGGGTGCCTAAGGTGGGTCCAAGTCATTTTTTGTTAACTGAAACATTTCTCTCCACCATTCATGCAAGAATGGTCATCCCCTGTTAACTGAAGGTAGTCACCTGTTATCTGTCATTCAACTCAAGTAATTAGTCATGCATTCCAAGTTAACTAAAGTCAACTAGAATTCAACTAAAACTAACTGAAGATAACTGAACCATAACTGAATTGAATTGAGCTAAACTAAATTGATTTTGAACTGAACTGAATTTCATGCATGTAAACATCAAACCCTAACTCCTAGGATCTTTATATGCATTCAAAAGTGTTATCTTTTACTCTAAATAGTTAACTTAACTTAAGGTGAGTGTCACCTTCCATGTGGGTGCCCCATGTGCCCCTATTATTTAGGAACTCATATTGAATGCCCTCACAATTCACATGCTCCTAACATTTAGAATTAATTAAAATTTTCAATTAACATGATTATTTCATCAAATATTAATCTCTTTCTAATCCTAGTGTTGGCGAACACTTTCCAAGGACTTAGGAGATACATGAAATAAATAATGTTTAGGATTGCAATTAAATGGCATCCTATTTCCAACATTCCACCACTTGACATTATACATTGCAATTATTCTAAACAAGGAATAATAATTATAAATCAAGTACAGGACTCAAGGCCAATGGCCTTCCTACACCATGAGAACTTATCTGTAGGAACTGGTTTCGTAAGATAATATGCAGCATTAATCAAAGTGTCAACTTTTTGAATTGATACCTTTCCAATTTCAACCATTTCTCACACAAAGTGATACTGAACATCAACATGCTTAGTACAAGCATGATACATAGGATTTTTGGCTAAACAAATAGCACTCTGACTATCACATTCAATTCTAACTTGCTTGCAACTAAAACTGATACCTTTCCCAAGTCTCTATAACCAAACTACCTCTTTAGAGGCATGTGTATCATCCATGTACTCTGCTTCCATGGTAGACAAAGAAACCGTGGGCTGCCTCTTACTCATCCAACTAACCGCAGTTCCAAATAAAGTAAACACATAACCACTTGTCGAAATCTGATTGTCCAGATCTCCTGCCCAATTTGAATCAACAAAACCCTATATGTCCAAATATCTATGCATAATATCAATGTAATTAGAACAATGATAAATCAAACAATAATTAGAAGTCCCCTCGTAATATCTAAACACCCTCTTAACATAAGTCTAATGTTTTTTACCAAGGTTAGACATAAACCTACTAAGAACTCCCATTGCTTGGGCTATATCCGATCTCATACAGACCATTCCATACATTAAACTACCAATTGCACTAGCATATGGAATTTCAAACATTTCCTCATAATCAAAATCAGATTTAGGACTCATTTCTAAACTTAACTTTGTGCCAACTGGTAAAGGAATATTAACTGGTTTACTATCTTGCATGTTAAACTGTTTCAAAATAGTATCAACATATTTGCTCTGACTTAAGCAAAGCTTTTTGTTACCTCTATCTCTACTAATCTCCATACCAAGCATATATTTTTCAGCCCCGAGATCTTTCATCTCAAATGTGCTCGAGAGTTGTGCTTTCAATTCTTTGACCATTACCTTGTTGTTACCAATAAACAACATGTCATCAACATACAAGATAATAATTAAAAGTTGATCATCAATAACTTTTATGTAAACACAATGATCTTCTTCACTCCTAACATAACCAATTTTCAATGCAAAAGCATCAAACTTTTGGTACCACATTTTGGGTGACTATTTCAACCCATATAAAGATCTCTTTAACCTGAAAACCAATTCTTCTTTCCATTTTACAACAAAACCATCAAGTTGCTTCATATAAATCTCCTCATCAAGATTCCCATGCAAAAAAGTAGTTTTCACATCCATTTTCTCTATCTCAAAATCATAAGCAATGGCAATGGATAAAAAGAATCTAATAGAAGTTAATTTAGCAACGGGAGAGAATATTTTATTAAAGTCAACTCCCTCTCTCTAGGAGTATCCCTTGGCTACTAATCTAGCCTTGTACCTTTCGATATTACCATATGCTCCAATCTTCTTTTTAAAGATCCATTTACAACCAATGGCCTTTCTTCCTTTGGGAAAACTCTCAAGATCCCATATGTCACAAGTATCCAAGGATTCCATTTCCTCATGCATAGCTTGTGACCAAAGCTTGTTCTCATCTAAGGAAAAAGCTTCCTTGTAAGAACTGGGTTCATCATTAGTACTCATTAAAGCAAAAATACAATAGAAATTAGGTGGGCTATGCCTATCAACGATATTTTGTTGTCATGTGGATCTTCACAAAGGGGTTTCTACTTTTTCCTCAATATTCTCATCTTGAGCATCTATTTCAGAAGAACTCTTTGAACTCTCCTCATCCAATCCATCCAATTGTTCTTCAACAAGTGCATCTTGTTGCTTCTCATTATTTATCTCAAAATGCACTGTTTGAGAAGTATCCTTCTCCTTTGGTTGTTCTTCTTCTGAATAAGCTCTAAATTCCCTAAAAATCACATCTATAGATAAAGAATTTTTTTGTGTTAGTGGATTCCAAAGCTTATATCCTTTTACATTTTCAACATAACCTATGAATATGCATTTATGTGCTTTAGGATCCAATTTAGATCGCTTTTCTTGAGGCACGTGAACAAAAGCCTCACAACCAAAGATCCTTAAATGTGCAACACTAGGTTTCTTACCTAACCACATTTCATAAGGAGTTTATCTTCAATAGATGAACTAGGGGATCTATTGATTAAATAACAAGTACAAATAGCCTTAGCCCAAAGGGACCGATCTAGCTTAGCACTACTTAACATACTCCTAGCTCTTTACATTAAGGTTCAGTTCATCATTTCTGCTACTCCATTTTGTTGAGGTGTATATGGAGTAGTTTTATGTCTCACTATTCTTACATGCTTATAATAATCATCAAATTCCCTAGAACAATACTCACCACCATTATCTGATCTCAACACTTTTATCTTATGATCTAATTGTTTCTCAACCAAAGCCTTAAATTCCTTAAACTTATTAAACACATCAGATTTTTTATGCATAAAATAGATCCAAGTGTATCTTGAGACATCATCAATAAATGTGACATAGTATCTAGATTTTCTAGTAGAGTCAATATCCATAGGGCCCTTTACATCTGAATGAATAATCTCTAATAATCTCTTAGCTTTATTTGTACCACTAGGAAATTTAGCTCTAGATTGCTTTCCAAACACATAGTGCTCACAAAAGTCATTTATTCCAATATTATAATTAGGAATACTATCAACCAAATTTTTATTAAGAATGGTCCTAAGACCTTTTTCACCTATGTGGCCCAATCTATGGTGCCACAACATACATATATTTTCAGCTTTAGTTACATTGGCTAAATTATTTACATTGGAGGTATTCAACTTTTAAAAAGTCCCAATTTGGGATCCTTTAGAAACCACCATATTCCCTTTCACCAATTTGCAACCACCTTTGTCAAATGTCACATGCATTCCAGAATCATTGAACTTAGAGACAGAAAGTATATTTCTAGCAAGTCCTGGAATATGCAAAACATCATTTAGGGTCTTAACCCTACCATCATTGAAACACAATTTTACCTCTCCTTTTCCAACAACTTTTGTTATGTTGTTTTTTCCAAAGAAGATATCTCCTCCATCATATGAAATATACTTAGTGAACCACTCCTTGTTAGGAGTCATATGATATGAGCAACCTAAATCAATAAGCCAAGAGTTATCAACAACAGTATTAGAAGAAATGACTAATGCATCATTACTGTCATCAGTGGATTTTTCTGTAGAAGCATCAGAACTCTTTTTCTTTCTCTTACAATCCTTCTTAATATGTCTAGGTTTCCACAATTCCAATACTTTACCTTACTCTTACTAGGGGTTTTAGACCATCCTTTGGACCTACCCTTTCCTTTCTTGTTTGCCTTAGATTCCTTCTCTTTAGGCCTACCTATTACAAATGAGGCATCTTGGGAGCCAGTTTTAGACTTCCTCCTCATCTCCTCTGATAGGAGAGTAGGAATGATATTGTCCATCTTTAGATCTACACCACTACCAGTGATAGCAACAATTAGATTTTCCCAAGATTCTAGTAAATAACAAAGTAACAAAATTCATTTATCATCTTCTAGCTTTACATCTACAGATGCTAACTAAATGAGAATCAAATTAAAAGCACTTAAATGATGTTGAAAAGAATCACCATCTTTCATTTTTAAAGAATACAACTACTTTTTCAGATACAACTTATTGGTTAGACTTTTGGTTTGATAAATATCACCTATTCTCTTCCACAATTTATATGCAGTATTTTCATCTGAAACATTCAAGAGAACAACATCAGCAAGACATAATCTTATGGTTCCTCTTGCCTTTTTATCTAACTTAGCCCAATCCTCATTTGACATAGTTGTAGGTGTCTTTGTCTAATTATTAACAGCTAACCACTAATCTCTTTCTTCAAGAAGATCTTCCATTTTTAGTTTCCACATTTCATAGTTAGATCCATTGAACCTTTCAATATCTAAATGAGAATTCATTGTAACAAACTTATTTTCCAAAAATATAAATAACAAAAAATAATAAAATCTCCCACTAAGCTAATAAATCCTTCAATATTTTAAGAGAAAGGCATCCCAATACTCTACCCAACCTTGACTTTGATACCAAATGTTGAAAATTGAGGTGTTTTCTTAGCTTAATACTCTATAAAACTTTATGATTGTGGATCTAAATATGTATTCTTTGTGGGTGATTATCTGATTAATCCATTTTACCATTTGTAGAATGAAAACAAAAGTTGTAGAAGAATTAGATAGGATATTAGAAGATACACAACATATACCATGGAGAAACCCTTTAGGAAAAAAACTCCACCAAGAATCAATGTATTATTTAATCTCTAAATTAGATTACAATAACTCCAATTCTTACTTGAGAATGCTTCTTTTTCCTTCACCAAATCTTCTTCACAAACTGCAATAAAATTGATAATAACTCTCTTCAACTTGCTTGAGTAAATATTCAATAAACAACTTTGTAAACTCCAAAAGAGTTACAATTACAATTCTCAATCCCTATCTCACAAAAGGTATGCCTATCTCTTGCAAGTAAAGTTATGTCTTGAAGAACAATGTCAAATCATCATCTTCATCCATTTGGGCATCCCAAACTGAAGTAGTAGCTCAAACTTTATTATGTAAATATCTTCAAGGCTTTATCCTCAAAGTAGGCACCCAAGAGTGGCCCCACTTAACTCGGCCTTCTGAAATATCTTAGCATGCAAAGGAGTTAATTCCAAGAAGACAACTTGGGTTCCCAAGGTGGGTCCAAGTCATTTTTTATTAACTGAAACATTTCTCTCCACCATTCATGCAAGAATGGTCATCCCCTATTAATTGAAGGTAGTCACCTGTTATCTATTATTCAACTCAATTAATTAATTGTGCACTCCAAGTTAACTGAAGTCAACTAGCATTCAACTAAAACTAACTGAAGATAACTCAACCATAACTAAACTAAACTAAACTAAACTAATTTTGAACTGAACTGAACTGAACTAATCTAAACTAAACTAAACTGAACTTCATGCATGTAAACATCAAAACCTAACTCCTAGGATCTTTAGCGGCATTTAGAAGTGTTATCTTTTACTCCAAACAGTTAACTTAACTTAAGGTGAGTGTCACCTTCCATGTGGGTGCCCCATGTGCCCCTACTATTTAGGAACTCATATAGGATGCCCTCACATGCTCTTAACATTTAGAATTAATTACAAATGCCAATTAACATGATTATTTCATCAAATATTAATCTCTTTCTAATCCTAGTGTTGGAGAAAACTTTCCAAGGACTTAGGAGATACATGAAATAAATAATGTTTAGTATTGCAATTAATTGGCATTGTCTTTCCAACAAAAAGGGAAAAGCCTTGACCAACAGAGGATATCACAATGTGGGGACGTGTCTGCCCTACACTCTCATCCTTGTCAAATCAAGAGATAAAAAATTAGAATCTATAATACCCAACTCTTCAAATCTAAACATCTACACACATGAAGGACAAGGAAAATGTTGGGGCTATTTTGAGGTTCGCCCCAGTCAAACCCCTATTTTGGTGTTTTAAACTCTACAAATAGACAAATAGATAGAAACAGACAAAATGAAATAAAATGCAATAGACAAGATGTGTGATGGAAATAAACCCCACTATGGAAGAGCTCCCCTATCATGAATGTAATAGATGAGACAAATAAACAATTATAAATAGTTGAGACAAAATAAAAAAGAGAGCATTACCAACAATTTGTGGCTATCGCTTGTCTTGATGGATAAGATGTGCTTGCAAGAGAGCCTTGGCTATTATTGAGATAAGAATCTGACAAGGCTTCATCACAAAGAGGAAGAGAGAAAACATGTAGAAGAGAATAGAGAAAGAGAGAAAGGTCAAACAAGAGAGAGTGAGAATGAATGAAATAATGAGTGAAAAGAGGAGTGTTGTGAGGTTGCATGGGTTGTAAGAGTCATTACACTCACGATTATATCACAATGATTTGTGTCATAGGCAAAGGGATGTGAGACTCCCTCATTTGAAACTCAAAAAGTTCAGGGATGCTAGCTCATCGCACATACATTTACACGTCATGCAAGTGTCCTACTCAAAAATTTGAAAAAAAATGAGGTGTCAAACTGCTAACACTTCATCATTGTCCCTTATGGAGTTGAAATAATGAAATCCCAACTCATAAGGTTTTTCATTAATGCGACGGGGTACCATAAATGTAGCGGGTTGAATGTGTAAGTGTGAAATAACCACAAGGTGCAATTTTATGACATTATATTTTGACCCCACTTTAGTGAGCTAATTTTTTGAAGAAAAATCAGCTGCACTAAAGTAGTTAGGAAGACATAAGTGCAAAATTGAAATTTTGAAAATTTTATAGATTTACCAAAAGGATACTATAGAGGCCATAGAGGTCAAGTAGGCAGATACTGATGATACCCCCATTTTTTTAGCCTAGCAAGAAGCTACAACACCTGATGTGAAGTTTCATTCTACAAAACTCAAAATTAAGTCAATTTTGAAAATTAGAAGAATCTACCATAGTGAGAAGAATGCTTAAGAAAAATTTGGTGATTCAGAAGAAAAATACGATGAAGAGGTGAATTTATGCCCCCTCTTGTTTTTTCCCCTAGCTAGGTGGGGTAAAAATAGGAAGGATGAAAGGAACATTTTTGTCATGAAAAATGGGGGAAAATGGCCTATATATGCTTCGAGTGGGCCCATGGAAGGGTCATTTTCACTATTCACAATGAGGAATTTGTTGAATTTTTTAGAGAGAAGTCAACAAAAATTCCTTGTAGATGCAACTACATATCTCTAAGGATCAACCATCTTCATGCAATAGTAGCGAGGGGTGACCCACTAGATGAGGTACATAAAAAATTTTACCCATCTTGTCATTTTATTCCATTTTTTAGCTTTTTATTTTCCCTGAGCAATGTAGGAATCCAACTGATGCAAAGGTATTTTACAATGTGTCAAAGTCCTTCAATTGTGCTAGCATAAATTGCATGTGCTATCGTTAGGTATCATTTAGCTTAGATGCCAGCGTGTTGTGCAAATAGTGGCCCAAGATCTGTGAGCATGTTGGTGGCTTGATTTTGTCATTGTTGTGTGGCCACAATAATGAGATTCATCTTGATGACTAGAACATACTACAATGGGTCAACCTCTAGTGAGTTTACACCATACCAGAGATCAAATACCCCATACCTATGATCATGGTGCTCATGGAGCGTTGGGATGTTGATACATCAAATTTCTATTTGTGAATAGGTGAGATGACAGTCACCCTCGAGGATGTCTACCACATCACGGGCCTACTCATCTAGGGGGGCGAGTATCCTATGAGGAGGGCAAGACGATGTAGGATTCCCATGTCATGCAACAATATTGCCTCTAATGGTTCATCCCCAAGGATATTACATGGCACATCTACATGAGATGGATCGAGTAGGACAAGTGGCCATGCCACTAATTCAATGAGTCATGATAGCGATTATCGCCCTACACTTTGAAATGGATGGACGAGGCTCATACCTTCATATGGGCCTCATTCATTGCATCCACGTGATGGAGGAGAGGGGCATAGTTTTTTCTTGGGGTAGGAGTATGCTAGTGCATCTCTACCATGACCTCGAGCATTGTGTGCAATATGAGTACCATCACACACTACTATAGGTTTAGGTGTGTGAGCATATCGGCTATACCAAGTCGATCATATTTTCTCTTGGCCTAGCCATGGTACGCCCATGGTACATGCATACCCCTAGTGCATGATTGGTTGTATGATGATGTAGAGTTTTTGCGGCTATAGATGGATTCATTATGGGCAAGATACATTTCATGGCACCCATACAGGTAGATGGGGGTATGTCCGACTAATAGGAGGTAGCTACATAAGATGTAGCATGATCGACTCCTGGTAGGTTATTCATACCATATAATAGTACCTTTTTACTAGCATCGGGTATCCCAATAGTTTGGGAAGTCCCTAACTATTCCCTTGATAGCTTTGATGTACATATGATTGCATAGGAGCACAACTCGAGTAGGAGACTGACCTCATTTGATGATTGCAAATGTTACAGTCAATGATGATAGATCGAATGATGATGATCAATCCTTGGTCATACTAACTGATGATTTTGATGTCATCCATGACTTTTTTGTATGGTGGGTGACGATAGGCTCCACCTTGTTTTCCTAGTAGGCACCCAAAGGGAAATGATGGTGCACAAGGGCCAAGAGCACAAGGATCTCAACAACAATAGCAAGAAGGTCGACGCGGAGGCAAGAAAAGCTCTAGAGAGGCCAAGCTGGTGATCATGGATGTCATCACCCCCACACATAGTCCCCATCTCATCGGTGCCACCTACCATCCAAGAGGTTGTATTCCCTTCGACGATAATAGTAGGGTTGAGCGTGGTGCCCCCTGATCCACATTGGTCTAGGCTATGGACCCAAGTATGAGTGTGATATATGTTATTTCATTTTATCTCTTTCTATTTCAGCTTTCTCATATGTATATACATGTTTTTATATGACATGGTATTGATATCGTCCACTTTCTCTATGGTTGTAGTGGACACACAAGAGTGGATTTCCTTCATCACGCGATGCATATCAAAGGTTGCCCTAGCCATCTAGATCCAGGGGATTATCCTTGATACATACAAGCCACCATCTATTTGAGCCTACCATTCACTTGAGGATAACATATGAGGAGATGCGAGTGGAAGCTATCTAGTAGATGGTGAAGCTAACTGCCATGACTAGGCAATGGGATTAATGGGTGACAAAGCTCCTTACTATCTTATCCAAGAGAGACTAGGCCATGACATGGGAAGAGAGTGTCGAGGAAGCATGTGATGCATTGCAAAGCCAGGTCGATGACCTCAATAGGCAAGTAGAGGTAGTGAAGATGGGGCTCATTGGTCCTTAGGCACAACAACTCCAGGAGGAGTTATGGCAAGCCCATAAGCAAGAGGCTTTACTATACGAGCAAGTCACATAGCTTTGAGAGGACGTGTCCAAGCTACGAGGTGAGTTGTGAGTATTGTCAACATGGAATACATCCCTGTCATGGTCACATCAGTTGCATCGATCCAACACCCTCCTCTACCAATGCTAGAGCCAGAGGGATCAAGGAGCCATGCACTCAAGGGCTAGAGGCCTGATTTTATATATGCTAAATTTTTGTATACCATTTCATTTTTTATGTATAACATTTTTTAATGTATAGATTCATGTATAGATATATAATCACCACATTTTAACACAGTAGTATGATACATTACATGACATTATATATATATATATATATACGATATTTTTATCGATATCATGGTGTTCTTATGTTTGCTTTATTTCATGTATGATTATGTGATGAATGTATGTTTAGATTAGATGCTACTATGATTTAATACATACATTAGATGTATGCTTAATTAAATACAATGATGATTTGATTGCTTAACCAAAAGAGTAATCAAATGTAATGCACAGATACACAACATAATAAAACACATGTATATATAATTCCTAAAAGAAATTAATTATATATACAGGTTTGCATCATAACACAAACTAAAAATATAATGTATTAATGAAGAAATTTCATAGCATAATGAACTACAATCCTTGAGGGGCGAGTGTCATGCACATGCCTCATAGACCTTATGCATAGTATCAACGAAGATGCATTGCATTGATTGGTTCTTTTAGAGTCATTCCATCCAATGACGATATCCCATTGACACCAGAACCATACATGGAGGTGATTATATAAGGACCTAACCAATTAGGGTTGAACTTCCCCTTTTGATTATGTAGCACATTTACATTCCTCTAATTCTCATAGAGAACAAGATCACCTACCTTGAAAGTTCGAGAAAGAACACCTTGATTGTAATTTTTAGAAATATATCATTGATAATCTTGGAGATGTTTAAGGGCCTACAATTGATGCTTATTAAGAAATTCAAGCTAGTTTAAACATCAGCACAGTAAGCGTCATCATCAATCAACCCTTTAAGGGAAACTCGTAAATATAGAATTTCCAAATCTAAAGGTATGATAGCCTCAACACCATACATGAGGTTGTATGAGGTTATACTTGTGGTTGTATGTCACTCTTTACCATGTTTATTCACTATTTTTTAGAGAATTAGCTCAAGAGTTTTATAAATCACTTCAACTTGGCCATTAGACTAAGGATAGTATAGTGTAGAAAATCAATGCTAAATATGATTTTTTTCTAGGAATTGCTTTACCTCTTTGTTCTTAAATGAAGAATCATTTTCAGAAACAAGGGTAGAAGGCAATTTGAAATGAGCAATGATATTTTTTAAAAGAAAGATATAGATTACTTCAGCATTAGTGGATTGAAGTGGAATAGCTTTCACCCACTTCATAAAGTAATCAGTAGTGGTAATGATGAAGGTATATCCTTTAGAAGTAGGTGATATTTTTTGAATAATATCCAACCCCCATTCTGAAAATGGCTAAGGAGAGGTCTGAGTTTGAAGCTCTTGTGCAGAATGAAATTATTGTGTTATGACATTGAGGACACTTCTTGATAAAGGTAAAGGATTCCTACTCCGTTGCTTGCCAAAAGTATCCAATATGAATTAGTTTATGCACCAAGGATTTACCATCGAAATTTCCACCCCTAGAGCCCAAATGGGCTTCTTGAAGGTCAAGGGGTATTTTAGCTTTTAGTGAGACATTGAAGAAAAAGACCATTAGAATATTTTTGATAAAGAACATAAAATAATTTAATATACTAGACTAAAAGTTTTTGTATTTGAGTGCAACTGTTTTTAGTCACATTGTCAGGAAAAAAATTTCTTCAGATAATTATAAATGTGAGAATACCTTTCCCCCGAGTCTATGTGACCACACACTAGACCATGGGGTTCAAGTTGATCCAAGATAATAGGAGAGTGGAGAATATGGACGACAAAGTGGTACTCTTCTAAACCATTGTCTAATGATACAAGGGAGGTTGCACTCACCATTGCATACACATGTTGATTTTCTCTCCTAGGGACACTATCTATCATGAAAGAAGAAAAATGTTCAAGCAAGGATCAAGCCAAATCTCGATATTGAGATAGCTTAGTCTATTTAGCATGATACATTCATGTGATTTGATTTAAAATAAGTTCAGAATCACCATCAAAGTGGAGATGTTTAATATTTAATACCATCATGGTACACAAACTGATAATAAGGGCTTTATACTTAGCAATGTTATTAGTCCAATTGAATTCTAATTGAAAGGATAGAGGAATTGGCTTACCTTTTGGTGAAATTAAAACTACACTTTCCTTGAAGCTAGTTTGACATCTTGATCCATCGAAGTAAATCTCCCATATAGCTTCATGGTTTAATGAAAAGATATTTTCATCTAGGAATAAATCTATACTAGGGAAGGAGTGAGATGAAGGAGCTTCTGCCAACTGGTCGACAACAACTTCCTTTGATTGCTTTTTGAGTCACAAATTTGATATCAAACATAGAGAGAAACATTACCCATTTCACCAACCTTCTGAAAAGATTGATTCTAGTGAACAAATGCTTAAAAAGATTACATTTTACAATCACATGGGTTTCAACACGAAGAATATAATGTCATAACTTTTGCATTACAAAAATAGGAGTGAGACATTGTTTCTCCATGATAGAATATCAAGTTTCATAATCAACTAGAATATGACTAATGTAGTAGACCACTCTTTCTTTACCATCAGAATCATGTTGAGTTAATAAAGCTGCTAAGGCATAAGGTGATGTAGAGATATAAAGAAGAAAGGGTCTATCTTGTATTGCCGACATCAAGATAGGAGGATTAGCCAAATAATTTTTCATTGACTCAAAATATTTTTGAACTCATCATCCCATCGAAAACAAACATTTTTCTTCAACAAACATGTGAATGGAAGTGTGTGATCAACCAACTGAGATACAAATCTACAAATTGCATGAATCTTCCCTTGCAAACTATGTAGTTGAGAGATGTTTTTAGGTGGTGGAATGTTAATTATTCCATTAATTTTATTTGTGTCAACTTTGATTCCATGGTGATAGATGATAAATCATAAAATATTGCTAGCATCTACAGCAAAGATACAATTAAGAGGATTTAGTCCCATTTTATAGAATTGAAGTCTTTCCAAGACAAGGTGAATATTTTAAATGTAATCTTGGTGAGTCATAGACTTATCCAAGATGTCATCGATGTTATCTTCTAAGATCTTATGAACAAATTCATGAAATAAAATTCATCGCTCATTGGTAAGTTGCTCCAATATTATTTAACCCAAACAACATGACTACATAATAGAATGTACCCTAAGGGGTAGTGATGGTTGTCTTATATTGATCTTTTAGGTTAATACAAATCTAATTATAGCTCAAGAATCCATCCATGAGGGAAAATAAGGCACGACCTATGATTGAGTATACAATCATATCGATATTAAGCAACAAAAATCATCCTTAAGAGAAGCCTTGTTAAGATCACAAAAATCAATATAAATATGAATATGGTCATCAGGTTTACTAACGATGACTATATTCAATATAAAAGGAGAATGGTCAATAGGACAGATAAAACCAACTTTTAAGAGCTTTTCTATTTCAGTCTTGACTAATAAATCAACCTTAGGATTAATCTTATGGATCTTTTGTTAACATGATTAGCATTAGGACATCTAATGATATTGTGGACCACCACAGACTCATCAATACTAGGCATGTCCTCATGACCAGGTGAAAATATCAAGATGAGAAGAATGAAATAAATCATAATGTTGTTTAGATTATTTTGAAGAAAGACATTTTCCAATATTAATCACTTTTTTAGAAAACTTAAGATCCATGAAAACATCAGAAGTATCCCCTTTAAAGAGAGTACTACAATCTTTAGGATGAGATACAATAATATTATCATCCACATTAGATAAAGGGCCCTTCTCATCAACACTCATAATAGATTCTCTGAAATATTATTGTTTATTCCAATGATGCGAGAATCATCATTTATGGTGATAAGAAGGTAAGTGAGAGTAGGCACCTAAGAATTCTTCCAACACTTCCTTTGAAGAGAAAAAATCTAGAGGAACTTCATTAGATTCTACCCTATTCTCAATAAATTCATAATAATATAATTCAAGAGATGAGGGTTCAATGAAAATCATGTTGGCATTCAACCTTGGTTTCCTCTTATATTTCATATGACAGTATCCAATTCCAATCTTATACCTATGAGAATAAAACTCTATGGGGACTTGAATACCTTGCTCATTATTCCCACAACCTTTATGTCCATAACCATATTTAGAAAGAAGGTTGAAACCAAGGCCATAACATGTTTGCAATTCTTGGGAAGGAGGAGGATAAATGTAAAGAGCATCATTCTAACTATGAGTATCATACTCAAGAATATGACCACCTTCCTCCTTAGTGAGAATAAAAACACTATCATCCTTAATAGAAGTGTGATTATCCTCCTCAACAAGGGTGCAATCATCCTCATTAGTAGAAGCGTGATTGTCTTCCTTAGCAGAAGGACAATAAACTTTCTTGAAATAGATGTACAAGATTGTTAGAATGTCTAGGTGGATAGGATCTACTTTGTATTCCTTGATGAAGGATTTGGTGAATTTCAAGGATCCCCAATCATCACCAAGACATGTATTCATTTCAAAATAAGAAGTAAAATGGGTAGACTTAGGGTTCTCTACTTTGGGATGATCTTCCTTAGGGACATTTTTGTCAATAGCAACCTTTGGGACCTACACTACTGGGGTAGATGTCAACACATTAGAAGATAATGAATGAATAAAATTCTTAAGAGTAAAAGTACAACTGACGCCCGACCAGTAGCTACCATCTCATAAATGTGTATAGCATCAGGGTCATCCTTGATTGTAACTATTTCATTATTAGCAACAAATTTTATAGAATGATGTAAGGTATAAGTGATTACTCCCAAGCATGAATCCATGATCTTCCCAAGAGAATGTTATAAGATAAAGTACCTAGCATAACATAAACCATGGTGGGTATGATAATGGGTATCAACCTCAAAGGCAAGATTATCATACCTAAGGCTCATCGACCAATATTATTGAATCCATGAATATACAAAGAAGTAGCAAGAGAAGATGAATCAATTCTAATTTTAGGTTATAAGTCAATACTACATATTTTGAGAGTTAAACTAGTATCAATGAGAGCATTCATAATACCAATGTTATTAATGTTGACTATTATCATTAGAGAATATGCTTGCTTCCGTACTTTTGGAGGCAAGATTTCATATGGGTAGAATGTAATATTCAATAAATCTGTATGAATATGAACCATCAATACATTAACATCTGTTGGCCTAGAGGAAGAAGGAAAGAAAATATTTTTCAAGGCTTCTTGAAGTATACCTTGGTAAATTGGGTAGTCTGAAGAAAATCCCATAGTGAGATCTTGGAAGGAGTAATGTGAAGTTGCTCGACAAGATCATACTCACCAGGTGCTTTAGCTATAGGTTTAGGTGTTGGAGGAAGGCTTGGTTAAGATGGTGGTAAACAAGTTGGTTGATTTAAAATTTTTTATTCCTTCTAGTATTGTAAGTATGGGATACTACTCTATAAGAGGGAGCCTTAGATTGCATGAATCTCATGTAAAGGTTTGGCATGTCATTAGTGATAAGAACCCCACAAATAGAATGAATTATTTTAGGATACAGGCTAGCCAAAGTCATGTAAATGATGGGTCTCTTAGGCCTTTAAGGGGAGGTAGAGACTACAACTACATTCATGAACTCTTCGACTTGTGAAGAAGAAGAAGTTTGTGATGAAGAATTTTGTATAGTATATCTACGGATAGAAGGAGATGCCTCTAAGAAATAATCTAGGGCATCATCCAACATATCAAAATCTTCTTTAGAGAATGCATTGTCAAAAGCATTGAGTTTTTAAAGAAAAATATTTGACATGATTTATTTCACATTAGGTTCACCAAAATGTAAAGGAGGGGATTCACTACTCTCGATTCTCAAGGACAAAGAAGAGTCTACAAGGAGTGAATAGCCCTCGATTACCTCAAATTACAAGTTCAAGTGACAAAGTATGAAATGGAGAATATTACAAAATTTTGATTAAATAAAATGCCAAGGTATTAAGAGCAAGAATGATAAAACTGCAATTTAATAGAAGCTAATATAGAATTATGAGATATATATTACAAAAATAGAAAGCTTAAGACTTATAGATTTTGGCCCCAAAAGGGAAAAGTTTCAGCAAATAGACAATAGTGTTTCACGAGGATTTTTGCACCTGTGTTCTCATCCCTATCAAATCAAGAGATAAAATCTTGAAATATGCAATACCCAACTCTTAAAATCTAAACATCTACACACAAAAAAGAATGAGGAAAAATGTTGGGGTTGTTTTAGGGCTTGCCTTAGTCAAACTCCCATTTTGGTGTTTCCACCTCCACAAACAGCCAGATAGATAGAAATCAAAAAATGACATAAAATTTAATAGATAATATGTGTGATAGAAACAAACCCCACTATGAAGGAGATCCCCTATCATGAATGTAATAAACGAGGCAAATAAATGATTGTAAATAGATGATAAAAAATAGACAACAGAGTGTTACCAACAATTTGTGGCTCCCCCTTGGCTTGATAGATGACACGTGCTTTCTTGCAAGAGAGACTTGGTTGTTATTGAGATAAGAATATAGTAGGACTTCACTACAGAGAGCAAGAGAGAAAAGATGTAGAAGAGAATAGAGCAAGAGAGCAAGGTCAATCGAGAGGGTGTGAGAATGAATGAAAGAATGAGTGAAAAGAGGAGTTTTATAAGGTTGCATGAGCAAGAAGAGCCATTAAACTTGTGATTTTTTTGTAATGACATGTTTCATAGGCAAAGGAACATGAGATTCCCTCATTTGAAACGTGAAAATTTTGGGGACGCTAGCACATCGTGCAGATGTTCGTGTGTCGCACAAGTGTCCTACCCAAAACTTTGCAAGAAATGAGGTGTCAAACTATTAATGCTTCATCATTGTCCCTTATAGAGTTGAAATCATGAAAGTCCAACTCATAAGGTTTTGTCATTAATACAGTGGGGTGCCATAAATGCTACGAACTAAATGTGCAAGTGTGAAATTTCCACGGGGTGCAATTTTACGAAACTACACATGCTTACATTTGATCAAATGAGAAATTTGTGTCATAGTTGTGTAGTGAAATGTCTTGATGTTTCCATAAATAACCTGAATTGATGATTGCTACGATCCCCTTTATGTGAACTACATCCTTTAAATTCAATGATGTTAAGCAAAAGGTACTTAAAAGGACTATTTACTCACTATTCTTGGAATTGATGCCTTCTCATGCATCTAATCAATTTTCCACAATTGTGTCCTCTTGTTTATTTATAGCATACTCAACTAATCAGTCTATAGTATGTTCTATCATGTCCCCTATTCAAAACTAAAGGAATTAATTAAGGGTGTGTATTTTCTTTATTTCTTGTAGGCTATCATTTTCAATTTCCATAGTGGTGTTATATTATTATGTGCTTTTATTTGCTAATTTTGAAGAGTTTTTTCAATACATCACAAGGATTCTTAAGCATTGATTTATTATTCTCAACCAATATTTCACTCCTAGAGTCACCATGCAGCTATAGATTTGATGATTTAGAAAATTTTCATAAGGGTTTAGGTACTCTTGGTGACAAATTTGATATATATGAATTGGTGTTGTCATTCCCATATTGGTGTTTATTATTTCAATTATGGTACTACACAAAGCTTGGTGAATTTTATATATAAGTACATATGCATATATATGTATATATGTGTATATATTTCTATTTGTATATATACATATATACACATATATGCAAACATATACATATACATATATATATATATGTATATATACATACATACATATACATATGTATGTATATATGTATATATATGTATATATGTATACATACATATAAATATGTATGTATATATGTATATATATTTAGTATTCTATACTAGCCACAAGGATATCACACAATTTTGAAAGGTCACAGTATCATTAATCATAGGTAAATCTTCTAGATTAAGAATTTTTGTAGTATATGTTGATCTCAAAAATTGACGTTTAAGAGACACAATCTTGGGAAGTTTTGCGAATGTGGGAAAAATTGCTATTCACATAATGACCACTAAGATTTTAGAAGCAAACTCTTTATTTTAACTAAGGGGGGAGGAAAGAGGAAGAGATGAAAATAAATGCATACAAGTAACTATTCTAAGGCGATGCACCAAAACATGTTAATGTTGTTGCCCATCATATAGAATATCATAATCTTAGCTTTATGATTTTTTACAAAAAATTGAAAGAGTGCTAACATGATTCAAAGATCTACATATATGTGTTGGATATTTTCTAGATTGTTGGAGATTGTTGGTGTTGTAATTAGTGTTGTCATTGATGCCAACCCCTAGTGTGTGGAGATTGTTGGAGTTGTTGGAGTGTGTTGCATGAGAAAGAGTTGTGGTTCAACCCCTAATGTGGATGTGTTGTGGTTTGATGTCACATTAATGTCAACCTCCAATATGGTTAGGGAGACTATTGGAGATTGTTGCAGTATCATCAATAGCGAGTGTGTTGCACTATGTTGCCTTTAAGTGTTGTCACTAATGTCAACCTCTAGTGTGTTGTTGAGAAGGTATTGTAAATAGAGAGTTTGTTGGAATTTCAGATGCTATAAATATGTTGACCAGGTGTTTGTGGTGTTGTTGATGTTGCCGGTTCACTTGGTTTCCAAGTGCTTTTGAGAAAAATTGAAAAAAAAGAGTGTGCAATGTGACAGAGGTGTGTTCAATGTTTTGTTCTACATTTCTTCATGGTTGAAGATATGCTTGTGTGGTTTGGATGTGATGATAAGAGGTGTTATGAGGTGTTATATCTAGAGTTTCAGGTTTTGGATTGTGTGGTAATGGAAATTGTGTTTGATAGTGTGTTTCCTATGTAGAAGGTTGTTTGGGAGAAATGAGATTGTTCCACATTTCTTTGTGTTGTGGTTCCCTATCTTGTGGATTTGGGAATGTGCTAATATTTCCTATATCTACCTTCCCTTGGATTTTTATTTTTTGAAGTGTTTTGCAAGGTTGGATAGTTTGTTACATATTTGTGCCAGTGTTGTTGGTTGCACAGAATGATGTTGTTCTTCAATTACAGGTGGTTGTAATAATATTGCAGAATATTATGATGATGCTAGAATATTTTAAGATGTTATGTGGATGCTATGAAGTTTTTCTTTGTGGTACACATGCTATTTTTAGACCTGGAGAGGTGTGTATATGGTCGCTTGTTAGTGTTAGTGCAGGTTTTGTTGACTTGGGTGCTAGCACTAATTATGGAGATTGTTTGTTGATTGTGGAAGCATGGTGAAGTGTGTCAGTGTAGATTTGGGTCCCAGTTAACCATTGATGTGGTCTTCCTTCACTTATTTCCACTATGGAAGTGTTTGGTGCTAGCCTATTTAGTGATTGCACGTTTGAGGTGCATACATTTCATTGTGGCCAACATGGAAAAAGTTCTTGAGATTATGGAGGATATATATGTAAGGTTAATTGTTGGAGATGTGTGTGGATTTGTGAGGTGTGTGTGAGATTTAAATATGATCAAGTGTGGTGATCTGAGTGTGAGATTAAATGCCTATGACTCCAGATATAGTGAGTAGAAGTTGTCTACATTTTTAGTGTGCCTGAAGTTGCTAGAGGCAGTGAGCCGAAGGTTGCAGATGGTGTAGAGTTTCAGTGGTGTATTTTTCCTATTGCTCCAAGATGGTGAATCTCTTTGTAATAGTCTTCTTCTATTCTTTTTCTTTCGAGCAGTGAGCCCTTGGTAGTGAACCATTCTTCTCTTTTGGGAAGTGATCCTATTGTATCCGATGTTGCAATTCATATATATGTGAGTTAATCCTCACTGTGGTTTTTCCCTAATTAGGGTTTTCCATGTAAATTTAGCATTCTCTTTTGTATGGTGTTGATTTTGTTTATGTTTCATATGTTTTAAATTTTTCTAATGATTAAAAAAGGTTTGACGGTTAATGAGGGTTTAAGGTTATAATGTACAATTAGTTCACCCCCCTCTTAGTTGTCCTATGTGTCTAACAATATGACATAATTGAAACTATAAAAGCTTGCTACAATAGTCAATAACTACAATCTCTCAATGAAAAACATAGAGCATTATTATATTTAGACAAAGGAAATATAACACACAATAGAGGCCGATATAGCACAAAATTATGTATTCAGTCTTTCTCATACAAAATTAGTAGCTAAGGTTTGAGAAAATTATAGAAATCAACCACTATTTCTTCTAATTATTTTGTAAAAGATGATGAAAGACCCTCAATATAATGCCACTCCTGTCCTTAAATAGAAAACCTTTCCCTCTTCACAAAAACAACAAAAATAGAAAAGATTCCCCACTTCCTTGCCTACAAGAATCGCCATCATGGTGATGATTAAAACAACCCAATTGGGTACTCATAAGTAGCTCCCCATAGATAGTGATGATGCCACCTATCCTCCCACAACCTTCTATTACAACCCCCTTCCAACCTCATCATATAGATTGTCAATAATGGTTTTTTGTTCCTTAAGATGTATGTAAGCTTGCAACGCATCAACCTCCACCACAAGTATGTAGTGGGCCCACAAAAAATCTTGACTAACAACACATCATACATTACTTTCAATGCAAAGAAACCTCTTTAGGTTGCGCTATCTCAACACATGACTTGAGGGGGAGCAAGTGCTTGATAAAACAAAAATAATGTTCACCTTTTTCAGATGGCACATGAAGCCACCACGTGGTGTCTCAAGGAATCATGTTATAAGCTTAATTCCCCAAGCTTGGGAGAAGTTGTGTGACTTTGACATGTGGATCTCCTTTGCATAAATTTCAAACTTAAGTGCAAAACCTTGGAAGCTAAAAGAAGAGACATTACTTCTAGCAATGCCTTGGAATGAAACCCTCACAAAATAAGGTTGTGGTAGATAAAGTATACAACTTTTGGTGACTCTTAGGGACCTATTCTTGTGGAATTGAGAACCTAGAACTCTTATTCTACACATAAAATTCTCAAAAAAAAAGGGAAGTCCGTTGACCTTACAACTTTTGAAGAGCAGATTGCATAGGTGCCCATTTTTCCTTGGATGGTTGCACTTTTTTTTAGTACTCTAGAGACCATATCCAAAGAGATCATTTATTTAAAATATAAATTATTTATGATCTGTGCAACAACCTTCATGTGATATTCCAGTTGGGAAAGTGGCTATAAAACCCCTTCCACTTCGATAATACTCAAGGATTGACTGAGGCCTTGAAAAGCCACCCAGTCTTGTTGCTTCCCTTCTAATATTTATTTCATCTGATCTTCTGACATGACAGTGTCATTTGGAAGGAAAGGGGAAGGAGTCCCTAATTAAACAAGCTACTCAATATGCCCCTTCATACTTGTAATTGTTTGATCTAAAGCATTTAAACATATTTTACACTTGAGGGTTGCCTTGTTACAACTAAGGAACTCGTTAGCCTTTTTGATCATTAACCTCCTTACTAAATCTTCCAAGAAGCTAAGGATCTTATTTTCTATGGCACCTTTTAAAGGGACTACCTTTGACCATTTGGTGAAGTAACCCATGGTGATGAGGATCCATTTGTGACCTGCACTAGATATCAGATTAATCATCCTGGTGAAATCCAAACCCCATTGTGCAAAAGCTTCATCAACCATGTTCAAACTCAAAGACATGGCTAAATTCTTATGTTTTCCAACAAAAAATTGGCATTGTGTACATTTTTTTACCAAATTATGGTAATCTATGAATAGGGTTGTCCAGTAGTATCTTGCACACATGATTTTGATTGTAGTTGTTTAAGCTAAGAAGTGACCACCCACAGGGGTACTATCGAATTCGTGTAGGATTTTTTTCAGCCTGATGTCTATCCACGCATATGAGAAGTACTTAGTAAAAGTTTCTTTTGAACAAAATTCCCTCAACTAGTACATACCTTCCTCCTTGTAATCTATAAAATCTTCTTTTATGCAACAATAGGCTTGTTGGGTATTTTCTAGTTACCATGAATCGGGTTCTATCATCAACCCAAGATTCTTCGACTTCAAACTAATTCAAAAGAATTACTTTGGGAAATACTTCCTCAGTTAGGACTTTGACTTCTTTTGCTAAATATTCACACAGTCCTCTTCCTCTAATGACTTTTGTTGGCTTGACTTTAATATCATATTCCAAAAATTTTGTGATCCAGTTCACTCTTTTGTCTATAATCTCACCATCCCTGATATATTCCCTTACACTAGAATGAGCCATATAAACCATTATTTTATTTCCAACCACTAGATGTTTGTGATGAGGGTGGAAAATTCCTAACAATTTTACCTTTTGTTTTCCTTCTTCCTTTACTTTTCCTACCTTCCTGCCACTATTTTTCATAGGAAGTATAGATATTTGGTATAATGTAGGAGGAAATTAAAAAAATTAGAAAATAACAATATCTATCAAAATGTTAATTATTTTGTGGATGAAATGGCAAGGGATAACTAAAGGGAGATGTTAGAATTGTTAATAACATGCATGGTAGAAAAGCGATGAGATGTTAGAGCTATTAAGTTCAATTTATAAACTATTTTTAAAAAGATACTTTTTAAACCTGTTACACGTTTATGGCCAGCAACCATTATCTATTTTATGTCAAACATATTTGGTTTGTTGGCCATAGGCCACAAACAAACCATAACAAACTTCATCGATGCTTGTTTAGTATAAATATATGCATTCAGAAGACTTGATATATAGATATTAATATAAAGATAGACCATTGTTTTGAATCATGATGTATTCTAGAAATTACTGTGTGTGCATGATTATTTTGAGTTAGAACAAAGTTTACATTTATTCATTAGATGACCAAGGAGGCAAGGCCCACTACTTGAGTTTTTCGATGACTTTTCTAGATTAGTTTTGGTGTGGTAATTGTGTGTAATTTAATTTTTAAAGCACTTTCTTTTCATAAATCTAGTTATTCATAATTAATTGCAATTTGATTTAAAGTTGATTTCTCTTAGTTATCTATTGATGTGTTTATTCATAGTGCAAGAATTAAAACTTTGATTTGTGTAAACTATAATTTATTATTGTTAGTGCATAATTTATGAAGTTTCTTTAAAAACTTTCATTGCACTTTTTGTCACAATTTCTGCCACTACACTACCTGTCACAGTTCTTGGCACAGTTCCTATCACAAAACTGAAAGAGGGAGATTAAACCAGATCTCTAATTAGATAATTATTATGTGAATTAGCTGCATTCATGCCCACTTAGTTCATTTTTTCAACCCTTCAGTATATAGCCACAACACTTTTCATGAGCTTAAGATCCCCAGATTGACATTTAGGAACAAATTGAGAAAATCAATACGAAGTTCCCGAAAGTTAATTCAATTGTGTTAAGCCCATTTTAAAGAATTATAATGATAGTTTGCCCCAAATTTGATCCATAATTTTGTCTAAACATTTTGGCACCATTGTTGAGAAGTGTTAAATGCCTGCTAGTCTAGTGAATTAAGTTAGGACTAGTGTGATGAGGTGAAAGTCTACATGATTGTCCACCTCGCCTAGGCAATTAACCTGAGTTTGCTATGTTATAGATCATATAGATGCATGAATCATATTAGAGATAGTAAAGGAATATTTGTCAAGAAGGGTAAAGGAAGTAGTCCACAACAAGAAAACCCACAAAACAAATTAAAACCATTAATTGTGCACACACCATGTAAGAAAGAGTTAGTTGAACCAAATATTGAAATATGTGGCATTGAGTCTACCACTACTGAGTCTCCTTCTAGTACCCAACAAGATTCATTTGAAGAATTATATAAAATGGTTGCTAAACTATTTCGAGAATCTTACGAAATTCAAAGTGGGAAAGCTCTCATACACAAAGACCCCAATTTATTGTCATCCTTTTACACCCCTTGGGCATTTGGAACCATGGACAACAACAACAAAAACAATAACAATGATGAAAGAGCATTGGCGAACAACAACCCTGTTACCTCTAGGTTTCCCATTGCCCATCTAGAAGAGGATGCCCCTATAAGGAACATACTTCACTCTACCTTGCCTATTTTTTGAGGTCTTTCTATGGAAGACCCTGATATGTTTCTTTTTGAATTTGATATTTTATGGCATAGTCACGACTATCACAATGGTGCACATAAACTTAAATTCTTTCCATCTACCCTGAAGGATGCATCATTGCAATGGTTTAAGGGACTAGGACGTGAAACCATCCATAGTTGGGATAACATGAAGACATAGTTCTTTGAGAAATACCAAGAATATTGCAAGACCCAGGAAATCAGAGACAACATATTCTACATCATGTAATGCGAAGAAGAGACCTTAGAAGATTATCTAGAATGTTTTCTATTTAGTCTTCAAAGAACTAGGAAAATAGGGTTAACCAATGACATTGTAAAAATGATCTTTCTCATGGGTATTAGGGATGAATGTTTGGATATTTTTAATCTTATGGATTTCTAAATTGAGGTTTGATGATATTTGTGATATGTGTAGGAACTATTCAAGGTCCACCCACTTCGTATGAGGGTACACCAGGAAGCATGTCTCTTCTGGAGGGACATTAGGTGTCACAAAAAGAGAACTAGGTACATTGCTCGGAGACCTCAAGAATGATCTACTGAGTCACATGGGTAACCAGATCAATACCTAGTGTACACGAAAGAAGCAAAAGGAGGCTAAAAAATCTCTTGTTGTCTTTTGTCCTATTTGTCATAAAAGGCATAATAGTGAAGAGTGTCCCTACATCAAAACAAAAATCTCTTCTTTAGAAGATTTCAGTAGGAACACCATCCTAAGACCCCTTCTTGTGGACATGACTAAAGTAGAATACATGGAAGATATTTTTTACTTTATGGCTCAAAGGAGGCCTTGGAAATCACAAGGAATGGTCCCAACTGATTATCATAAATCACCTTCAAGTCCTTATCCCTATTAGAAAACTCCTTTTCCAAATCAACTTGGATGGTTTGGAGGTTAGAAACAACCTCCACACTACCCCCAGTGGACAAAAAAATACCCACATGCTCCACAATTGTGGCAAGCATGGTGAGCGCCATACCAACATACCGACAATATCAATCATACCCTCCATATCCACCACCATCAGCAATAAATACTTATCATTAGTCACAACAGCTCTTACCATCTATTCCATCATCTAATCAACCATCTAGTTCAACCCAACCACAAAAATCAATGCATATGCCCACACAACCATCATCCAATCTGAATAATAAGGTGGCTCAACCAGTTTACAACAATGAGGTGGCAAGATACCTGACCTATCTTGTCAATACACTAGAAATTGATGGTGTACAACTAAGATCAGGAAAGAATCTTCAGGGGCCAACTATCACAGAGGTAGTAGATTCTTTAGTAGAACCAAAAGAAGAACAACCAAGGCCCCTATTTGGTGATAGGTTTCAATAACAACCAAAACAACAAGAAACATCTCAATCATGTTTTGATTTCATGAATGAATTGAGAAATGTTAACATTTAAATCCCTCTTTTGTAGGCCATTCGATATGTTCCAGTGTATACAAGAGTAGTTAAAGAACTATGTGGGAGAAAACAACAGAAGAAATAATAGCCCAAGATAGTCCAAGTCATTAGACAACTTGTAGATTTGATGTTGGGAAAGATTTTTGTTCCTAAGTATGCAGATCCTAGGAGCCCAATGATAAAGGTACGTATTGGTAATATAGTTATACCAAATATACTTGTGGATTTAGGAGCAACCATAAATGTAATGACAAATGAGACTAAGGAGAAACTAGCCCTTCAAGGACTGAGACCTACTCTAACAGTCTTACAAATGACAGATCGTCCCTTATAAATCCAGAAGGTATGATTGAAGACATTATTATTTTTGTTGAATCTTAGGAATATCCCACAAATTTTATGATTTTACAACCAAAGATTAAGCTAGGGGGATACCCCTTAATTTTAGGTAGACCTTGGTTATCCGCAGCTAATGCTTTTATGAATTACAAGTCTAGCAATATGGTGATTTCAAATGGGGAACAAACGAAGCAACTAATGTTGTACCCTCCAGCACAACCTTTATTGGAAACAAACAATCCATTGTGGATCGATAGTGATTTAGATGAATCTTTTCCTATTTTGACAATTGATCAAAGTGGAGAATTTGAGGTAATATCATAAGGAAATGTTCTTAATAATTTCTTGCAAAATCACTATTTGTTTGATAATGTTTTAGAAATAATTATTTTTTCTTCAAGTATAAGTGACAATTTCCCATTTGGGAATTTTCCATTAGCTAGTAATACACAATCTATTCAACATTTCATTACTTTTCATCAGTTATTACCACACACTTGTATGTATAGTCCATTTTTAGTATTTGGTAATTTTTATCCATCCTCATCTACTTCCCAATTTCTTGTTGTAAATAATCTTGCCTAATCTTAGGCTATGGATGTCTTACCTAGAAAAATTCTTAATATAAATCCCAACCTGATCAACTCATAGTTAGAAAATTTCATTGCTATGTTGTGTTCCCATAAAGATTCCTCTGCTTGGGATTATCAAGATATGATAGGTATACACCTTGCCACTTGCACACATCATATATATATATAGGAGGGAAGTAGGCATGTGAGACAACCACAAAGAAGATTGAACCCTCTCCTACGAGAAATTGTTAAAGATGAACTACAAAAGTTAGTCAACGTAGGATTCATCTATCCTATCTTCGATAGCCAATGGGTGTCACCTCTTGTGGTAGTTTCAAAAAAATGGGAAGTGGAAAATATGCGTAGACTATAGAGCCCTTAATAAGGCCACTAAGAAAGACCATTTTTCACTACCCTTTATTGATCAAGTCCTAGATACCCTTGCTGGAAAGAAATTATTTTCCTTCCTTGAAAGATTTAGTGGTTGCAATCAAATCCATATAGCCCCAGAGGATCAAGACAAGACCACCTTTACTTTCTTGTGGGGTACATTTGCTTATAATGTCTTACCTTTTTGGTTATGTAATGCTCTTGCTACCTTCTAGTAGGTTGTCTTAAGCATTTTTGCAGATTTGATTCATGATAGTGTGGAAGTGTACATCGATGATTTTACTGTTTATGGAGACACGTATGAGGAAGTGAAGGAAAATCTAGAAAAGGTTCTTAAAAGATGTATTAATACTAATCTATCTTAGAGTCATGAAAAGTGTCACATCTTGATGACTAAAGGTATTGTCTTAGGGAATTATATTTCTTCAAAGGGAAGGTAAATCCAAAAAAGGTAAAGATAATTCAAGGCTTGCCTGTGCCTACTTCTCATAGAGATGTTGGTAGTTTTTTGGGTCATGCTGGATATTATAGAAGATTTATTCAAAATTTTAGTAAAATTGCCTCACCTCTTTTCCTTTTGCTAGGTAAAGATGTTGATTTTTCATGGTCATGAGAATACCAACAAGCTTTTGACAAAATTAAGGAGAATATTATAACTACACTAGTTTTACGTGGACAAAATTGGGAGTTTCCATTTCACATCCATACAGATGCTTCAGAAAATTCCATGGGAGCAGTACTTGAACAAAAGGATGATTCTCTCTTCTATTCCATTTATTATATTAGTAAGAATTTTATTGGTGTAGAGGTAAATTACACTATAACTGAAAAAGAATTTCTGGATGTAGTCTATGTGGTAAACAATTTTTTCCATTATATAGCTGGGTATAAAGTTTTTGTACATATAGATCATTTTGCAATAATATTTTTGATGAATAAGCTAGTTGTTACAGGAAGATTGATTTAGTAGTTTCTCTTATTGCAAGAATTTGATATAACTATTCTTGAAAAACTTGGACGTGAAAATGTAATTGTTGACTTCTTATCCAAATTGTAGTGTGATAATGAATCGACACCTGGAGATGATGCTTTCCCGGATGAACATATTTTTTCCATTTCCGTAAAGACCCCATGGTTTGTGTACATTGAAAATTACCTTGTCACATGTAGATTTCCACCCCACTTTTCTCCAAGAAACTGATGAAAGCTTATAGGACTTTGTGGACAATATAGTTGGATTAATGGTTTACTTTTTTGTATTGGAATTGATAATGTTATGTGTCAATGTGTTACAGAGGAGGATGTCTTTGACATAATCCATGCATGCCATTCTGAGCCTTGGGGAGGACACTTTGCATCACAACAAATTGTTAACAAAGTTTTGAATGCAGGCTATTACTAGACAACAATCCATAAGGATTATAAATGATATGTTCAACATTGTGACAAGTGTTAGCATATGGGCCAACCCACACATTTCGATGAAATTCCCTTACACCCACAGTTATCAATTGAACCCTTTGAGAAATGGAGTTTGGATTTTGTAGGAACAATTAATCCTCCTTCTAGGGATAAAGATTATATTTTGGTCTATACTGATTATGTAACTATGTGGGTAAACATAGTAGCTTTGAAACATGTTAGAGATACCATAGTTTCCAACTTCTTATACTCTAAGATTTTTACCAGTTATGGTGTACCATGGGAGATTGTTACAGACCAGGGACCATAGTTATCCAATTTGGTTGCAGCTCCAGTTCAAGAATATGAAATCAAACACCAAAAAATCTTCTTTGTACCATCCACAAGCCAATGGGCAAGTGGAGTTGACCAATTGGGAGTTGGAAAATATCCTCACAAAGATTATGGTATTACACAAGAAGGATTGGGTGGAAAAACTTCCTACAGTAGTTTAGAGTTACCGAATGACTTGGAAGACAACCACTAGCTTGACACCATGTGAGCTTTTTTATCGAAAAAATGTTGTTTTTCCCATTGAGTTTGAAGTGAACTCTCTAGACTTATCTTCAACTAGGGATGGATCTCACTGAAGCCTAGAAATAAAGGATCACTCAACTCCATTCCTTTGGATGAAATGCATCAACAAGCCCTTTTTCATGTAGAAATGGTGTAGCAACAAAGAGCACAATGGCATGACCACTTCATTCATTAGCGAACATTTCAACCTAGTGACCGGGTGTTGCTTTATGACTCTCGATTCTAGGACTTCAAAGGAAAATTCCACACTTGATGGCTCGGTCCCTCTGAGATCAAAATTGTTTATGATAATGGTGTTGTTAAGTTATGCACCGTGGATTTAGAGCACATGGCTCTCATTGTTAACAGGCACTATTTGAAGCTATATAAATGGCCCCTTTCAAAAGAAACATTTGTTTGTACCGTGACAAAGGAAGTCACTCTTGTTCATTTCACCTCTCTAAAATAAGTTGTAAAAAAAAGCAATAAAAGATCTAACAATTAAAACCTTTGAGCATTGTTGGTTAGTTAGTATCTAAAAACCAAATTTTGATGGATATTAACTGCTAAATAATCTTAGAGGTGAAAATCAATTTTTCAATATCTCTAAGTGGTTATAGGGTGAAAATTGGGATGTCGGTGGTCTATCATCGTGACGAAAAAAATAGAATACAAGGAGCAAGATTCCTATCAATTTTGTGATAGGAATTTTTGGGGGATCGTTGTTCCTATCACTACCTATTCTATGGTATGACAAGATTGCTTATTCAATTCTAACATTTGAAGATGACTTTCCATCCTCTTGATGTTCTTGTTAGCCACAACCCTCCACCATAGTTTCCTTTCAGCTTCCTATTCCTTTAAGCTTCATCAATTGTATAAGGCACTCTTTCCTGGCATCCTCTTGCTAGGACCTTCTTCCTATTTGTTCTAAATTCTATGATTTTGATTATGCTTCATTTACAGTGGCTACTATCATCCTTTAGACATGAAATTTCTATTTGTTCTTGTCCACATCATTTTCTACGCCACCATTATCCATTCGGTTGTCACCTACACTTCTTCAATTTTACTTTCATTATGGCCAATTTTCATTTCCACATTTCTTCTCCCATCAACAATACCACATCACTTGTCCACATTGGCATTCTTATCACTATCAACGGTCCTTTATTATTTCATGTGGCCACTAGTCTACAAAGATTTCCTCGTGCTAATTCATATTTTTTCAATATGATTCTCATGTCCACCTTAGCTACCATACTCCATGCTTATTGGTGACATGACTCACGAATGGTTTTGATATTGGTACTTTCAAAAAAAAAAAATTCTTTTTACATTTATTAAATATTCTTATTTTTATGACTAATAGTGGCATGACCTGTGGACGACTCATAATTAAGTTGGGGGGAGGGAATGTTATCGTACCATTTGCCTTACTATTTTATTCATACCATCTGCCATTTTCTTTCATCATGACAACTCAATACTCCACCTTCACCATACCCATCATAATTTTACACTCTTCACCATAACTCCATCCCTAACCACCATTATTTTAAAATATCATTTCATTATTTTGGTAAACAGTTTTTGTCCTATAGGTATCCATTTTGGTTTTGTTATTGTTAAACCATTCTCCACTTTGTTATTGTTATGACTTCCTGGTAAAACCATACCATGGCTAAATACTAACATTCCCATCATGAACCTACTTCCATAGAGGAATTAAGGGCTCATATAAATAAGGGCGTTTATGAGGTGTTCAAATAGGCACAGTGGGATGTTTATTTTAAGAAATTAAGGGGGTTTGATAAGTGGGTTTCCCAAGAATTTGCATTAAGTTTTGATGATAATCATGTCTCTATTTGGGGTGTGCAATTCCCTGTACTATTGAGGTTATAGCGGATGTAACTAGGTTACTAGCAACTGGTGAAAAATACTTTCCAAGTAGCAAAAAGAAGGTTGTGGACCTGCAACCTATGCGAAAGATGTTTCTAAGAAGAGGAGAATTTGTTGAGATGGTTCATGGCCAGGGTACTAAATTAGCTTCAATACTAGGGATTTGGAGAGGTATGGAAAATTTTATAATTCAATACATTACGTATGAGGGGAAGTACGTATATTTTTTTGCTCAACATTTTTTGTTAATGTTGCATATAAGGAAAACCCAGTTAATCAATGTATCATATTTTCAATATTGTTCTCTACAACGTACGAGTAAGGTTGTTCAAAAAGGAAAAAACAACTCGTTAGCTCACCATGGGTTAGTCTAGTTTTTGATCATCCATGCATCAAAAAAGGATTTCTCCCCTAGGTAATTGGGATTCCTTTGTCAATATAAATGATGTTGTTGGTTCTGAAGCCTCAAAAAATCAAACCTTCTCAAACAAATCTTCATATGTTTTTCCTATTAAAAACTCTCATTCTAAAAGGGAATCCCTTCCTAGTACATCTAAAGAAGGTTCTGAAGGAAACCGAGACCCTAGTGTAATCCCTAGTCCTTCAAAGAGAAAATCCCTTGAAAAATCATCTATAAAGTCCTTAGGCCTGACTATTAGAGAAACTAGGACCTCAAGTGTTAAATCTGCTAAGGTTTCAAGGTCACCTTCCAAATAAATTAAAGGAAACCAAATCCTATCTACTAAGTGTCAAAAATATCCATATTTTGAGCCTTCCCATGATAGGAATAAAAAGAAATTAGAGACTTCAGCTAGCCTTATGAGCCAATTGGATGATTTGGCCAATTTAGCCAATCATATGGATAGTCCAAAAAAAAATGGCCCTGATTTAGAACTAGAAGTCCTCTCTAAAGTCCTGAAAAAATAAGATAAAGTTGGTAGGCAAACAAAAAGGAGAACGCAAGAAGCAACAGAAAATAAGTCCTTCATCCCTAAGACAATCAATATTGAAGATGATTAGGAACCTGAGGTTTTAATTGCTAAATATTCCCCCACAAAAGAAGCTTTAATTGAGCAAGAGGACAATGCCCCATTTGAGTCACAATGTCCTCCAATGCATCAAAATGTTGAGGAATAGTCAGATAGGGTTAATGCAAAATCAAAAGAAATAACACAAGTAGATAATGCAAAGGAACAAGGAAGACATGAAAGTCCACCTCCTCTTGATACCCAATTTGATGATAATCAAGTATGTAGAATTGGAACAAAATGATGAAAAATAATTTCTTAGCCAAGGTGATTAAGAGGTTGAAGAAGAGTTTGAAGAAAATGAAATCCTCTTAAAATAAATTAAAGACTTGTAAGGCTCAATTGAAAAGTTAAAAGAGGAAAATTAGGAATTGTAGAGTTGGCTTTAGTAGGCCAACTTTTCCTCTCAATTACAGGAGATAGAAATTCAAAGATTGAAAACAGAGTTGGATCAAGCAGTAGTTTTCAAGGAACAACATTTTCCCATCAGTGAACATGAGCAGCAAATCCAGGAGTTGAAACAAAAATGGACTAAAGAAATTAATGGCACTTTGTAGAGATTACTTGATTTGTGATTCTTTCCTTTGCATGAGGACATGAAAATCCATCAGTTGGGGGAAAATTATGAGGGTGGAAAAGTCCTAATAATTTTACCTTTTATTTGCCTTTTTCCTTTACTTTTCCTACCTTCTGATCACTATCTGTCATATGATGAATAGATATTTGGTATAATGTAGGAGGAAATTAAAAAAATTAGAAAATATCAATATCTATCAAAATGCTAATATTTTTATGGATGAAATGGTAGGGGATAACTAAAGGGAGATGTTAGAGTTGTTAAGAACATGGATGGTAGAAAATCAAGGAGATGTTAGAGTTGTTAAGTTCAACCAATTTACAAACTATTTTTGAAAAGATACTTGTTAAACCAATTACACATTTGTGGCCAATGGCTATTATCTATTTTATGTCAAACTTATTTGGTTTTTTGGCCATAGGCCATAAACAAACCATAACAAACTTCATCGATGCTTGTTTAGTATAAATATGTGCATTCAGAAGACTTGATATATAGATATTAATATAAAGATAGATTGACTTTTTGAATCGTGATATATTATGGAAATTATTGTGCATGCATGATTAATTTGAGTCAAAACAAAGTACATTTCATCACCAAACAACCAAGGAGGCAGGGCCCACTGCTTGATTTTTTTGGTGAATTTTCCAAATTAGTTTTGGTGTGGTAACTATGTGTTATTTATTTTTTAAAGCATTTTATTTTCATAAATCTAGTTATTCATAATTAATTGCAATTCGATTTAAAGTTGATTTCTTTTAGTTATTTGTCGATGTGTTTATTCATAGTGTAAGAATTAAAACTCTAATTTGTGTAAATTATAATTTATTACTATTAGTGCATATTTTATAAAGTTTCTTTATTTTTGTCATTACACTTTCTGTCACAGTTCCTGACACAAAATAGAAATAGGGAGATTAAACCAAATTTTTTAATAGATAATTGTTGTGTGAATTATCTACATTCATCCCCACTTAGTTCATTATTTTCAGCCTTTCGGTATATAGCCACAACAATTTTCATGAGCTTACAATCCCCGGATTGACATTTAGGAACAAACTAAGGAAATCGATACGAAGTTCCCGAAAGTTGATTCAATTATGTTAAGCCCATTTGAAATAATTACAAGGATAGTTTGCCCCAACTTTGCTCCATAGTTTTGTCCAAATAGTTTGAATTTCTTGAGGTCTTTCACAATGGTGAAAGCTTGCTTTTCAACAAAGTTATACTTGGTCGCATGCCCTCACAGGGTCCTTGAATGGAATGCAATTGGATGCTCACCCTTTTCTCTTTTTTTCTTTTGTGTAAGCATCATCGTGATGCTATGTTCACCCTCATAGAAATACATGATAAATTCCTTGGAGAAGTCAGGATTAACAAACACCAAGGTAGTGGAAATCACTTCTTTTATCTTTTCAAATGCAACCCTTCCTTTGGGGGACCATTTAAAAGTTGAGCCCTTCTTTAGCATAAGAGTGATAAGCCTAACTAGTCCAAAAAAATAAGAGATAACCTACTGATGAAATTGATTTTTCCCAAGAAGGATTGAACTCCTTTCTTATTCACCAATAGGGGAAACTCCTTGATGGCCTTCACCCTTTTAGGGTCTATGTAAATCCCTTCTTTAGAGACCACATACCCAAGCAATTTGCCTTGTGGGACTACAAACATACATTTCTTGGGGTTTAAAAACACCCTAAACTCTTGGCACCCTTGGAAGACCTAAAAATGATCAAAATGATCCTCCTTAGAATTGGAGAACATTGTAAGGTCATCCAAACATATAAGGATAATCAAATTGATCAAATCCTTAAAAGTAATATCTATTGCCCACTAAAAAGTAGCCCCTACATTTGAAATCCAAAAGGCATCTTGGAATATTCAAATGTTCCCCATTTTGTAGTAAATGTAGTTTTATGTTGTTCTTCCTCTTTAACCCATACTTGATTATATCCAGAGAAGCCATCTAGTAAAGAAAACATCTATGACCCTACATCATTTGTAGGATCTACTCCATGGAAGGAAGGGGATAGTGATCTTTTAAAGATGCTTTGTTAAGGTCTCTAAAATCAATAGAAACTCTAATATCACCATTCTTCTTTCAGACAGAAACCAAGTTAGATTCCTAATCCAGGAGGATCCAGAAAACTTCAAAATTTTGCAGTCTCAAAATTTAGCAAAATTGACATCATTGGAAAGAGCTCACTGACACAATCCTGGCACAACTTGAACCGCGTCAAAAGGAGGTCGTGTGTACGAGTTATGCTCAGTCAAATGTAGACTCAAACTAGGTACCAGAGGCCATTCAAAGGTCAAAAATTGATCATTTCCAAGTTGGTCAAACTCAGCATCAACATGAAGTGCTCATTGAGATGATTTTGACGTCGCTCGAATCATGCAAAATGGAGTCCATATGAGTAAGTTATGGCTAGTCAAAGTTGCCAAAAGAATGGGTTGACCAGGTCAAATGATGACATTAGCATGCTAATGTAGCATCACCTAGGATTGACACGTAGCATCTGTATTGATGATGTGGTGACATATTTGGCAGGGTGACATGGCATGTACAGTTGGCCTAGACCAATAATTCTTTGACACGTGTCATTGCTAGAGCAAATCATCATGTGCCATGTGGCACATTCTCACTCCTATGTGGTAGTTAAGGTTACTTAAAATGTTGTGGAGGGGATTTAAAACCTTGACCTCCCCTCCATAATAATTCCTCTACACCACTAAACCACCCACCATTCATGGGTATGGATAAGGATGGATTCTATTTGAAGATGTTAGAAGCCGATGCAAGATTAAAGGAGGGGCTGGCGGTTCAAACCACCGACCCCAAAATTAATATCCAACACTCTCTACCGCTAATCAATGTGCTTATTGTGGGATATGCATTCACTAAAGTGTTTATTGTTGTTACTCAGTGGTGGTAAAGAGTGAAACGAGGGCTCAATTTAAATTGAGCCCCCCCCCCCCCAAAAAAAAAAAAAATCAACTCATTAAATATTTTAAAGTCAATAACATAAGAATTTAAAAAGGATTTTAAAAGATTTTAAAGATTTTTATTTTCCATTTAGAAGATAAGGGTTTAAATTATATTTTTAAAACATTATATAGGAGATTTGGAAGATATATTGTTGTAAATGGGAGATTGACAAAATCATATGGTTAAAGCCCATATTAGGAAATAAAAGTGTATATAAGGGGGATGTTTTGGCTTGGGAATTAAGCAAGTTCATTTTGGAGAAATAATTCTTTGGAGGAGAATATTGTAAGCACGAAGGCCTTTTGAGTGTCTTCAAGTGTTGAGAGGAGATTTTGAGAAATTTTATGCAGGTTTTTGAGCTCAGATGATGTAAAAAGGCATTTCATAGTTTGGCATCATTAATAAAGTGGTCCTACTTGAGAAGTGGGCACGAAGACGTAGTCTTGATTGGACGAACTTCGTTATCAACTGGCGTTATCTCCTCTTCTGTTTTATTCTCTCTATTTCTTTTCATTTTTCAATTCGCTATTTGAGTTCCAATTACAACACTTCAGTAATTAGTTAATTTCATTAAGTTATATAAATGTGAACTTATTTTTTAATTTCAACGGTTAAACAACATAGTCACGCAATTTTGTTGCGATCAACGAAAAACTGTAATTAGGATTAATTTGCAAATTATATTGTAACCCTCTAATTACAAATTAATACCCCAAGTCAAATGCTTAATCAGATATTTAATTCTTGAATCAATAAGCTTCTTCAATTCCCAAGACATAAGAGACTCTATCTTTGAGCTAATCGACCTCTAATTTTGGTGGGTTGGTTTAGCTCCTTCAATCAAGTCTATAATGAGAGGAGGGCCCCATAGAAGGTTGGGGTGGGTGGGTTGAAATAGGATGAGTATGTGTCAGCTATAATGAGAAGTCCCCCCTTAGGCTATCTATCTCCTCCTACCCACCCCTGAAGGGCCCCTACTATTTGTTGGTAGGTGTGAAGGCCGAACCGTTCAATAAAAAAAAAGGGAGAAAGGTTGCCCCCATTTGGGCCCAATACTAGAAATACCTAATATTCTATCACTATACGTAATACCCTAATCAATACCTAATGTTCTATCGAAAGGGTGATTGAAAATGTAGTTCGAGTGTTCAACTAGCTAGAATCATTTTCTTGTTGGGGTGTTCTACTAACTAGAATCTCAATCTTGTTGGGGTGGAACCACCCTTTCGGACTATACGTAACATGGGTGGGAGGGAATTTTTGTTGGGGTGGGACTTCTCATTATATCCTCCTAAGTTCCCACCCAATGAAAAGTCCCTCCCACCCATGTTACGTATAGTCTAGAAAGGGCAGTTCCACCCTAAGAAGATTGAGATTCTAGCTCGTAGAACACCCCAACAAGATTGAGATTCTATCTAGTTAAACACCCAAACTACATGTTTTATCACGCTTTCAATAGAACATTAGGTATTGATTAAGGTATTACGTATAGTGATAGGATATTAGGTATTGCTAGTATCGGGCCCAGATGGGGGAGACCTTCCTCCCTTTTTTTTACTGAATGGTCCAGCCTTCACACCTACCAATGAATATTAGGGGCAAGGGTGGGTTGGAGGAGATAGATAACTTAAGGGGGGGATTCTCATTATAGCCAACACATACTCATCCTATTTCCCCCCACCCACCCCAACCTTCTACGGGGCCCTCCTCTCCATTCCAGGAGGCCCCTATCTGTCTGCTCTCACAAAGACAAAAGTGTATACACCCCTTTGGGTGTCCCTACCCTTGAGTTGAAGGATATTCCAAGTTGTGAGCCTAAAATTATTACCATTGGCTTTGACCTTAGGGATACAAATTCTTGAAATATTTTTGATGTATTATTACTAGTGTAAATTGGGTTGATTTTGGCCTATCATCATTCAAAACATTACGATCAATTCATACACTTTGTTTGTTGTGTTTTATCACTTTTTGTATCTCAAAAAACATTATCTCAAACATTATACCAAACAAACATCAAAACTTGCAAAAATTATCAAACAAACTACCATCAGAAAACTGGAAACTGTTAAAATAGTCATCATTATGCAAATTTTGTCACTACTATCTCAAAACTTTATTGCTATTATTGCAAAATATTACTGCAGTTGACCTAATATCTACTCATTATTGTTCATATGACTGCTATCACTATCATTGGTTGCATGATAGTCATTGTCAAAAGAGGGTCACTTTTGTAAACTTTATCGTAGTTCTCCTAAAATAGAACTGCTAGTATGCTAAATTCTTGCCACTATTGTCTTAGACAGAAGCTACTATCATCCTACTTATTGGAATATATCAAAAAAAATCATAAACTTCTTTCAAAACATTGGTTTAAAAACTTTATCCAATTGTCAAAGAACATTGTCATCATTGGACCTATTAGTCACAATCCAACATCACCATCCTATACTTTTGACTTGGTTTACATAGGGTTCATAACTACCATATTTTGGACACAAAATCAAAATCAAACTTGTACCATAACTTATCAACATCCTTCAACATCACCAATAAGCAACCAAACATCAACTTAGTCTTGGACACGTATTGAACACAAGAAATCAAACCATTATCTTGCAATTGTTTTACAACAACCTTTACTTGCAACCTCATATCTAGTTCAAGTAAAGCAATCACCATATCCTCTAAGACATAACAAAAAATTGACTTGATTCTTGTGAACTTTGTGTTCTAAAATAGCATCAAATCAAAACATCAAACATCCATTCATACTCTTATCCTAGGGTTTTAACATCCAAACACCATAGCATCATTTATCAAACAACACCCAAAATTAGCTCATCTCCCCTTCATAGGGTTGAGTAGAAAAATCTTACCATCCAACATCAAACTTGATCATCCAATAATCTCGACATCAATCCAAAGCAAACAACTAAAAAAATATGTCCAAAAGGTATACACACATCCCCTTTGTACATCATTTTATCAAACAAAATCTATAATCAAAATGTCATCCCATTTCCACAAGTTGTTAGCTCAAACTTACCAAGGTCTTTTGAGTTTGTTTATGACTATAACGAGATCTCAACATAAAAATATGGAAGTCAACAAAAGCAGCTCTAGTGTACCAAACACCAATACCACCTACGAGGAATCTCAAGAATGGGGTTACAATCCTAAGACACACTCAACTCCCTAAGAACAACCAACGTTCAAAGCTCAAGCCAATCAACCACTTAGTGATGTTGACATTCACCTTAAAAATCAAGACAGATTTGCTTGGCAACAAAATCAACCTCCTAATCTTGTAGATATGATCATAGAGGAATATGATAATGATGAGTAAATCACCAATGAAGTACTTTTAGAACACTCCCAAGATCCCAAAATGCAAAAATTAATGGACAAAATGATTGGGAAGGATACAAACACATATTTCCTCAAACTAGCACAAAGTGGTGCCAAGCTACCTATAGATTTTAACGTTAAAATTCTTAAGGACCCCAATCTCATTCCTTTAAGAGACCAATCGATGGTGAGACAAATACCCAAAGAAATGGTAGATCTCAAGATACCACCATTGTTCTCAAAAGCACATATAAATAATCAATCTTTCCCATAAAATGTGGAGAACCCATTGTATAGACAGCCTTCACAAATTGAACAAGTTGGGGTAGCTCAACATGCTCAAGAAAATCCAAACATATTGACAAGTCAAAGCATGCCACCACATAACGTTGAAACTAATACAACAAGACACAACATATATGATACATCTTGGAACACCCAACAACAAGGTCCTAGTGGTAATATGCAAAACATGGGAAATCTTCCACCAAGGCCACAACATGTAGCGGACCAATAAGGAAACAACCCTTTGCAACCACAACTACATGTTAACAACCCACCTCAAGGACAATACATGTATCAACAACCACCAAAATATCAAAGCATGTATTAAGGAAATGTTCAAAATAAAACTCAATAAATGCATCAACAACAACACTATGATCCTAACATGCAATATCAATATGGATCATCGTCTACCCAAAATATTCAACACCAAACATGTATTTTAGCACCACCAAATGTCATACCCAACATCAAGTGTATGTTCAACTACAACAAAACACACACCTTCAAAATTAAGCACCCAATCCTCCACAAGACAACATTGGTGCAAAACAACCTCCATCACAATATCAAACCTACACACCTCAATAACAACACAACACACCTCAACAACAACAAAACATACCTCAACAACATGACATCCTCAAAAATAACATAGCATACCTCAACAACAACATACCCTCAATCCACAACACACCCACATCAATCCTCGAGGACCCCATCCATCATCCTACACTCACAGCATGGCCCAAGGGCCCTCATATATACAAAACCAATAATATAACACACACAATATTGTGGGGAAACAAGGTTATAACATCTCTCCTTATCAAATGAACACACTAAGTGATGATGTAACCTTGCAAATCCAAAATCTAAACCAAAAGATATCAAACATTCAAATTGTACAACTGAAGAAGAGCTATGCTATACAAGACATATGTCCTTATCCCTTTTATCATTCCATATCCATGATATCTTTCCCTAAGAACTTTGAAATACAAAAATTTGAAAAATATAGGGGAAGAGGAGATCCAATAAAAACACGTACAAGAATTCTCAGTAGCTTGCATGGATGTACAATACAATGACACCTACTTAATGAGGCTTTTTCCATGAAGTCTTGATGGTGCCACTATCGGGTGGTTCTCTCATCTACCGCCTGGTATCAAAACCTTCGATGAGTTGTTAGATAAATTTGTTAACCATTTCTCCTAAAACATAGAACAGGACATAACGGTCCCTAACCTATACAAAATTAAATAAATCCAAGGAGAATCTTTTGCTTATTACCTACAAAGATGGAGACATAAAGCTAGCAAATGTAAATGGCCCATACCTGAGAAACAACTCATGGAAATCTTTTTCTCTAACATACAAGCGGACAACAGCTACCAACTCACCATGTTGTGCCCTATTAATTTTGAAGAAACCATCGAAAAGGGTTTACTCATCGAAAGAGATCTCATAGTAGGGTAAGTCATTAAACTATATAACAACAAAGACCAAGCTTCTAGTTCTAATTACAAACCTAAGATATGGGCAAAGAGCTAGAACATTACCAACGATGGAGTGGTCGATGCCAAATTTGTATGAAACTTACAACCTCCTAGTAATCAACAGAATAATGTCCAAGCAACTCAATAAAATTATCCTCCAAACAATACATAAAACAACCAGCTTACATATACTCAGAATAACCAGCAAAATAATGAACAAACAAATCAAGGTCAAGATATTCAAAGAGGGCCACCAAGGAAAAATAATCAAACTAGGAGAAAATTCATTCCATTGGGAGAAACTCTTGAGGTAGTTATGCATAAAATTGTCCAAAAGAACCTTATCAAGCTTCCTAATCCTGATAAAACAGCGTATAATGAACCAAACATTAAACCCCCTTGGTATAATGAGAGTGATTGATTTGAATTCCATAATATCAAGGGTCACACAACAAATATTTGTATGAGAAAAACATTGCACAAGACTTTATATAAAAATGAGAGTTTGACATTGAACATCACCCTATGCCCTCTAGTAATAGAGACATGGGAATATATGAAATCCAATCCTCGATCATTCTAGGAGAAACAACAAAGGTAAGGGAAAAGATTACTGAAAATCCAACTTCACCTATGATGAATTCATAGGAACCATCTGTCAAGCTGGTCGAAATATCAATGTCATAACCATATTAGGCAAAAGCCCTAAATTCAATGTCACTACATGAAGAGGAAAAGTCACAATCCAAGGAGCCCCACTTCCAACTGAAGTCACCATCAAGCCTTCCAATAACTAAACTATTGTTGACCAATTGAAGAAAAATACAACATTAATCTCTATACTTGAACTTCTAAAGTTATCACCAGCACAGAAAGAGATATTGGAGAAAGCTCTCAATGAATCTTCAATACCTAACAATCTTAACATAACACTAATCAATTTCAAGATATGGTTGGTACCATCACTTCATCCCATCATTTGTTCTTTTCTACAAAATACCTTCCCCAAAGATTCTTTCATAATCAAGCTTTGTATCTTGAAGTTTGTGTCCATAAACACAAGATCAAGAGAGTCCTAATAGATGGAGGTGCAGGCTTAAACATATGTACCTTAAAAGTGGTAAAGTAGTTGGGATATTTTGATGATGTGATTGATAAGAACAAAAGTATCACGATAAGAATTCCAATTCAAGTGGGGCCTACAATAGCATAAAAAACTTGTTAGATACTGGATCTTGAGTTGCCCTATAACCTTCTCTTGGGACGTTTATGGATCCATGCAATGCAAGCGGTCCCTTCAACCTTTCACCAATGCTTAAAATTTCCTCACAATGGTAAGGAAGTTACATTATATGCCAATCCAAAACCCTTCCATTACTACATGAACTTGGAGGAGAAGTAAAAAATGCTCCTTCAAATACCTAGTAATGACATATCATTCCACTCATTTTCATATGTTGATCCAACATCACTTGCTTTATCCTCAACTCCATCTACATCAACTGATCCTCAAAATTCCAACCTCAAGATCTAGGTGCTTGACAAGGGTTATGGAGAATACCATTTCAAACAATCCTTTTTCATTGGGGAGCTTCCCCCATCACCAAAATCCTATGAGCGACCAAAGGAAATCAAGCATATTCAAATTGTTACCTATGAAGTCAAACCTACTATCTTCATCAAGTGGGGAGACATGAAGGATGAAGTGGTATTTGAAGAGGACCTCTCATCATGGATCTATAAAGAACAACAAGAGGAATAGAAAAAACTACATCCCCTTCATATGGATCTTAACAATAAAGGTTACTAGATTGCAAGAAATATGGGATACACTAGAAAAGGTGGCATTGGTCTACACAAAAAGGGTATAAGAGAACCCATCATAATACAACATAAAAGAACATGGAACTAGATTATGGTTTGATAGACATGACTACCCCAATCATTGAAACTACCTCTTTTTAGGAAATATCTCCTATTGACATTAAGACATCATCTAACTACCATATTGAAATAGATTTCAACGAATGGGAATGGGAATCTTGCGCCTCTAGTGACTATGACCTAGATACCCTCTAGGAACCTAATAACTCTAATATCCTTACCTTACCACATCCTCCATAAGCTTTTTTGATAGCAATGAAAACCTACCCTTACTTCACCCATAGTTGATTGACTGGGATCAACAACATCACACACCAATTGTGGACTTATGCCAAAACAACAAAGCTATTGTTGAGTTCATGGGAATTCAACATGGTATATTGCAAAAAATCATGAGTTTGGTTTTTTCATAGAACTAAAACAAGGAGCATATTTTTGAGGGGAGATTGCATCCTCCAATCACAAAATTGAAATAAAAAATCTAAATATCAATATGAGATCCCCTAGGTAAAACTGCAATGTGGCTCTATCGGATCATGAAAAAGGAAAAAAAAAGGATGTATCTAAGGGTGAAAGCCTCTCTAAGGCACTTGAAGATGGAGGATTCAATCTCCCCATCACATAGTATCAAGAACAATCAACAACTTTGATTGAAGGTTGAAAACCTATCAATGTGGGAACCATAGAGGCACCTAAGGTAACATATTATGCAACTTCCTTAGATCCTGAGGAAAAGGTCAACTTCTTGGCATTCATAAATGAACGTAAGATCAACTTTGCCTAGACATATCCAAATATGCCTGAGCTAGATCCAAATTTAGTTGTACACCATCTAACAGTATTCCCAGCATCAAAACCAGTTAAACAAGAGCTTTGTAAAATGCACCCATAGATAGCACTGTTAGTCAAGGTGGAGCTTCATAAACTATTGGACATTGGATTCATCAGACTTATATACTATCCTGAGTGGGTATCCAACCTCATATCAATATAAAAACCCACTGGGGGCATACAAATATGTATATACTTTAGAGATATTAACAAGGCATGCCCTAAGGATGACTTCCTCCTTCCCAACATCGACATAATAGTGGATCTAACTGTTGATCATGAAATGCTTTCACTAATGGATGAATTTTTTGGGTACAACCAGATAAAGATGGCCCTTGAAGATCAACACAAAATAAATTTTACTTGTGCTTGGGGAACTTTTTTCTAGAATGTCATTGATGTAGGGGCATCCATTTTGATGCTTTTGTTGTCATTTTGTAAAGGTTTGGAATTTGTTCTTCAACCTTGGTTTGGAGTTAATTTGTTTTGTTTTGTGAAAATAAGGTCATTTTGGACTATTTTGGGTCATGTGTGTGCCTTTTGATTTGTTAGTTGGAAAATTTTCAAAAAATTATCAATGTTGTCAACAAAAAGTGCATACAACTTTGCAAATTTGGGTTTTGGGAGTTAGAAGTTAGTTTGAGGAGTTAGATTGGTTGGATTTAAAGAAATAAAATTCTCACACCAATAAGGTGTGGAGAGAGATTTGGAATTAAAACATCTAAAATAAAATTATCTTTCCACCCATATAAGTTGCAAGTTTGTACCAATCTGTACAAGGTCGTACAAGTTAGTTTTCAAACTACTACACACAGAAAAAGGGGCATCCATTTTGATGCTTTTGTTGTCATTTTGTAAGGGCTTGGAATTTGTTCTCCAACCTTGGTTTGGAGTTAATTTGTGTTTTTTTGTGCAAATAAGGTCATTTTGGACCATTTGGGGTCATGTGTGTGCCTTTTGATTGGTTGGTTGGAAAATTGTTAAAAAATTATCAATGTTGTCAACAAAAAGTGCATACAACTTTGTAATTTTTGGTTTTGGGAGTTAGAAGTTAGTTTGAGGATTTAGATTGGTTGGATTTGAAGAAATAAATAAATTCCCATGCCAAGTAGATGTGGAGAGAGATTTAGAATGAAAACCATCAATTCTTGCAACGTTTTCTTGTGTTTTTTTATGTGTAGTCTGAAAACCAACTTGCACAACCTTGTATGAATTGGTACAAACCTACAACTTATATGGGTGGAAATATAATTTTATTTTAGATTCTTTTCATTCTTACCAATCCTAGAGAAAATATTGTTTTATTGGTCTAATAAATCAATCTTCCTAGTAGCCCTGTTTAGAAACTAGGGTTTCCAGTTTTGATAAAAAAAATCATTTCTCTTAATTGGTAATATGAAAAATGCTAAAAAAAATTAGGAAATATTTTTTTTTCTGTATCCTCTAATGGATTCCATAATCTTAGCTTGATATATTTTTTCCATGAGAAGTTATGGTTGACTGTTATAAGAAAAACCCCATCAAAAGGGAATAAACCCTAGTTGTTTGAGGGTTTAACAAAACATATGTGTCATTCAATTTCATAAAGGAACATGATGAGTTGTAATACATCAAAATGCATCATAAGAGGACTTGATCAGTCCAATATTTCATGTGTTATGTTGATTTTTCTTGTTGAATTCCACTGGACTACAAGAGCAATGTATCTAGGATGAACTAGGATGCACCTAGTTATTGAATGTGATTAATCCTTGTATGCAATGAGTCAAGTGAGTCAAGATTAAGTCCTTCCTCTACATCATTTTTGGTATCAAATACCAAAGATTTGGGCAAGGGAAGTTTTGGAAAGTTTGTGTATTGCATTTGACAAGTTGAAGTGAACAACCTGGACACCAAAAGACCAGGTAGTGAGGATAAGGAAAGAAAACCTAGGTGAGGTATCACAAGAAGTCAAGAAAATAGAAGAGATAGCAAGATGTAGCAACAAACTCAAAATGGGAAGATTAAATTCAATAAGATAAGATCAAATGAAGAGTTTGATAGAGATATGGTAGAGTTAATAAAAGGCATTAAGCATGTAGTAGAACAGTGGCTTGAGGAAGAATACCAATGATCCGTTGGGTATTGGCCCATACATAAGAAAGTGGAATGGCCCATAAATATGACTATTAAAAAAAGGAGAAAGAAAATGATGGTTAATTTGAAAAAAGAATATGAAACAAAGAAAGAAGAGACATTCATTGGCATGGACATGAAGAAAGTGTTACCAATTTTTAGCCTCTTGATTAAAATTAGTAAGAATTTAGTGAAGTTTATTTGCCGGGTATAAAATTTTGAGCTATCTAATGAATCCTTCCTTTCAAAATGAATCAGTTAACTTGTTCATTGGTTTGTTCAAATAATTCAAATAGTTTAAGATTAATTACTGAACAATTCAGACAAATCAATAAACAAGCTTCACTTTAAAAGGAAAAATTCAAAAGATTGAAGTATTAAGTCATTTTTTTCTGCAATATTTATTATTGTTGATTATCAAAAGACAGTGTAGATTAAAGAGAAATAATCATTCATTATGATTATAGAACATATGTTATAAATAGTTGTAATTTCATTGTTTCAAATTATGTAATCAGAATGAACTCAGAAAGATACATAAGCCATTGAACATCATGAACAATTGATTCATTCAGAAATATGTTTATGTGATCCCACACAAACTGTGGGTTATGACTAAGTTGATTAAATTCAACAATGACTATAAATCATACACCTGAAGGTCAACTAAAAGAAGAAAGACACACAAAAGGAAGGTCATGTCCATCATTTCCTAGGAGGTTGATGTAGGGCTAACTTGTTTTCAGCTTGATCTCCTTTGTCTTCAACTCCGTTGCTCCCAAGTTCCAAAACCTACAGTGATAGTGAAATTGTGTTAGAGCTCAAGGCATGATATCTGATTGTATGCTTATCAACAGATATATGATCAATAATCATTATCAAATTTAATCAACTTAGTCAAACATCCATGAGATAAATAAAAAGATATCAGATCAAATCATAAAGGAATCATTGAATCCATTATTTTTACTGACTTGTTTGTGTCATGTGCAGATACATGAAAAGTTTTGTTGTTGATTTCTAAAACTTCAGCGTGTGGGGTAAAATGTGGCTCCCACAAGGGTTGAGCTCGACATTTTAAGTTATTAGATTATGAGTTCAATCGAGCTTATTTAAGAGGGAGATGCAATATTTAAGGTCATTATATCAACTATTCAGTGATAGTGAACAATCATACATGTTAAGTTCATGAAGTATCACTTCAAGGAGCTACAGAAGTTAAGAACAATAGTGTTGCCAGACAAGTATTCATCATAAGGTTAATATGGTGTTTTTAGAATTTCTAGAAAACAATCTCACATGAGAGAAATGACTACATCATCAAAATACATGCATATCCTTTTTTGTACAAAGGTGCTTATATGTTATGGAAGATTTATTGATAATAAAGAAAGGAAACAAGTCATTTTCCTTAGTGAATAAGTTCAAATGGGGATTTGCAATGTTCAGTTATCAAAAGTAAAAATAAATGCATTATTTGTAGATTCAAGGAACAACATAGTTGTCAAGAAATGACAATGTTAGATGCAATTGTATTATTGCAATGAACAAACAACTCAATGAAGGAGATATATTACCAGGAGAATAGCAGCTAGAACATTCATTTTAGTTATCATTTGAGGGAGTGAGTCATCACAACACATTCATAAATCAAACTAAGGTTTTCATAAAACACAATACATGACTAATGGATATCACAACTTAACTAATAAAAGGTCAATATGTATATGAAACAATAATTACAATGAGCAGCTATCTTTAGGAAATGTTGACTTCTCATTTGTTATAATCACAAAAGGTTCTTATACCTTTTTACAAGTGGCTGAAAATAATGGTGGTTATGAGATCGTGAATGTCAAACACACTAAGATGAAGATCATGTTATAGAAATATGAGTATAGAGAAATTTCTATTTTGTCATATTCAGCCTGAAAATCAAATAACCAGATCAAGAATTAACTATGGCCATCCTTGAAAATCAATATACAGAATGAGATATAAAGAAGCTTTCAAAGTTTTTTTTCAAAACAAAGATAACCCATAAAAGCTCATATGGTTGTGGCTATTATGAACAAAGTATAGAAAAGCCCATCAAAATTCAGAGGTCGAGTTAAGTTTTCTCATAGCGGCCTAAAAATCTACAAGGATTTGAGGTTTCCTCAAGCTCAAGCAAAATAAACACATAGTGATCACAACAAATAGAGCTTGTTCTTGTGTTACAGTTGAGGTCGAATTGTGGCCATGTCAAATAGAGAATAAGTTGTAGGGGCTCAACTTTTAGAGCCTATAAGAGATCATTATTCACAGCCAAAAAATCAATAAACTCCATGTATTTGCAAACTGAAGAATACAAACAGAGAGGGTTTTTTCCTTTTATGAGATACCAGGTGAAGTATAGAAACAAGAAAAGAAAAATTGTAGAGATATCTTTATACAATGGAGGTGCCTGAATGTAAATGCAATTTTTATACATACAATAAAGGAAAACACAGTTGAAAAGAAGATTCACATTAGAATGCATCATAGAAATGCATATGGCTACGCCATGTAGGCTTGTATAAGTTTTTTTTTTTAAAAGAAAGTTCTGGATTTAATCAAATCATACTCACCACAATTCAGGCATCCAGATTCTGCAAGAAATGATGCACAGAGACAGAAATTTTCTTGCAACAGTTGACTAGGGTTTCTCATGGTGGCAGTGTTTCTCTCAGTCAACAAAGAAGAATGAATAAAAATGAATGTTTATTATTCATTTCTAGGGTTAATGAAACCCTATGAAGGTCGATGGAGGAAAGTCTTTTGCCTTTAAGTTTTAAGTTTTAATTTAAAACTTTATTTTCCCATGTCTATGTCGTGGCATATTATATGCCTTCTATTTTTTTTAAGTGTTTCTAAACACTTTAGAAAGGCTTAGTCAATATAAGTCTTTAATATTTGATTAAACCCCTTTTATTTTTGCATTTTAATTCAAATTTAAGACTTCATTTTAAGTGATAAATTATAAATCACTTCTAATAAATGTTATTATTGAATACAAAGGAAAATATCTTATGATGAAGCTTTCAAATATTAGATTAAGGGTGTTATTAAATGAGCTTTAAAAGCTTTTAATTGAATCTTGGAGAGGTTGAGGAAATTTAGCCAACATGTGGAGTAAAAATAGGGAGATATGATCACTTCACCTTCATTTAAGAGTCTAGTTTAATGGAGCTTCAGTCAAGGAGTGATTTGAGGCACAAAACTAGAGTTCACATTCAATTATGACTCTCTTTTTGAGGGGTTTTCTCTTGCATATGATCCATGAGGTTGTTTTGAGTTTTGACAACTCTTTATACATGTTTTGAGGAGTTGTTTTCAGTTGCATTCCTTGATTGAAGGAGAGGATGGAAAACACATTAGTTTTGGAGCCAAAATTTGAATTTGAATTTTGAGAGCCTTTTCTATAAGTCCTCTTCTCTCTTTTGTTCTCTAGTTCTGAGTTTGGAGATTGCAGAAGCAAATTATTCCTTGCTTTGTAACTCATTTTCTTGTGAGTTCTACAGATTTGTAATGAAAATACTTCTTATTTCTCAATAAAGAAGCTTATTTCCTTCTCTATTTTTCTGTGTTCTTTAGTGAATTGTAGGATTAAATATTGAAATCTTTCATTATTTTATCAATTCCCCCAATACTAAATGCATAAGATATTATGTCATAGTGTAGGTATTAGTTTGTGCTTTCATTCTCATGTAGAGGAAGTTTGTGAAAACATTATTGTTTTCCTTTCTCTAAGCATAAGTTCAAGCCTTACCTTAGAACCATTTATTCAAGCATAAGTTTGAGTTGTGAGATTATAGCTTTATTAAGTCTTTTGTAAGTTTATCAAAGTTGAAAATCATTTTGACAATTGGTGAATCACCTTACTTTCCTGTTTTAATTTTAATTTATCCTTTTATCCTTTTCCCTCTGTTTAAAAAACCATTTTTACAAGAAAATCCAAAGGGAACCAACCTAAAACCTGGAGGTCTATTCTCATCATAGTATACCCATAGCCTAAGAATACTCCCATGTGCATAGGGTTATGAATTTTTTAACTTATCTTCAGGTACAAATCCTTGTGTTAATAGAAAGATCAAGAGTGTCTTCAAGCAAGCGTAGAAATCATGGAAGAGCAATGTTCTCAAGTAGACACAAATGCAAAGGTCCATTGGCAAGCGGTCCATTCAAGAAACCAAAAATTTGGTGATAATCAAACAGTTGATAAGAAAATGGGTATAGCTGAGATCAAGGAAGAAGAAAGACAGTTATCACAAGGAGCTAGTGAAGAGGTAAATTGGCCTCATGGTTTTTATCTAATGCATTTTGATGATAATGTTTGTAAAGGTGAAGACCAGGGAAAAAATGAATAGGAATAAATGGAAATCATCAATGAGGTGTATGATAGAGTAATCAAATCTTGGAGTCTACAAGCAGAGAAGTAATAAGCAAGAGAAGATGCAAGAAGAAAGAGAGAAAGAAAAGAGTGAAAACTAAGAAACATAAAGCATATCAAGCCAAGCATGGACAAGATCACCAGGATTTCAAAGGATAGCTAAGACTACAACACAATTGGAGGAACGAAAAAGCAGGTGATCATCATTTGAGATGGAACTCAAAAATTATTTTCCTTGGGAGTATGATGCAGGGGCATCCATTTCGATGTTTTTGTTGTCATTTTGTAAAGGTTTGGAATTTTTTCTCCAACATTTGTTTGGAGTTAATTTGTGTTTTTTTTTTATAAATAAGGTCATTTTGGACCATTTGGGGTCATGTGTGTGCCTTTTGATTGGTTAGTTGGAAAATTGTCAAAAAGTTGTCAATGTTGTCAACAAAAAGTGCATACAACTTTGCAACTTTGGGTTTTGGGAGTTAGAAGTTAATTTGAGGAGTTAGATTGGTTGGATTTGAATAAATAAACATATTCTCTCGCCAAACAGATGCAAAGAGAGATTTGGAATGAAAACCACCAATTCTTGCAACATTTTCTTGTTCTTTTTGTGGAGTCTGAAAACCAACTTGCACGGCCCTGTACGGATTGGTACAAACTTGAAACTTATATGGGTGGAAAGATGATTTTACTTCAGATGTTTTTCATTCTTACCAGTCCTAGAGAAAATATTTTTTGATTGGTCTAATAAATCAATCTTCTTAGCAACCTTGTTCAAAAACTAGGGTTTCTAGTTTTGATTAAAAAAAAATCATTTCTCTTGATTGGTATGGTGAAAAATGCTAATTTTTTTAGGAAACCTCTATTTTTGCATCCTCTAATGGATTCAAAAATATTTTCTTGATATCTTTTTGCCACAATAAGTTATGGGTGACTGTTATAAGAAAAACCCTGTCAAAAGGGAATTAACCCTAGTTGCTTGAGGGTTTAACAAAATATATGTGTCATTTGATTTCATAAAGGAATGATGAGTTGTAAAACATCAAAATTCATTGTAAGAGGACTAGAACAGTCCAAGATTTCATGTGTTATGTTATTTTTTCTTGTTGAATGTCATTATACTACAAGAGCAATGTATCTAGGATAAACTAGGATGCACCTAGTTATTAAATGTGATTAATCCTTGTATGAAATGAGTCAAGTGAGTCAAGATTAAGTCCTTCCTCTAAATCAGCCATGTCATTTGGCTTGAAGAACGTAGGAGCCACATATCAAAGAGCAATGACTACCATTTTCCATGACATGTTGCACATCACAATGGAGGATTATGCAAAAGATCTATTGGCTAAATCAGTCATAAGACATGAACACTTGGCTAACTTAGCTAGGATATTTGGCAGACTAGAGGAGTATAACTTGCATCTAGATCTGCAGAAATGTGTGTTCCCCATATGGGAAACTATTGGGCCACATTTTATCTAGAAGAGGTATCGAGGTGGATCTCGCTAAGGTCAAGGCTATCCTAGAAATGTCTCCCCTAAGAACATTGAAACAGTTGCATAATCTACAAGGCAGGCTTCAGTCTATTAAAAGGTTTATTGCACAACTTGCAGATAAATTCCACCCATTCACACACTTACTCCACAAAGATGTAACATTTAAATGGGATGAAAGGTGTGATTAAGATTTTCAATAGGTAAAGGACTATTTGCTTACTCCCCCGATATTGATGACTCCAATTCAGGATAAAGCAATGATTTTATATGTATCCACAACAATAGCAGCTTTGGGAGCTCTATTGGCACAACTTGATGAGCAACATAAAGAGCTGATAGTTTACTACATTAGTCATACCCTGGTTGGCTATGAGTTGAATTCTACCCCCATTGAATGAGCATGTCTATCAGTTGTATTCGCAACACAAAATCTTAGGCATTAAATGTTAAACAAACAAATCAAGTTGATATATAAAATAGACCCCTTAAAATATCTATTGGCAAAATCAATTCTCACATGAAGAATTGCTAAGTGGGTCATAATACTTAGTGAATTTGATATAGAATATATTGACAAGAAAGCCATCAATTAGCAGAAGCGCCCATCAAAGATCATCAACCTCCCATAGCAGAATTTCTAGACAAGAGCATCCTGATAACAACTCAGCCAACCCGTTGGACTACGTACTTCGACAGATCTCACACTTAGCACAACTCAAGGGTTGGTAGCCTATTTCTTACACCACAAGGAGACAATATACCAAAAGCATATAGGATTACCTTTCCCTGTACAGACAATATATCCGAGTATGAAGCACTAATCATTGAGCTGAAAGTTGGCCATGGAATGGAAAATTAAGGAACTACAAGTCTATGGTGATTCCCATTTAGTCATAAGATAGGTCAATGGTGAATACTAGACTAAAGATGAGAAGATCATGTCATACAATGAATGATAGACAATTTCAAGCAATACTTTTTGGTCATCATCTTTGAACAGATCCCAAGAGTTAACAATAAAGTAGTTGATGCTATGGCTATTATCGATTCACTCCTTGACATACTTGAGAATGTTCCTAGATACAAATTTATCATGAAGCAATTGCTTATACCAACATTTGATATCCTGGAGTTTGAACTTGTATGTGATGTTGTTGGTCCTAACTCGCCTTGGTATGAAGACACATTTTCCTATATCTAGCATGAAATCATACCACCCCACCTAACATCCAACCAAAAGAAAAAAATTTCTGTCAGACTTCCCGATTTACCATCCTTGGAGATACCTTATACCACCGAAGTCTTGATGATACATTACTCTGATGTCTCAATGTGGAAGAAGCACAAATTGTCTTGCAAGAGGTACACAAAGGTGTTTGTGGATCCCAAGCTAGTCGATCTAACCTAGTCCACAAATTGCTACGAACAGGGTACTACTAGCAACCATTGGAGCAAGAAGCAATTCATTTTTCCAAGAAGTGTCGTTAATGCCAACAGCATGGAGATCTCATTCATGCACCTATGCAAGAGTTACGTCTTACACCACTCCATGGCCCTTCTTCCAATGGGGGCTTGACTTGATAGGAAAGATATCACCAACCTCATCCAATAGACACAAATTCATCATCACTGCTATGGAGTACTTTACAAAATGGATAGAAGGTATTCCTTTAACTTATATCATAGGGAAACAAATAACTAAGCTCATTCTTATTTATTTGATTTGTCGATATGGTATCCCACAAACTATCATAATAGATAATGGAATTCCATTTAAGAACCAAGATATCTATGAGCTATTCTCAAGATTCTCTATCCAACACCACTTTTCAACCCCATATTATCCCCAAGGAAACAACTAGACTAAAGCATCCAATAGACCATCTTGAAAATTTGAAAGAAAATTGTTAATGACATCGGTCGTGACTGGCACCTACAGCTAAACCCAACCTTATGGGCTTATAGAACCAACATTCGCACACCTATAGGTGTGACTCCTTTTTCCTTAGTCGATGGATTTGAAGCAATACTGCCCATAAAGGTTGAAATCCCATCATTGAAGGATCTTGTTAGCAATGCAGAGTATCGAGTATCCAAACTCAATGAGATTGAACTCCTAGATGAAAGATGCTTGAGTGCATTGAATCATCTATAGGCCTATCAAAATTGGCTCAAGTGAAGCTACAATAAGAAAGTTAAAAACAAGAACTTTCAGGTCAATGACTTGGTCCTAAAGGAAAATCAAAAAATCTAGTTGAATCAAGATGGGAAAGGTAATTTTGAACCAAATTGGCTAGGTCCCTATATCATTACAGCAAGCTATGACTCTAGAGCATATCAGTTGGCTATGGAGAAGGAGAACCTCTAGCTGAACCTCTTAACAATAGCCATCTCAAGAAGTTCTACACCTAGCGTATTAGAATATCCCAAGAAAAAAAGTGAGAAAAGAAAAAAATCAAAAATCAAGAAAATAGTAAAGAGAAATAAAACGTCCTTTAAGTGAAAACCACCTTGTGGCACTTTTGGGATTGGTACTATAGTGAAAACCTAGTGAACAAGTGTTATGTTTGAATAAGACTTACATCCTCATCTATTAGCGCTATTTATTTACTATCGTATCCATTCCATCCATTGTAATAAAATATGCACCCAACCATGGCTCAATAACTAATCAAGTGTTGAACCTTGTTGCACCATCTCTATCCACCATCCATTTTATTCACCTATGCCTAATAAAACGTAATCTTATTCTGAACTAGGGGCAACCTCCTGAACCTGGTAGCGGATTGGATCTTTGTTCATTCCATCACTTGTAGAAAACTATCAAAACAAAATAAAAATATCTAGAAAACTGTCAAAATCCAAAACAAATTTGTAAAACACAAAATCCTAAAAATATTGTAGGTCGTCTCCAGATGAGTCACAATTGAGTCAAACTAAATTGAACTATGTTGTCTCTACGTGTATAACGTAGAAAAGGAGATCATCGATGAGCCCCTGAGGCACTAGATAAGTCCCTTTATGTGTACCTCTTGGTCTGTAAACTTGGTCAAAAATCCAAAAGCATACAAATATCTTATCAAAGTCTAAAAACATTCATAAAAAGTTAGAATACTCCAAAAACAGTGTTAGTCATGGTCAATTGAACTACATTGTCTTTATGCATACGTAGGCTAGGCCATCATCGATGAGCCCCTGAGGTGTTATGGAAATCCCCTTAGGTCCCCCTCTTGGTCTCTAAAATCTCTTGAAAACACCCAAAAAAACTTGAGTATCCTAAAAATTTCAAAAGCAATATCAAATAACCTCAAAAAGCACAAAAACATTCAAAAAAATTATCCAAAAATCCTCTATGTTATCACCTATCCATAATAAAATCTCCATCCATAATAAACAATCATCACCTTCAACCTTTGACAATGCAATTAATAAGCAAAGCAAACATCGAAATCCAAAACTTCCAAGCAAAGAAATGAAACAACTGGATCATCATCAGACTAAAACAATGCCTAAGTGTTAATTGCCTTGCCTTTTGAAAATCAAGATCAACATCCCAACGTGTGTCTTAACAAATAAATAATTCCTACAATAGACAACATCAATGGATAACATCATGAAACATCAAAACATCTATCGCAAGTGATACAACAACATTGTTTATCTTTTATGATCTTATCTTTTTCATTTATCTTATTATCGCATTCCTAGGATCTCTCAAGGATGTCCATAAGGATTTAGAGAGGAAGGAATGGGGCATTGATGATGTATTTTTTGTTTACTTTGTTTGTTGGATGTTTTTTCAATACTACCACAGTGAGTACTTGCTTTAATTTGTGTGTGGAAGTCATTTTAGGGCAATTCGTGTAGTGGTTGCATGTTAGGTACTCCATACTTCTCTGTGTAATTGATCTGACATGTTTTGTAACTTCTCACCCACACACTCTAATAGGGTTTTCGTATGTCTAGTATGAGTAAGAATAGTCCTTGTTTGTAGAGTCAAAGTCCATGCAATAGATACAAAGCCACCTTGGTGCATCTTGTCTATTTGCTACATTAATAAGGATTGCTAAAAATTACATAGTCTCCATGAAGCAAAAGCAAATCCATCAAATTATATCATCAATTCCATCCAATTTCTTCTATCCTCTAATCCTACTAATGTTTTCTTCTAGTCAACATTTCTTTTGTCAGTCCTTGCACTTAAACACATCACATCAGCTTGTTGGAAAATTTGGCTCATTATCCAGAATTTCACCAAATTTCTCGAAGGGGCACCATGCTATCCTACCATCACTGAGGCATACTAGGTAATTCCTGAACATAAATTTTTGAATTTTTTTTGACACAACGCTATAAAATCACATTGTATCAAAGAGGGGCAAAATGTAGATACCTAAAATTGTCCTAACATGTGAACTAACATTTTAACACTAATATTTGTCTTTCCATAATGATTAGATAATGTTCAATTATTTAATTATTAAATAAAACCATATTTCCACTATTAAATCAATGACTTTATGTTATTTAATTAATTCATTTCAATTAATCTTCTTGATTAAATAATTAAATCCAATTTATTTAATTATATCTTTAATTAAATGAATCTTCTTGATTAGTTAAATAAATCCTATTTATTTAATTATATCTTTAATTCAATTAATCTTCTTGATTAGTTATATAAATTGTATGTATTTAATTATATATTTAATTCTTTATTCTTCTTGATTAAATAAATAAATCATATTTATTTAATTTTATCTTTAATTAACAATATGTATATAACATTACATATTACATGAACTAAAACATGGAATTGTAGTTAAAAAAATAGAAAATGGCGCAAGGTGGCGCTACGGAGTGAAATTCTATAGAAGGCGGGAATCGATAGGAAGTAGATGGCTAGGAAAGATGGTGATGGGGTAATGAACCTAAGGAAAGAAGATCGAGAAGAATAGGAGCTGAATCAACAAAGGAGAAAGAAGCAAACCACATCCCTCAATGGCTTTTTTCAAACGAGTGATGGATCGACAAAGGTGACCCAAGGTATCAGAAACGAGAGGAAGAACATGGAAATAAACAAACATTGAATAGACAGAAAAATGGTTTCCATGGAGGCTAGCAGGAAGGAAGATGGGGCAAACAAATCCTGAGCAGATGGAATCAAAAGGAAAATTTAAACTATGACAATTTTAGGAGTGGGCGGTTTGGGAAAAATGAAAACCCTAGGGCACCAGCGGCGAGGCATTGGAAAGCCACAGAGGATAGGAAAACCAACCAAAGTGGCAGCCCAAGTAAAGAAGAATCTTCGCAAAAAAGGAACAACAACAACAAACAGAGATACCAAGGAAATCATCTAGGAGGAGACCATATGTGTAGGGATAGTCCCCCCATATTATGGAGCCCATTGGAACAAGAGAAGACCTCCAAGAGGATTGAATCACCACAACCCTCAATGAAATTGGAGGAAGGGAGGGCTTTTTGGCATTAAAAGAGGGAAAGAAAGAGGGTAGGAAGTGAATGCTAAACCATGGGGCAAATGCCTACAAAAATCATCAAAGGAAGAGTGGAGAGACCACATGATCATGCCCTCTTCGCGAAATGGTGTGGACCAAGAAATCCAAAAGAAGAAATCATGAACTAGTGGCAATAAAACTTTAAAGACCGAGTAAGCATTAAACCTATCCCTAATGAATTTTATTTTATAGAATGCTTAGATTGGGATATGAAACAATAAATAGTATTTGGAAAACCTCTTTTCTTCAATGGTCATAACTTCCATTGCAAAAACTGGGAATCCAACTTTGACCCATGGCACTATAAGATCAAATAAACCCCAACATGGTTAAAACTGATAGACCTCCCATCAGAGTATTGGAGTGTGGAGGCCATGATTAAGATTGGAGACTCCATGGGAGTTTGTCTGGGAATAGACAAAGATTTCATAAATGGGAAAGAAGGGGTAGAGGCAAACATTCTGGTGGAAATAGAGGAAGGAGTAGGGATATACAAAATCCTGGAGATCCTATCGAAGTTTGGGAGCTAGATTCAGAAAGTGGCTAAGATTGAAATTAATAAGATAGGAAAGTGTCTCTTCAGGGAGGACATAATGAAATGAAGCTCTAGCATAGTGGAAGAAAGAAACCCCATGGGTAGTAAGCAAGATATCATAAGAAGAGCAATGACAAAATTTGGTGGTAATGGAGGAAAATTAGCTCCAAGGGGTGATGGCCTGGAACAAATGACTGAAGAGAGATCCAAAAAGAGGAAGTTGGGATGATATAAATGGATAGAAAATATAATCCCAAGCCAAGGGATGTCAAAAGATGAAGGAATAACTCTGCAGGCTCAAAAGGATTTGAGCACCCTCTTGAAGCATACCAAAGACTTGGAAAATTTCATAACGACACAAATTGGTGAAGTCATGAATAATAAAAAGATCATAGAGAACACAAGCCTGGAGATCAGGGAAGCTCAAGAAGAAGAAGCAAAGGAAATAGAGGAAAAGGAAGAATCAACTGATAAAGAAGAAAACATTGTTCAAGAACCTCACCACGAGGAGAAGGGGGAGGAAAAGAGCCTAGAGAACACAAGCTAGGAGATCAAGGAAGCTCAAGAAGAAGAAGCAAAGGAAATAGAGGAAAAGGAAGAATCAACTGATAAAGAAGAAAACATAGTTCAAGAACCTCACCAGGAGGAGAAGGGGGAGGAAGGACTCTCTCTATCAGACAATGAATCAAGTGAAGATTGGGAAACCAATGAGGAAGATCAAGAGGAAGCAGAAGAAGGGGAACTGTGGGAGGAAAGAATGTTACAACAGACCCAATATAAGTTAAAGAAGCCAAACATTAAAGGTAAGGGGAAGAGAGGCCCTAAAAAAAATAAAGCTAAACTAGAAATAGTAGTAAATGCAACTGGCCAAACAAAGCTATGGAAAGGGAAGGAGGCTCTCCTTCCCCAAACACAATGAGGATAATAACATGGAATTTTAGGGGCTTAAATGCCCCTAACAAATAGCATATGGTCAAGCGCCAAATTGACCAATCCAAAGTAGATATATTCATAATACAAGAAACAAAGTGGGATACAAAAGAAATAAAAAATAGAATGAAGTATTGGAAGCAATGGGAAGATTGCTATGTAGGGGAAAAAGAGGCCTCAGGAGGTTTAGGTGTTATTTGGAATCCTCTCACAATTTCAGGGGAACTGTTGGAGGAAAACAAGAATTGGATAGCAATAAAATGTAAAGTGTTACAAAGAAATGAGCAATTTACACTAATCAACACATATGGCCCTACACAAATAGGAGAGAAGAGAGTAGTTTAGTAGCAAATCTCTCAGGCTGTATTGAATCTCAAAGGAGAAAAAGGAATCATAGAAGGAAACTTCAATGCAACCCTAAACTATGAAGAAAAGAGAGGCGGGATAGGGAGAATCATAAGATTCCAATAGGACTTCCAAGAGTTTATGGATAATTATCATCTAATGGATATAACAACAAAAAATGGCATCTTCACTTGGACAAATAAGAGGAAAGGATTTACAAACATAACTGAGAGGCTGGACAAATTTTTCTTGTTTGGTGATTGGGGAAGAATAATCCAAACACATGAAGCCACTAGTTTGCCCTATGTGAGATTGGATCATTTCCCAGTTCAATTATAAATACAGCCAAATGCAACCCCAGTGGGTTGCCCATTCAAGTTTGAGAAAATGTGGATCAGAGATGAAAAGCTCCCCAACTTGATTAAGGAATGGTGGCAAGAACCACAATTAGGGAAACACTTTATCCTGTATATACTGAACAAAAAATTGAACTATGTGAAAAATAAGCTCAAAGAGTGGAACAAAGAACACTTCAAGAACATCTTCCAAGAAAAAGAACGGGTGGAAAAGGAACTAAGTAAACTCAATGAACATATTATAGAAGAAGGAATGGATGCGGTGGACTTTGAGATAGAGAAGGTCCTAAATGAAGAACTGATAGAGATCTTGAAAAGAGAAGAATGCTTCCAAAGGAAAAAATCAAGAGACACATGGCTCAAATAAGGTCATAAAAACATGAAGTATTTCCATAGAATGGCAGTAACCAACAGAAGTAGGAATAGAATAACATCCATAACAAGAGAAGATGGATCAATAGCTCAATCATTGGAAGAAGTCAATGAGGAGGCAGTGAACTTCTACCAAGCAATTCTAAATAGACCAATGGGGAATAATGAGGAACTTAGGAACAAATTGTTGGCTACAATTCTAAAGATCATAGGGGAAGAACATAACAAAATGATTTATAAGCAAATAAGCAAAGAGGAGGTGAAAAAGGTGACTTTTCAACTAAACCCAGCTAAATCCCTAGGACTGGATGGCTTTCTTGCATGCTTCTTCCAAAAATTATGGGAAATAGTGGGGGAGGATTTATACTTGGCAATAAAAGAATCAAGAAAAAAGATGACCATGTTGGGAGCAACAAACCATACATTCTTGGCATTGATCCCTAAGAAAAAGAACCCTGAGAAGATGGGGGATTTAGGCCAATTGCTTTATGCAACACGGTGTATAAAGTGACCACGAAAATAATATCAAACAGACTGAAGGGAGTGTTAGGGAACATAATCTCGAAGGAACAAAGTGGTTTTTCCCCAGGAAAATCAATTGTTGAAGGCATAATAGCAAATCATGATACCCTACATTCGGCTAGATAGGAAAGAGAGCCATGCATGATCATCAAGTTAGAAATACTTAAAGCTTATGATTTGGTGGATAGAGAATTCCTTCTATAAGTGCTTAGGAAATTTGGCTTCCAAGAGGATTGGGTAAATTGGGTTAAAAGCTATATCTCCATAGTAAAATTCTCGGTGTTGGTAAATGGGTCAACTTAGGATTTTTTCACTTCTTTGAGAGGAATAAGGTAGGGAGATCCCCTTTCCCCCTTCATGTTCATCATCATGGTGGAAGTAATGGGAAGGGGAATAACAACACTAAGACAAGTAGGAAAATGAAAATGAGTACAAGTAGCTAATGGTGTTGAGAACTCAACACATCAACAATTTGTTGATACCACAACTTTGTTTGGAATGGCAAGTAGGAGAGAAGCAAGAACCATAAAAACCTTTTTGGATAAATATTGCTAGGCATCAGGACAAAGTATAAACTAGCACAAATCTGAGGTTTTTTTTTCTCAATACACAACCGAGCCTTCAAAGAGATCTGGCAAGAATTTTGGCTTGAGAGTGGCAAATTTCCCAAGGAGATTTTTGGGTACCCCACTATTTGTGCGCATCAACAAAAAATGCTATTGGGAAGGGCTTATAAACAAATTTGAGAATAAGATGGGGACATGGAAAGGGAAATGTCTATCATTAGCAAGAAGATTATTGATGGTGAAGGCAGTGCTTTCAACAATACCAATTTACTCAATGGCATGCCTAAAAATCCAGTAGCAGTGGAGGAAAAGCTCAATCAAATATTCATTTTCTTTTTGGAGTGGTATAGGAGATCAACAAAAATTTCCCCTAGTGGCACGAAAAAAATTCTGCACCCCCAAAGAGGTCGGTGGAGCAGGTCTTAGGCAATTGAGATTGATGAACATGGCAGTAGGTGCAAAATTGGTCTAGGAAATGTATACAAAAGGAGAGAAACGATGGGTCAGGATCCTAAGAAGAAAATATTTGGACTCAGATTCTCTAATTCAAATTCTCACAACTGAGAACCCACCTAGAGGATCAACCATTTGGAACTATTTATTGGAGTGCAAGGACATAATCACAAAGTATGTGACCTGGGAATTGAGAGATGGTAAGTCAAATTCTTTATGGAAGGACTCATAGAATGGTAAAAACATTTTGGCAATGCTTCCCAATCTGGATCTAATCAAAGAAGAAACTATAAAAACTTGGGGAGAGAAGGTATGCAACTATGGAAGGATGGTAGAGAGGGAGGGGGTGCAAGAATGGGAATGGAACTCCTTGCAAAATCTAGAAGCACCTTAAAACTAGTAAGATGCCCTTGTTACAATCTTAAAAGAAAGGAAATTCTTGCCTCCAAACCAAGAAGATACCATAAGGTGGTGTGGTTCCATGACAGGAACATATGTAGTCAAGCTTGGTTACAAGATTAAGGAACAAGTAGAGGTAAGAGAAAATTGGCCAAGCAAACTATTGTGGGGAAGAAATTTTCTACCAAAAGCAGGGGTGTTTGCTTGGCTGGCAATTCAAACAAGGATCCTAACATAGGATAGATTATCAACCTACGGTATTCAGGGCCCTGGGAGATGCATTTTGTGCAAAAATGATAATGAAGATATAGACCACTTGCTTCTTAACTGCTCATATTTAGAGTACTATTGGAAGCATTTCATGAGGAAACTTAGTTGGCAAATCCCCTTGCCAAATTTCTTATTAACATGGTTCAATATGTGGCCCCATCCAAGAAGAAAGGTTGTATTGGACAACATCTGGCCCATAGCCCCATTAATAATCATATGGGAAATCTGGAAGGAATGCAACAAAAGGATCTTTCAAAATAAGGAAATGACGCCAATAAGGCTGTGTGAAAAAATAGAGGGTATGATCACTAAAACAGTGAATGAAGCACTCAAATCGAATTCAGGGACACAAGGAGCCTACTCGAATTGGGATGACCAAATGAAACAAGCTTTCAAGGGGCTCACCATTCCCAGAGTAATAGGATTGGGTCAAAGCACATCTCAACATAAGAGAAAGGAAACCAAATGGGAACCTCCAGAAAGTGGCTGGATCAAGATCGACTTTTATGGGGCGTCTCGAGGCAATCCAGGCTTAGGGGGTGCTAGATGTGTGGCAGTAAATGAGAAGGGGGAGACAATAGTAGAGAAATCTAACACGCTAGGAATCTACACAAATAATGAGGTGATATTCCAAGTAGCTTTAATGGGAATCGAGATGGGTGTTTCCATTAAAGCAAAGCGAATACAACCAGAAGGAGATTCCCTCATCACTATCAACTTGATAAGACAAAAAAATTCTCCCAATTGGAAATTGAATCACTGGCTCTAGACAATATCACAACTTCTGGGTAGGTTTGAAGAATACAAAGTATCACACATCTACAGAGAAGGGAACCAAAGTGCAGACATCTTGGCGAAAGTTGTAGAAAAAATTAAAGAAATATATGCTAAGGGCTCCAAACAAAAAACTGGGAAATTTTTGAATGGCATGATGGTTAGTAACACCTAGCGACCTCCACTTCATGGCCTAGTGACATCAGAGACTCAGATGAGTGGGCATCATGTTGGATGCCTTGTCATGTGTACATGTGGATCCCTTATGGCAAGGACAACTATGAATGACATCTAGATGGGGTCCACCATGGATTTACTTGGAATCAAGAAAGAAATCATCTCTTACTGGAAAAATTAAAATGGAATGAAAGGACCTAAATACATGCAAAGTGTGTAGATGGTCATTTGGTAAGGCCTCCCCATAAGAGATGAGCTGGGTTAGGCTCGTCATCCATGAAAATTACTCATTCACAACTACGGGTGGCCAAAGGACATGCCCTTCAATAATGGCTCATTAGGCTTTGGAATTAAAGCTGAGAATAGTTTTTATTAACCTAAACGAAGTCTCTCAAAAAATTGTGCAAACGCTTATAAAGGCAAAGTGGCAGGTGGAGTGTAGGTGTCTTCCTTAGTCAATAGGTGTAAGCAGATAACAGTTAACTTAAAATGGAGACTCCTCTAGCACTCAGTACAGATAAACAACAGTAGGCTTTTAGAGGCTAAATCATAGATAAACATTTACAAGGGTTGCTTTCCTCACCACACCTAGTAATCCTCTAGGTAGTAAAGCGAGTTCTAGGTCCTAAGTTTTTGCTCGAGCCTACCACAAGGCAAGGTCCAACTCAAAGATTCCTACCATGTTTTTGGTAGTTCTTTTTCATATGGAGGTGTCGAAGGAGGGAACCAAAAATCTCACACATACGATCTTTGATCATGCTTGGTTGGCTGACATTCATGTGGCATTGGACAATGTTGACGACAACAAGCTGATAACCATGCCAAAAAATTACTATATGGTCTACATGCATGGACGAGAGGTGATGAAATTTCCTTTGATCAAAACCATAGAGCCAAAAATCTTCAAGAATCTTTGGGACGTCCGCAAACGTAGTATTTTCTTTCTGCTTTGAGCTGCGAAGACGGTTACCAACTTGCCACGTGATTGGACCCTACGTTATGTGGAAGATGAAGAGCTGGTGAATGAGATTGTGGTTGGAGATGATGAGGATTGGGAGCTAGGGCTAGGGGAAGAATGATGCAAAAATGATGAGAGGGACTTGAAGAAAAAGGCCAAGAGCCCAACACATGTCAATTATGGTTCGAAATTCCTAGTGATCGTTGATTTCAAGGCTTGGCAGAAAAGGCACGACTCAGGTAAGGACAGTGACAAGTAATGCTGGAGGGTTTGTTGTCTATAGGTTTGTTTGCTCAAATTTTTGTCTATAAATTTGGTCATAAGTAGTAGGGGTTTTAAGGTCAGTCATGTTGGCTATTATAATGGCTCATGTTGAGTCTTTTTGGTGTCAGTCCTGTCTTGTAGTAGTTTGGGTTTGTTTAGAAATTGTAATCTTTCCAGGCCTTTTGCCACTTGCCCTGGAAGTTTTGGGTAGAAGGTAATTAAATCAGGATTTTGATAGGAGTCTTTGGGGTTTAGGTCTGGTCTGCGGAGTATATGCTCAAGGATACATCAAAATGTAATTTCTATTTCAAAACAATACAGGGTGTAGCTCCATATAGCAACAATTTATCTATCAAAAAAAAAATCTTTAATTAACATTCACCCACTCTTCCTAAATTAAGTAATTACTTTAATTATTTAATTATCCCTCTTCTCTCAACATTATCCATTCATCATGAATAAATAACATATTTTATTTATTTATCTAATTTCTACTTGCACATTCCTCAAATAATTAATTATTATTTCCTCCCACAAAAAAACTAACTCAACTTATTCTTCTTATATTAAATAATTATCTTTAATTATTTAATTGACCTTTTTCATCATGCATAAATTAAATAATTATCTTTAAATTATTTAATTATTCTAATTCCCTTTGAAATATCTTGACTTAACTTATTGAAACATCATCCATTAATAAATAAACTTTTATTTATTAATCAAACTTATTTTTGCACATTCCCCAATTAATTAATTATTATTTTCTCAATCAGACAAAAAGTAAACTCATCTTCTATCTCAAACTTATCTTGCACATTCCTCCAATAATTAATTATATCATGCATTGTTTCCTCAAAACTTAACTCCCACTCACTCCTACTCTTTTGATCAATCAATTGTCTTATCTCCCACTCACTCCCAAGTGTTTTGATCAATCAATTGACTTAACTCTTCAATCAATATCTTATGCAACCAGTTGACTGGAATCCTACAACCAACCTCTCATTCATTCTCAACCTTTGATCTTAAATCAACACCTCTTAATCCAAGCCATTGATTCAATTTCCTAAAATCTATAAAATAACCCTCATCCCTCTCATAATTCATCTGGAGAATTTGTAGAAAGGTCATGTCAAATTGACTATTGAAGCAAATTGAGCAAACATATACTTGCATTTCTATATCATCATTGTTATCATGCTTTTGCAATTCGTGGAGGCTTTGTGTTGAATCAAGAAATCCAACATCCATCTTCAACACAAATACACTCAACCATGGTATGGTATGATTGTAGTTTTTGAATTCATTTTGTGTTTAGTTTGTTTATGCTAATCTCACTTGTTTGGATTCTTAAGCTTTGTAATTACATTTCATGGGCAAGTGGGTCTTGTTATCTTGTTTTGAATTCATTTCATTGCTACTAAATTCTATGATCCATATTCACCTTATACAACCTATTTGTAGGGTTGCTTTCCATCAATCATAGATAGATCTTGTTCCAAATTAAGTAATTTTGTAATATACACATTCCTCATCCTTGCTATGACCATACCTTCCAGAAGGAGATTAAAGGTTATAATTTTTTCTTCGTAGAATATGTGAGTATTTATCATCATTAGCTTAATTTTTTTTACGATAAAAAGTGTATTTTTCTTATGATAAATATCATTACATATGTGTGATGTAACCTTTTATCTATACCAACACCAATATTAGTCAATATTTTATAATAACATATCTTATTTTAGAAGCAACCATATACTATACAAAAAAAATGTCTCAATAAAATATATCAAGTTGTGTTGACAGTTTTTAGTATCAACTTTACCATCTACTAATAATTTTGTATTGAAATATTTGGTATGGTCCAATTATTATGGGCTTCATGGGATATTTATATGGCCCATTCCTTTGCAACCATTATAATTAATTGTTATTATAATTAGATTGTCTATTCATTTATCACAGTCATAAGGATATAACAATATTGGTGTCAAGTTCATAGTTTGATTCATGTATTGGCATAACTATTTACAATATTGATAAGTGGATGATTTGAGTATTTGTATCTAAATATCAGTACCATTCATTTTGTTGTTTGTATCAAATCATACAAGTTATTTATCATATTATTGGAAACATTTGATAAATAACACTATTTTAGTATTTATTGTTGGTTGTGAGTTAAGTAATAATGTTTTAGAATCTTTTTGAATGAGTTCAATTTGATGTCAGGGTTCCCAAGTTGTTCATAGCCATGTTCACTTTGGCTTGATATTATTATTTATTTATTGGAGTTGGCATCTAAATTTTTCTTTTTTCATCATTTCAACTTGCATAGATTATGAATGTGTATATTTCTTGAGATTTTTTGCTTGGTGACATTAAATGTTCACTTCTTTATAGCAATGATAGAAATAATAATTGCCCATTTTATCTAAGAGGAAAAAAATGTGATGAGATGTTGTTAAGTTCCCAATTAGTTGTAATTCTCTCCTTGACTACGTTGATTGCAATCAATCACCTTCTATATTTATATCCCTAAAATATTTTCTTTCATAGAGTTGTAGATAATACAAAAGGTCCTAGAATTTAGCTTCATTGTTCATGCTTGAGAATTACTTTTTGGATGTTGTACTTATCATTCTACCATTCTTATCTTTGGTAATGTAGTTAGTGCCAAAAATACCTAAGTTGTGAGAAGAGAAACCATCAAAGTTTTGCTTGAACCTGTGGAGGTGGAAACCATTTTATTTTCTCAATTTACCTTATTTTGCTAGTTTAACCCATTACCCTCATGAATGTGGGATTTCCTATAATCCTTGTTTTCATCGTATGTCTTCCTACATTCCATGTTTTCCACTTATGATTCCAAGTGTTCTTTGCTATATCTTTACATGACACAAATCATGATGTTCCTATGCTTGCATCTCATGATCCCATATTTATGATCCTCATCATGCTTATATCCAATGATTCCACATCTATGATTGATATCATGCTTACATGCTCATATCCTATGATCCTTTCCATGCTCATATCTTTTACATCTTATTTATGTGTACATGTCCCTTACCTAATATTCATGGCTATGTTTATCTTGGCATTTTCCCTCATTGGGAGAAACAGTGAGATGCATCTTATCTTTTCTCATGCTATATATACTTTCACGATTACATCTCCCTTATGTCCTCACATGTATAGATCATACGATGATATCTTTTATCATGTTTACATTCTTTAGCATATCTTTTCTCCATTCCTTTCATCCTTTGTATGCAACCAATTGTAAGGTCCATATATTATAATTGGAATTCTTAATGAGTTTGATTGTAGAGATACATTTATGATGGTATGATAATATTTTAGTATTAGACAATTCTTCATCATTGTTTCTAGACAAAGTATGTTCTTGTCTAGTCAAAGACCTTATCATGCTATATGCAAAGTTAGATCTTGTTTTGTATCTAGACAAAGCCCATCATATTTATCTACAAAGTTACAGTCCTTTTCCACATAGATAAAAAAATTATCACTTCCTATAGTAGGTGAAATCTACCATCCTTATCCTTTTAGATTTATTGTTTATGAAGATATTTCATTTTAGTAAAATTTAATTGTACTCATTTTTAAGTGCTTGATAGATGTACTTATGCCCAAAATTAAAATATTTGCTTCATTAAGGCATTTTGTAAAGAATGGCCAAAGACTTGAAAAAATTGTTGTCAAAAGTCAAAATTTCTAATTTTTTTCTTTCTATTTTTAGAAATTTCTAAAAAAAGACTTGATTTAGGGTTTTTTGGGTTTGTTGTCAAATAGATGTTGGAAAAATTTCTAAAAATAAAAATTTATATTTTTATAAAGTGTCTAAAAATAGAATCTTTGTTTCCATGGCTCTAACTAATTTTGATTGGTTAAAAATACTTCCTGATCACACTGGTCCAGTTAGAATTGTTAAAAGGTTAGTATTTCTTTGGTGGGTCTATTCTATTTTTTCAAAAGGCAAAACATTAGCTCCAAAGTCATCAATGGAGGAAGGTCAATTGCCAGGTGTTAGATTCAAAGTCTCAAAATGCTGCATAGACACAACGAACAATGAACATGCACACAAAATGGTGAACAGAGGAGGGGAATTTAAAAAAGGTAAAACTTGTGAAAAAATTTCTAACATTGGAAAGTCTAGGCACCCTTGTCCAGTCAAGGTGCTTAGTAGTCAATGCCTTAGTCAATTTTCAACTGCCATTATTTCAGCTTACATCTAATGAGTACAATGAATCTTCGAGTGTGTTTTGGAAGTGAGTTTATTTAAGCTTTTGTGTTAAGTCAAATCATCCCTTGTTTACTTTTGATTCTCAGGCTCTGAATTTATTTGAGTTATCAGAAGAGTCTTTAGAGTAGGCCTAGTTGTAGTTGAAGTTCTAGAAAAGAGAAAACCTCAGCTACGATGCAAAATTTTATAACCTTGTGCTCCCAGCTGAGAATAAAAAGATTGACAGTAGTTCAGTATTTCTTTTTAAGCATAATCAATGAAGAGGGAGCTTCCCCTCCTAATTTGAAGAGCACTCTAACTGTGCATAGCTGTTCGTTTCTAATCCGCATTCTAGAGGTGCGAATTGAAGTTCGCCAATAGTACTACTCATTACATGTTTTTTTAATTTTTTTAAAAGTCTTATACATAGTGCTCATTGTAAGAAGAATTGAAAAATGATATGCTACTTTACACATATCCATATCCTTTGAGTGCTTGAAAATGTATTTAATTTACATGTTGATTGCTTGTTTAACATTGACATGCAGTCATCAACTATTTTGCAAGCACATCAAAGTGGGGGAAATATGTAATGTGGACTATTGCATACCCATGCCCCTTTCCTATGTTTTAGACTTGCTTTGATTATAGTGTTTTAAATGCAATATAAGTTTAAACGTTATATTTTTTGCATGAATTTGGCTCATTACATTCTTATATCTTGATCTTGTTATTAATAATTTTAAAATTTCATTCTCGATCCCTAAATCTATTTTTTATCACCTTAGATTAGAGTTGCGGTTTACAAATTGACCCAAGTCACTTTTATAGTTGTGATTTGAACATGAAACTTCAAAATTTAAATTCATTTTTTTATCCCATCAACTCCCTTCCAATTTTGTAACATTGTTCTGAGTAGACCCAACACATGCCTTTGTCAATTTGTGCGCTTGGTTGATGTATTCAAAGATATTCATTCACTCATTTAAAATCATGTTAGAATGTGAAGAGAAATATGCATCGTCTTCTTGTGACATCATGGTAGGTTCATTGCACACTTGCTTAGTATCTTTGATCGTTTTATTTATCGTTATAAAGCTGGTTCCTCAAGGGTTTGAGCAAGAAGAACTTGACCTTTGCAATCTAGTAGGTTCACCAAAGGTGTTTTTAATATTGCTTGCACTTATATGAATTCAAATACCAAAAATTAAGGTGAACAAGTTCTAATTTGTGAAATTATTCTAGATTAAATATGTGACTTGTAGGTTCAAATATGTACCCATAGTTTAGCTTTATACTCATGGAGGCCACCTTTACACTTATAGAAATAAATTTGAAAGACATAGAATCCACATATCAACAAGAGATGCATTTGCATCAGGTTCTGTCCATCGTGGGGGTGTGCTTGGTTGTTTTAAACATTTAGTTAATAGAAATAGCTAGGGGTTTAATGTGATTGTTTGTTGTTTTATAATGTCATTATTATAGTTGATTACTATTGAAAAATAAAAAAATAAAATCATGTGGGGTGTACTTATTGTTTTAAACATTTAGTTAATAGAAGCAGCTAGGGGTGTAATGTGATTGTTTGTTGTTGTATAATGTTATTATAATAGTTGATTAATGTTGCATAAATAAAAAATAAAATTCATATGGGTATGTTTTGTTGTTTTAAATATTTAGTTAATAGAAGTAAGTAGGGGTGTAATATAATTGTTTGTTGTTGTATAATGTTATTATTATAGTTAATTAATATTCCAAAAATAAAAAAATGCAATTATACAAATATATTAAATTATAATAATTCCATATATATATATGTATATATATTTATTCTTATCCTTTTGATAATGTGATATTTATGTAATTTTTGCCTTGGTAAATTATACTATTACATGTATATTTTTTAAAATAGATTTTATTGAAATATTAATTGTACATACATAATTTTTTTTCTTCTGATATTTATTATAGATAGATAAATTTTATTGTGATATTTAACACACATTTGATAAACACATATAAAATATGCATTGAGTGTACTCACATTTATTTAATAAGCTTTGAAAATCTTACCAATTATTAAATAAAATATGTAAAATAATACTTGTAAGTCAACAATGTAATTATATGATGATGTATGTAATAGTGCTCATGTCATTCAAGTCATTAATAGGTTTATAATTTGATTTATTAATTAAATGCATTGCATTGCACACAATTTAAAAAAAAATAAAAAAAATCCTAATTTTTGCAATAACTGTTGACAACATGAACCAATAAAAAGAAAGATAAAGAATATTTTAACAATTTTAGAAATAGACAATTAAAAATAGACTATATAAAATTGTTGGTAAATATTTTAATTCTAGATGTTTATTGGTTGGATTGTCACTATCAATCAAAAAAATTGAATGTAATGAATGCATTAATATTCTGCCATAGGCAGAACTAATAATAACATGTAATTCCAACATCTTAACAAAAATTAAATATCTATACATTTAATATTTATTGTTACTCCCAACTCATTTTATCTAAATTAATTGTTAACCTAAATAAATTTATATAAGAGCTATTTTCCCTCTAGCGGGAGAGTTTACATATGAATATATTTGCAACGTTTTTCATGAATCAACATCAATCGAAGATTAAATTAAATGCTAAAGGGAAAGAAAATTGAACACAATTTGAGAGGGAACATCAAAAACATCATATAATTTGTTTCTATAGACTGACCTAATCCACTGAAGGGAATCCTGTCACTAACCTAATAATCGATTTCAAATCACTTAATTTAAAAAAAATCAGGCATAGTTAGGAAATCGAAATAGTATTGTATTCAATACTGCACTGGACAGGGCATGCTATTGGTTTTAATTTTATGCCTCCGTGTGATTTATGATCTACACAGAATTCTTTGGACATTATTGCTGAAGCATTGAATTCAATTCAGCAAAGATTGATGAGTAAGATGCAATGAAATACTTCGAAGCAAGAATATACTCTGTTTCCATTCACTACCTGATACATTGCATTGTTCAATCGTTCTTTGCTTCGTTTGAGCTTCTGGAATTTTAAATTTTATTTCTTTTTCCTTTGGGGTAGACTAATAATGTTCATTAAGCTGTATCTTTTGGAGCCTAAACGGTAATTTTGTCTGCTAGGTATTCTGTTGGAAAGACCATAGAAACAAAAATGGCACAGGCATTAAAGAAGAGGATCAAATCGTCTAATGATGACATTGTCAATGGCAGTGGAGTCACAGATTTAAAACTTGGATTTAAAGATCCGGGTAAGTTTTCTTAGTCATTGTATTTGTAAAAAGTGGCTTGGAAAAGTGAATAAGCTTATTTTCCCCCTACTATTATGGCAACTTCTCGAAACTTTTCTTCCTATAATAGATTTGAGAACTTTCAGTTCTGAATTTCTAATTCTTTTTTTGCTTTCTTAGTTAATATTGTTATATATATAATTTATGCCGTAAGACATTTTGTTAAACCCTGTTTTCTCAAACGGGTTTCTTTCCTTTTATTTTGCTTGTTGATTTCTTTCCTTACTCTTGGGAAGAAATTAGTTAATTTCACCGTATTTAAATGCACAGAGCAGACCTGTTTAAATTTTGAAAGAAATATAAACAGAAATTTCATAATGCTTGGAATGAATAGGCATATTTTTCTGTGTGAATCGAAATAACTCATTTGGAATTGAATATTCCAATATGGTTGTAACATTACGACTGATTCTCATGCCTATGTTTCAAATACGCAGGTACACCTAAAGTACAGAATTTATGGCTCGCTCCAAACCCAAGCAAGAGATGGGGTGAATTATTTTTTCTGCTGTACACACCTTTCTGGCTTACATTGTGTCTCGGCATAGTCGTCCCATATCGCTTGTATGAGGTGTGTTGCATATCATATTAACGTGACAAACATGTATTTTTTTTAAATGAATATTTCCTATTTATAACTTTATTGAATAAATGATAGTACAATATTTACAGAAAAAAAGGGAGGGTGGCAGAGAGGCGCACACACAAAGTCTAGTTGGACCAAGTCCAACACAAAGATGAATTAACAAAAACGCCAAGCTCAAACAAACTCTAAATAGCTAATACAAAACTAAAGGAGGAGGATCTTTATCATCTAGATTGCCCTAAACATTAGTAGGGACAATATTATCAATTGACTCCCAACCAATGAGAGCATCTTCTTCTTCTTCAGGAGGATTATCCAAACTATTGAGTGTGGGGTAGAGAGATAGCCAACTCCATGCGAGGAAATTTGCTTGAGTTAGGCCAACCGGGAGTGCCTCCTTGACCACAAGTAGAGGTAGAGTGTGTCTGGTACCACCTATTAGGAGGAGTAGTGTTCTTGGAAGTTAGAGGTTGAGAGCCACAATGACCATGAGAACTACACAAACAGTAACGGGATCCAAAATTAGGCTGATTGTGCCCATAGCTGTGTCCTTGCTAAGGACAAGGGGATCAGGTGAGACTCTAGTAATAGTGCAAGGGGCATTCCTTCAATGGTCTAGCAGCTCTTGAAGATGAGCAATTTCAAGTGCAACTTTACGAGTTTGTTTCCAAATCTACATAAGCACATTAAAGCAAATCATGGCTTTAGCATACAAAGAGTAATGAGCATCAACATAATAGCTAGAAAAAATAGTACTATTTTTATCTTTCCAAATGTTGAAGAGATTTTTCACTCTGAAAACTTGCCAAATTTGGGTAAATTTGTGCGAAAGATGAGGCCGATTTTCAAGGAGAACCATTTGCTGAGAGAAGGGTGGGCGGAGAGGGGTAGGCCTGAATGGCTTGAAAAAGTGATTGATCCATGTCCATGCCTCTTGTCCTTTGTGACAAAACCATAAGAGATGCTTGAAGGACTCCATATGGCCACATAAGGAACAATAAGGATTGGAAACACTCGTATGAGTTAACCAATTATCTAGAGGGAGGCCCTGATATAGAATGCACCAAGCAAAGTGAGCTAATTTAGGTGCCAAAATAGTCAACCAAATGCACTGAGGGTTGAAGCTATTTTTTTGTAGAATTCTCCTAGGTTAGATTTGTGTTCTAGCAGTTGTTAAATACATATTTTACCTTCCATGTACCTTGTGGTATATAGGAAGTGCCTAGGATTTTTTTTGCCAATAGGAAGCCTTTTAGCTATTTGATCTTGCGGTGTACTAGTAAGCGATTAGTGCTAGGAAGTTACTCTCTATGCAACTCAAAGACCAAATAGTGCAGCTATGAGATGGTGGAATCCTCCATAGTATTAGTGCCTTGAAAAATTGGGCCTTGTCCATTATTTACGACTGAGACAAGTATATCAAAATGCCTACAGATCAAACACACGTAAACCTAGTATAGCCCAACAAAACTTTGGTTATTTTTTGGAAATCTCTATTCTAGATCATTTGCATGCTTGTTTGGGGTTTTGTTTCAAAAAACTATTGAGATATTTAGTTTCAATAAAGTTCAGAGAATACAAAGGGTTATTTTTGGCAAAAACAAAAAAATAGTTTTTTTTTTCCAGTTTGTGCTGATTTTTGCAACTTGGGAAAAATATCCTCATAGAAATACAAGTTTAGAAAAAGAATAAACATTTTATTTTTGTTTATTAGGCAATAGCTGCATTGTGACTTCTCATTGAGGTGATCATTTTGCATGTATTTCCATTTTTTGGAAAAAAATTCCCTTACATTTGTTTTGCAATTCCAAAAATTTTCATTTGAGAATTTTTCTTTGCCCACAAGGTGATTACATGACTGGGAGTTTCTTATTGAGGCGATTACTTTCCCATGTATTTTGGAAAACACTTTAAAAAAAAATTTCATACAAAATTTTGGGCATTTTTTTTCAAACAACTTTTTGTGCTACAACATGGTTGGAAAAAGGGTACATTGAAACCAATTCAGTTGGAAAGGATACATCATTAATGCATTATTGAGTAAGGGTCTTTACCACATGTCAATAGGTGAAGAAATCACCTCTATTGATATTTGGAAACAAATCAAGTGGAAAAACTGCAGTGACAAAGCAAGAGGACTCATAGGTCAATCATTTTCTTTTGAATTGAAGTTTCACTTTTTGGGACAATGTTGCCTTAGAAAGTTTGGACAACCTTGGAGGATCTTTTTGGGAAGCACAATGAAATGAGGGCATGTTAGTTGGAAAATGAGCTTGGTGCTTTTAAATTAGTTGACTACCCTTGGATTGAGGACTTCATCACTCCAGTCAAGCGCTTGAGACTTCTCTTTGTAGAAATTGATGAAAGAAAGTTTGATGAAAAACTTATTATGGGTATTTTGTCAAAACTTAGTCATAATTACTTATTATTTGTTTCAAATTACCATAGAGCATGATTCTTTGGGCACTACATATGTGGCACTAACTTGTGATAATTTTGTGAGCAACATCAGTGAGAACAGGAAAAAATGATTTTTTTTGGTGAAATGCAAATTGGAGGAACTAAGCAATAGGATCAGTAGTCAATGACTCGAATGCAATGTCACAATCTAACTCTAGCAAAGGCAAAGGCCATGCCAAAGAAGAAGGTAAAGTAAAGCCTAAGCCTAAGGGCGATAAATTGGCTCAACAAGACTCCTCTCATAGTTGGTAGACTTTGACTCGGCAAAAACTCGACAACTTAAAAAATTGTTTAAATTTCTTTAGAAACATTTTTTTCTTTTTTTGCAAAATTCAATGATAAAATGTATCCAATGAGTCCATAAATTAGTACAAAAGTGTTTTCAATTAAATTTGATTAATTTGAATACAAATTGAATACAAAATCACATCATCATGCTGAATCCTAATACAGTAGGTAGCTGACAATCATTATGAATTTATGATGATTGCCTTCAAAAATCATCATGATAATTCATAAATTATATATTACAAAATACAACATTTTACATCTTCCTCTTCCCTAATCTAGTGAAAACTTGGGGAGAGGTTGAGGTTCTAATCCTTGGAGTTTGTTGTGGCTCCTTGCTCAACATAGAAGATTGTGCTTGTGGCTTTGGCTCGACCTCCATCCTACTAGTAGATGGCAATGACTCCTTTGTCTCATCAATGTCATCCAATGCTATAGCTCCTATTGCACCCACATCCTCCATTGCCTTCCTCTCAAAATCAAGAATCCCATCGTCAATAAACAATGGGGGCTGCTCATCTCGTCTTGTCCAATCGCTATAAGTATCAACGTCATCCAAATCGATGACTGTAATGTCCCCTACTTGGGATATTCCTAGATTTTGCCCTAAAACCACAATTTCAACCAAAATAAGAAATGTAATACATTTAAGATTATAATTTACCAATTGAAATGCCCTTTATAAGATATAAATCTTGGTTTAGGTCCTGCACACAATACTAGTCACTAGAAATTGACATTAGCTCATAAGCCATGATAACATATTTATTATTAGTCACTAGTAAACATCATGATATCCATGCACATTAGTCACATCAAAACTCTAATTAATGCAATAGCCATTTCAATATGGATTCCCATAATAATCTTATTAGGAATTCGTTGAATGTTTTCAAATCGCAGTCTCAAGGTTGGTTGCCCTTGTACTGCGAGAGCATGGAAGGTGGGCCGCCATTCCATTCCTCAGTCCACCTTGGAGATGCTCCATCCTCCTTGATCAAGCCCAAGAGCACTCATTCGCCTCCTAGCTCATGAGCGTTGCATCTTAGGGTGGTGTGCTTGATAAAATGTATGAAGATTGCTTCCCTCAACAAGCTTGGGAGCACTCATACACCTTCTGGCCCTACGAGTGTTGCATCTCGGGGGTGGCGTACTTAATAAAGGGAAATCCGGTACTTGCCATCTCATGAACCTGGAAGGTTGATCGGCCTTCCTGTTTTGCAATCTGTTCTCTTAATTCAAAATAGATTATTATACAAATCTATTATCTATATTTATAATAAAGGAAGAATCATAATTATTTATAAGGATTAATAATTGCTGCAAGCATCATTATTGCATAATCATATATATATATAATGTCCCCATTTTCCTAGCTTTTTTATTGTGATTTCTTAGCCTTATTCTTCGAAGGCTAAGTGGTGAAATAAGGAGAAATTAATTATTTATTAAGTCATCAAAATAAATTAAAATTAAAAGGTGACTTTATAATTAATTAATCTAATTAAAGTGACTAAATAAAATATTATTTCATAAAGTCACTAAAATAATATTAAAAGGGGAATATATCTTTTATCCCACATTGGCAAGGAAAGTGTTTGAGCCCTCACAAGAAAAGTATAAAAGATTTCAAGGGGCTCATTTTAGAACATCCAGATTTGAAATTGATATTTGACAATTCATCTTGTGGAGCCAAGGGTTTCTGCAAATTTCTTCTTGATCACAGGAAATGAAAACTTCCTATTGATAGCATAATTGAGGGAGTGAAATATCTCTTGAAGGGTTGCAAATTGAGGAGGTGATAACTCAATCATCTCATTGAGACAAAATTAATGGTCAAAGGCCAATTTTGTGGAGCTCAACTTGGTGATCATTTGCACTTCATCCTAGCAATGATTTATGCATTTCATTTGGCATTGAGCATTGAAGGAGAAGGTCTGATATATTCTGCAACATTTTGGAAATAAATTACAGTCATAGTTGGGACGCCATTAGAGGCTCGAATTTGCTTGTAAGAGCTCATCTAAGCATCGATTCTCTTCCTAGCTTGTTGCGCACATTTCCTAGAGGCATGGCGATTGTGTTTGGAGCATGAGAAGGCTTGGGAGTATTGAAGATTATTTTATATTTACCTTGCTGATCAGAACAGGGGCGATTTTCATTTAGGAATGATTTGGCTTGGATATTGAACATTGAGCATTGTTAATTGCTGTTTCGTCATCTATCATCAAAGGCACCATCAAACTATCAGGTTCCACTATGATTTATTTATCATATCATTGCATATAAGTTAGTTTGTACTTTCAGCTGTAGGTGTGCATCAATACCAGCATTGTCATACTTTGATATCATTGTAAAAAGCCAAGAGTTTTGGCCATATTTCATGAACATTGTATTAGGCATTTCATGGCAATTAAGGAGATATAATTTGCTGGTAATTTGTAGTTGTCATTGAGCAATTCCATATCATTTGTAATCAGCTTAGTAGTTTGCATACCAACTGTTTGTTAAAATGTCAGTTGGTTGTAGGAGAATGCTTTTCATATAGTGGTCATGTATTTGCATCTAAAAAGCCAAAAAGAGATTGCATTTGTATTTAGTTCTTTTATAGAATTTGTGGAGTTAATTTGCAAGCTACTAGAATTCAATTGAAGCCATTTGAAGACAAATAAACAAACTGAAAACTCAGAAACAGCTAGTTGAGAGTTTGTAAGAGAAGTGTTCGACAATATTCCTTGAAGTGAACTTAGATCAGATTGTGTAAGGAAATTCAAGAGTGGTTTAAGAAGTGTAATACATTGACATTTTGGTCTATTCCCTTTCCTTTAGGTGAAAAACCCTAAAGTGTTAGAAGGTTATAGTAACCAAGATCTTTGTTTTGCATTTTGGTAACCTTTATGAATATTCCTTGAGGGCAAAAACTTAGATCAGAAGTAGTAAGGGATATTACTATATATATATATAAGACCATTTGTTGATTTAATGAGCCTAGGATATAGGTGGTGTTGGTTGAAAATTTTGTACACCTGGAAAGGCGTACAAAATTGTGGTTTCAACCACAGTGTGTGAGATAAACTCTCCTATTTTCAAAGGGAAGGCTCCCCCTTTGCTTTCTCTTTTAACAATTCAGAAATAAACTCTAACTATAAATCTATTCTAAATCTGGGTGAAACTCTGTCTTGTTCTCTTATTGCAGAAAAGAATCACAACATAAAGCATAAATGATTAATGAAGTAAACAAATAAAGAAGCAAAGTTTCCATAAAGGCACAAAGTCCTCCGTTGCTCCTCCGGGACGGGAAAACAAGTTGAAAGCACAAAGTTTTTGACAACTTACTCTCCTATCAACCTTTTTAGATGATTTTCTGATAACCAAGTACAGTATGTAGCAGCTCAAAATCTAACTACATGATGCACTTTTAATGCACAAACATAGAAAATAAAAGCAGCACAAAGTCTGCAAGTTACCCCCTTTGCTTGAGCGTTCTACAATAGCTTCAAACATGACAAACAACTCAAAGTCTATAGTATCAAATCTGAAAACCAATCTAACGCAATAAGTAACTCAAAGTCTGCAAAATTGAGCTTGAATCCCTCTTGTATAACACCACAAAACTCACAATTAATATGCAAAAAATATTGTCAAATAACACCTTGAATCAACACAAAGTTTGAAAACAATTTGCCTCTTTTAATTGACTGTAATCTGACTTACATCTAAGCTCAAAGTCTTAAAGTGCACATATAAACTAGCAGAGTTTTGTTGCATTGCCAAAAGATGATCAATTACATAGAGCACCCTCCTATACATAGGAGAGAAGCCTTGAGAAAAAGGTGGGAGGATCCCAACAAACTTGAGAAATTCTCTCAACCACTAACTAACTACAGTTGACTTATTCAACATTACAAGTCCTATTGTAATTTGACTTGTAATGTTATTACATGCAATTACAAGTTACAACTTTGCAAGTGATATGATCACATGCAATTACATTTTTCCATCTTACATGTAATTTGTCAAAACTAAATTACAAATACATAATTGAAACTATTCTAAGTGTCCGAAGACATGACTCGAACTACATCATCCTTGATTGGATCTTCATGCTACTGTTTGGAAAACATTCTTCCATCTTTGTCTTGAAAGCATTCTATGCTCAATCATGTCACTTATTCAACTCCTTTTGTGGCTACGTCATGTTGTTGTATTTTCTTTGTATCATTCTCCAGCCTTGGAATTTGTTTGAAAAATAAGGCCCATGCCTTATATTATTGATTTGGTAGGTCATGTGTGCAAACAGGACTAACGAGAATGAGACAAAGGGGCTGCAAAAGTGAGGCCAAAGCTCTATTTCGGGTTTTGGAAAGCTGACTACAAGTGCAAATGAAAGGTGACTTACTTGCAATGTGGAAAAACATTATTACAAGTAAACTTTACAAGTATGGGAAAGAAAAATAATAAGACTTTCACTTGTAATTGGGTCTTGGGACCCCCATTACAAGTTACTTTTACATGCAAAAGTGAAATTGGGTTTTTAAAAGCTCATTGCAAGTGACTAACTTGTCTTAAGACCTTTTTACTTGTAATCGGGTCTTGGGGCCCCCATTACAAGTGAACAATATTTAAGAAGTAAATTTAAAAGCCTCCTAACTTGCAAATCGGGTCTTGGAACCCCCATTACAAGTGACATGAAACTTTAAAAAGTGACTTAAAAGGCCTTCACTTGCAAATCGGGTCTTGAGACCCCCATTACAAGTGATCAATTTAAAAACACAAAAGTGACTTAAAAAGCTCATAAAGTGAAATCGGGTCTTGGGGACTTGATTGCAAGTGAATGTATCACTTGCATTTTAGAACTTGAAACCCCCACACTTGCAGTAAGGTTTTCAAAACCCGAAATTGACCAAAAACACACCAAAAATGACTCAGAATTTCACAAAAACGGACGAGAGTGAATGAAAAATGTTGACCAAAAGGACTATAGACCCAAAACTTAAAATGCCCAACCTCTGTACCTCATAATACGTGCCTTGAGGCCTAAAAATGTCAAAATTTTGATGGGTTATCTCTGATTTTTGCATGTCAAAAATTAGGGACAATAGGTGGCGATCCTTAGGGCTGTGATTTATTAATGCTGCAAACTCATCTGTGTAATGCTACGAACTAGGGAATAAAACGGGCATTACAATGGCCTCTTCAAGTTTGTCCTCTACCCTTCTTGTGTGAAGTTGAAGATTGTATTGCACAAAGACAAGGTCATTGAGGTGGTTTTGAGTTTTTTTGTTCCTCTTCTTTGTGTGGAACAAACTCCAATTGCATTTGCAGTTGGATGCACTACAAGGTTTGCACAAAATGCGGAGGGCTAATCTTTGAAGATTTGGGGTATTTGCACCCCAATCTATCCACCAAGAATCTACAAAAATAAAATATTAAAGAGTTATTAAGCAAACCATGTTTTATCAAATTATCAATAGTTGTAAATTTGAAATTTGCAACTTGTAAGATGTATGTGATGTAAAGACTCCGATTTTTGTTACCTGGTGACAAAGTGGTTCTTCCTTGGATAGCTAGTTCTGAAGTAAAGAGCTTGCCCCTACCACTCTTGTAATTCTGCAATTCTCGAATAATGAGGTCTCTCACCTCAACTTGGGGTGTCATCTTCTGAATGCATGTCATGAGCCCCTCCATAATCTCTTCATTAGGATCTGAGTGATTGTTCCACCTCCAATCAATGATCTCCCAAATGGGATTAAATTTAAGGCTATTCCCCTTGTAATAGTTTTGGACGGACTCTTTTGCCCTATTCATGGCCTCATAAATGTACCCCATTGAATTTTGATCTACATCTACCAAATGGAGAACTCTAACTAAGGGCTCCAACACCTACAATATACAAATACAAAAAGATTAAAGTTACAAATTTATAATGAAATGAAAGACTAAAATTAAAAAAATAAAATATTCAATTTAAATTTGAAATTGAAGTTTTTAGGTTACCTTCATGATCTTTGTAGCTCTTTGTGCAAAAAGATTATCAAAGACTATCCTTGCAACCCTCTCTCCTTCTGGATTCTATGAATATGATAAGTCTGGCCATGCTTGACTCACAAACAATTGTTTCAAGGAAGTCAACAAACCAATAATGCTTTGCAATGTTAGGAAAATCGTTGCAAACCTTGTGACACTTGATCACATCAACTCTCTTCATTTGGTGTGATCTCTCATCAAACTAAGAACCCTAGGGTGAATATAAATAAATTTTGCTATGCTTCTTGCATCATCTACAATTGGTCTCACCCAATCAAGTTTTCCTATGTCCTCCGAAAGAAGGTCAAGGCAATGTGTTGTGCAAGGGGTCCAAAAAGTGATTTATGCCTCTCTTTGAGAAATCTCTTAGCTGCCACATATGTTGTTGCATTGTTAGTTATGATTTGAACTACATTTTCTATACCCACCTCTAAGACAATTTCCTCCAACATTAGACCCAATGTTTTTGCATTTTTTACTTTGTCAAAGGCATCAACTAACTTAAAAAAATTTACCTCACCATTTGAAGCTACCAAAAGGTTGATAATGGTATGGTTTTTTCCTTCCATCCATCTAAAAGAATAGTGCAGCCATACTTGCACCATTACTTCTTCTGTTCTTCCACTACTAACTTTGTCTCTTAAGTTGCATCAATGAGCAACCTCCCACTTAAGTCTTTCCAAAAAGGTGCCTTGTAGCCTTTTCTTGCTATTGTCAATACAATTATCAAATTCTCCCAATAAGGATTGCTCACCACATTGAAGGGAAGGTTGTTGAAGCACAAAAAATTGGCACATGCCTTATCTACTTCTCGATGCACCTCCGTGTTCCTCCCTGTACATTTCAATGACGGTTGTGCTCCAGGTATGTTTTTGGGTACAAAAAAACTATGTGGTGTGCATGTAGGTGCTCTACTTGAACTAGATGAAGTGGATGTTGATGTGCTTTGTATGCATGAACCACCAAGGAAGCCCACTATGCCTTCAAATGCCATTTTTTCATTTGTTTCTACTTGCATTTGAGTACCATGACCACTAGCTATGGATGCCTTTGTCTTCTCTCTTTGTAATTTTTTCTCTTTTGCCAATTCAAGGTGTGCATTCATTTTTTGTTTTATCTCTTATGTGGTGTTGATATAGGGCTTGGCATCATGATGAGTAATGCTTGCAAGATTATATTTGAGGCGATTTATGCCTCCATGATATAGGTTCTAACATATGATGTAAACAATTGCCCTAGGTGTTGGTTCTTGTACGACATATTTCCATGTAGGGTCGCTAGCTCCAAGGGGACAAGTGACTATAAATGACATCAATTGGGTTGAGCTTGAGCTCTAGCTTGATCCTAAGGCTTCTCTATTTGCTATTGTATCTAACATACAAGTACAAAGTGAAAGTACAACATTTTAATTTTTAAATGCAAAATTGTTAGCCTAAAATCAACATAAATTATTATATGTAATGTCCCTGTTTTCCATTCCGCCTCAAAGACATTAATTAATTTAATTATTTAATGCTGCCTGGCAAAAAGTGCATTAAATAGGGTAATATTAAATAATTATATTAATGAGTTAAAATAAAGTGACGCCAAGGAATATTTAAAAGACATTTTAATAAAGTCATTTTATTAATAAAGTGCTAATAAGTTTTGGCGGGAAAATTAATAAGGAGCTATAAAAAGGATACAAGAGCTCATTTCTTCATTATGCCAGATTATTATTATTTTGTTTGGTTTTCAGGTGGAGCTCTTCAGAGTCTGAAACCCTAGGTGGTATTCCTACGGGTATCTAGTTTTAGTGGTGAAAGATTCCACCCTAGCTAGATTGAGGCGGATTCCCTCAAAATTCGCATTTGCACGGTCACATAGTTGTTACAAATTTGTGAGTCTCTTGCAGAGACAAACTTGTAGGAGTAATGATAATATCCCTTGCATTCTGAAGATTGAGGGTTTTAGTCAGGTTGGGCGATTTGCACTAAGGTGGCCATATTGCTTAGTTTTATATTGGTCTACACATTCAGATTTAGGTGATTGGATATTTGTTTTTGCATATCTAGGAGTCCTATTTAGTGAAGGTTTCTTGCATTAATAGGTTAGAAGTTATGATTGGTTGACCCACATTGTGACGCCCTTATTGGTAGTGATTTTATATTATGGAATCCATGTTTTGAGCTGGTCGAGGGCATTAAGGCTTAGTATGTTCAGTCGCTGCATATAGAGGTTGCACAAGGCTTCATAGTTTGTAACAGTCCCACCATTTTATTCTTACTGTGATATTTTTGTTGTCAATGGCAACTTAATATGGCTGCATATCATGCATTCACCATTGTTTAAAGGTTGGCGTGGAGTAAATCTTGCTGTGGTTAAGACGTGAGGAGTGGAGCCGTGGCCAAGGATAAACGCCCTGCAATAGACATCCATATTTTTGGTAGTTGCGCTTGTGATAGCTGTCCAAATGGTGAGCTTGTGGTTAGTCTGAAGGAAGTGCCACTTCTAAGGGACTCAAGCATCATCCAAAGTTCTAGGTGCTGGTCATTAAGGAGCCGCCTGTGTATGGCCATTTCTAGGTTTGAGTATTTGCATGTATCAGACTGCAACATCATACAATATTCTGTTATTCCCATGCATGAATTATTGTAATCTGCAAATGAAATATCAGTCATTGAAATTTGTGTGTAAGCTGTGTTTCTAGATTTCCAAATATTCAAATATCACTATTATGGTATCTTTTAGTCATGAGTTGTCTGTATGGCATTATAAACTTTGAATGCTGAATGTAATTAGTTGGGAGTGCATTTCCATTTATTTTGCAATTGTTTTAGACATAGTCATTTTATTGTTTGACAAAATGCTAGCATATGTTAGACTGGAAAATTAATTGGAAAAATATCATTCGAAACAAAGGGGGATTTTACATTATAAATCAGCATAAATTTAGCTTAAAATTAGTATAAATCAACATAAATTAGTTTAAATCAGCATAAATTCAATACAACCTAATCATTTTATCTTCAAGCAAGGTTAAAATCAGAAAAATAATTTGTGTATACAATAAAACAGTGAATTCACTAAAAAAATCAGCAACAAAAAAATGGTGAAGAATCCAATTTTTTGGAAGTAAATTTCAAAATACTAGTAAGTTTTAGGAAGTAATGATTTTTTTAACCTACATGCTAGATTTTAGCAGCCAAAATGAATTTAAATGCTTGCAATTTTTTTTTAATTAACTTGTCCTTGAAATTCTTCAAATTCATCTACAAATCCCTCCAATCAGCTCAAAAGGATGCAAGAGTTTCGTGTGCAAAGTGTGAGGGGTGTGGTTGGATTTATAGAGAAAAATTGTGTTTTGGCGTGTTTTGTGTTTGCTGAGTTTTTGGCTCAAACATCCCAGCCAAAAAATAAGGCAAGTACTTGCTAGAAACTTGGCGAGTCAGACTCGTGAGTTTTTCTGCAAGTAACCAGTTGGCTGAAAAAATCAGTGAGTACTTGCTGAGTCTGCCAACTATGTTTCCCCTCTCTAGGACAAAGAGAAAAGGAAAACAAATGCAAAAGCTAACAAAGAGGGTTGCACTTGGTGTAGGAAACCAAGCCATCAAGAAATTCATTGTTTCAAGAAGATGGCATACTTGGAAGAAGAGATGAAAAGAATGCAGCTTCTGCCCCCTAAGACAAGAGTTACTCTTTTTGCTACAATTGTTCAATCACCATATCTGAATGGATTACAGATTCAAGAGCCTCTCACCACATGTTTCATGAAGATTCACTGTTTAACAATCTTGACCATAACCTCACAACTGAAAATTTTGTGGGCAACTTGTTGGCGTTTAAATTCGCACCTCTGGAATGTGGATTTGAAAACGGACAGTGTTGGCATAACAACTAGCACCTTTGGAGTAGGAGTAAGAGTTGGTACGGACAGCTATGTACACTACGCAATGAGTGCTCTTCAAATTAGGAGGGGAAGCTCCCTCGTTGTGCTTGACAAAAATACTTGCAAAGGGAAATAAACTAAACTAAATCCCGTCTTTTTGTTTCAGCTGTAGAGGTACAAGGCTTTCTTGAAAACTATATACGTTGCAGCTGAGAATTTTCTCTGGTTTCGCAAATTCACTAACTACAACTAAACTTAATAACTTAAATTCTATCCAGTTCCCTCAAGAAAACAGAGCATGAGGAAACGGAGCAAGGTTTTGACTATCAGACGATAAACGGATTCAGATTCTCTACTTGAAGGCAAGGTGGCGCAACTATTATCTCAATCTGAACAAGTTTATTGGGCACAAAACAGATTTAAGAATTTACCATGACAATCTTATGAAACCCTATGTGGCATAACACTTGATCATAACAGTAAAGACTTCACAAAACAAATTTATCATCTCAATCGCATGAAACCCTATGTGGCATAACAATTGATCTTAATGGTAAAGATGCACAAAACAAATTTATCTAAACTATGGAAAGAATCCACCATTACAATTGCATGAAACCCTATGTGGCATAACAATTAATTGTAATAGCGAAAACACATGAACAAATACCAAAAGAGCAATATTAAGGGCAAGGTAGGCGCAGCATATATTTCTCTCTCAAACAAAAGTTAATTACAAATGAGCAAAAGCTCTTATTTATATACATCAAAGTGTAGGTAACCCTAAAATCACCTTGAGTCATCTACAGTCTTGCAATGCATGCAAGATTTGCTGCCAAACCCTAATGAAGTAAACTATACAGTTAACTGGAAAGCTACCATCAGTTAACCGATACATTTAACCTAAATGGACAATGTGCAAGCATGCACGTCCTTATTTAAAGCAAAGTTAACTAGACACTACCCTCAGTTAACTGGAAACCCTAACCCTAACTCCTGTGATGATAATTCCAAGGACGAGATAAGCATGTGTTAAGTCAGCAAGTGAACTCAAGACTAAAAGTCGAGTTAACTGCTGCTCATGACTCAATCCTTGAAATTAACTACAGGTTTCAACTGGCAGATCACTCCATGTCATCTCGGTCTAACACTTCGACCAAGAACTCATCAATCTCCGTGTCATCTGGCACTTTGATGCTGTTCAAAACAACAGTTTGTTTCTTCAGTTCTCTGCCACTTTCCCTAATCGTATGCATGCCATCTTTACAATCTTCAGTCGCCTTTCTGAGACTAGCTGCAATCACTGAAATATTCTCTAACTTAGGCGCCATTGGCTCACCTTCAATGCTGTCACAAATCAGCCTCTCGAACTCAGCTTGCACTTTGTCCAACTCAACATACGTGCCATCTTCAAGAAGATAATGACACAGAATCTGAACAATGAAACCGCTGACAAGTGCAAGTACCCCAACCACATCATCCTTGAGTGAAAACAACTTGGCAGAGATCTTCTCACACATTTCCATTTTGAGAAGGTGCTGCTCCTTCCAAGTAAAAACTTTCTCCTGATCCTCATCAATCTCCAAGGCATCATATGCAACTGACAACTGAGACACTAGAACACAATCCTTTGCCAAACTCTCTGCAACTGCAACCTCAAGCAACTGAATACCCTGACAGAGTTTATGTGCATCACTCCTCAACTGATACAAATCTGCAAGAAGATGTTGACCTGTAGCAACTACACTTTCAATCCAGTTGTCCAAAAGTCTGCCATGACTGACCAACTGATCCAGCTTTCGTTTTTCTGCAGGTGTATTTTGAGGAAGAACAGGTGCTCTACTCGAACTTCCGTGAACAAGATCAGAAATGTATTGGCGAAGTTGACTATTTTCAGCCTTGAGTAAGGCCTTATCTTCTCCATCCTTCGTGATTCGCTCTTCAAGATTATTAGTGACAATCTTAAGAAGAGTCACATCTGTCTCTCGAGTGGTCCTGCCAAGATTAGCCTTAGTAAAAGTGAAATCACCAACTTCGACTTCATCTAAGCTTTTACCCTCTGGAGGAACGGCAACTTCGATAACAATCTCTGATTCAGGAGTCTTCTCAATATGCACCTGTTTCTTGATCTTCTTATTCGACCTTCTCTGATAAGGTTCACCGAACTCAGATAAATCAAGGTTGTATGAGGGTTCTCGCCTCTGTCTTCCCAAAGACTTCTTGAGCCAACATGATTGAACAATATTTTCAATTCGAGGAGAGACTGTCCCTGATGTGTCAACCTATGGTGGTTCAGTTGTCTCCGATCCAGCTTGAATTGGTGTCTCAGGCTTAGAATCTATGTCAATAGGTTGCATGTGAGGCGGGCTAGGAGGTTCAACATGAGGTTCAGCCTGAATAACTGTCTCTACTGGAATCTCAGGAACATTCTCAACTTGTTTCTGCTTCCTTTTACCAGTAGCTCTTTTTCCCGTGTTTCCACTGAGTCTAACTCCTTCAGGAGGTATTATAATGGCCTTGACTCGAGGTCTTGCCCTAGAAGTAGAAGGCAATGAAGAGAAATCCTTTGGCGGCTCTGCTACAGGAACTGACTTCCGCTTTCGCTTGCTTTCCAAGAACAACCTGCTAGTCTTGATAACTGACCTGGAAACCTCTTCAATAGAAGTATTCTCCCTAGCATACCAATCAGGTGAGCGAAGTGGCTGCCGAGCAACTTGATCCTTGACATATGAATTGAGAAGAACTTCTCCATCATCATCTGATAGACCATCAACATCTTCTGATAGGTAATCAGAGAGCTGACCGATAGTGAGTCTACAATAGTGACGACGACGAACCTCGAATTCATCTTCACAATTAGCCCAGAAATCTTCAAGTGCTGGCTCATGTGCAATCCTTCGCTCCAACCTGTCTGCATAATGACCAAGAGGATCATAGGAACGCCTCTTGATATGAGTTTTGAACTTGAACCTCTCTATCTCAGTAGACATAAGCCTGGCATCTGTCGCCGCATTGCAAGTGAAAATTCCCAATGTGAATGGAAAATTAGCCGCAGTCTTATGACGATTACGGAGAAAGAAATGAACATGTTGCATCTGCCTGAGAAACTCCATGAAGATGATCTTGTCTGACGGATACCTTGGCAACATCAGGGGCTCTCCCATATATCCATAAACTCGAATGTATGTGAAAGTAGGGAACTGGATAAACCAATCCGCCCAAGTCTCCATTGCTGATTTGGCTTCGGTAGAAATACGAATGTGCATCTCGTTGTCAAGATCTCTAACGGTTCTCATAGAAAAGTGATCGTTCACTGCTCGAAAGTCTTGCTCGGATTGAGAAAACTCCAACTGAGGATAATACTCATGAACACGTTGAACACCGAGAGTGCCATTAGTTTTCAGATGTCTATAGCTACCTTGAAATGCAACCAAGTAGACCAAGTAGGATATCATATGAAACTCATGATACTTGAGAAAGTTAGTAATTTGCTGATGTAAGCAATCACTAATCAACATAGCCCAGTCAAAATGCTCTGTGCCATCAAGAATTTTGGTAATCAGGTAAAACATCCATGAACGGAAAGTACTTGCATCCTGTTGACCGGTAACTCGATTGAGTAAGGTTATCAAAACAACTTCTTCTTTGAATTCACCACGACCAACCTTCTTCGGCATGTTAGTCTTTTGAACTTTCAACCACTTCTGAGCCACCTTTCTCTGCGAACGTTGATGATCAGCATCCCATATCTTCTCACAGGCCTCAAGAACCACAATAAAGTTATCTGAACGAGGAGGAATAGCAAAACATTTCTCTATGTCCTTTGGCTTGATACTGCAAACAACCCTCCCGTCAACTGATTTGATTTGTCGAGAAGATGAGTCATAATGCTTGATGCAAGCAAGAACGAACTCAAGATCAAAAATAGTAACAGGAATGGATGCCGCTGCCAACAACCCGGAACGCTCAAGATTCCTCAACGAATTGCTGCTAACACCTTCCAGACTGCTCAGATTCACCACTGGATAAACATGATTCAGGTCTGTATTTGACGTTTTGATGAAATTATGTGTAAGCCGATTTGGCCTTGTAATCAATGAGATTGAACTGCATTTTGAAAATGAGGACTTTTGACTGTAAAGTCGAATATACTTGAAGAACTTTTTGAAAACCTCTGGACAAGGCTAAAAATAGCCTCTGATGAAAGAAATTTTCGAAGTTTTTCTGGAACATGGGTTTTGTGCACAACGGAATTCTGAACAAACCCAGATAGTTGAATTCTCGAAAAAATGTGTTTCAAGCCCACATGCAAAGAGATTCTCGGAAAAAAAGCACAGAGCTTCAGAATGAAGGCTACGGGGCAATTTTCTCGAAAAAAATCTAAGATGTGGGTTTTGCTGTCGATGCTAAAATATGCGAACCCAGATGATCAGATTCTGAATATGTGTTGAATTTCTTTGACATGCGAAGAAAGTACCTAAGGTGAGAAATAGAAGAAATAAGACAGAAGATAGAAAGTTTTGCTTGTCTGCTTCTGAAAATCCCGCCAACTTCTTCCTTGGAACTTGATGAAACTTGCATGCAAAGTGAAAATAAAGTCTAGAATCGCCTTCCTTTGAACAATCTGAACTCGTTGCTATGAAGAACGCTGAATTCGGACACCTGTAGCACCTTTAGCTTGCTGGTTGCTCAAGAAGAATAAGAACTTCGAAGCTAAAGATGATGAAATAATGGACGCCATTGCTGAAATATATAGATTTTTATTATGAAATTCGCACAAGGCAAGGAATCCATGAAAAGTGTGCTTGGCTTGTGATTGGACCTCATTCCAGTTAATTGAAACTCAAATATGCTAAATAAATCGCCATGCATTAGGGTTTCCCTTTTCAATCTTCAGTTAACCACTTCATGCGATTTTGACTTCAGTTTAGCAATCCATATTGAGTTCGCCATCTTCACACTTGCTTTAGATTCACAAATTTGAACTAAGGCGTCCCTTTTGATAACTAAAGTTGGTAATAAGGAATTCGCCATATTTCATGCAATGAATATTCTAAAAATAGCGACCCTTTCATGACTTCAGTTGGCCTTCAAGAAGTGAATGCGCCAACTTCACATGCCTTAATTCTAAAAATAACAACCCTTTTGGGACTTAAGTTGTCATTCTTTGTAAAATGCGTAGCTTCACAAAATTATGCTTCATCAATAAAACTCTAAATATGGCGACCCTTTTGATAAGTGAAGTTAACATTCAAATGCGCCATCTTCACAAATTTATGCTTCATCAATCATGCCGTCCCTTTTAGAACTTCAGTTGACATTCAATGAAGCGCCATCTTCACACAAACTTCACAATTGCAACCAAATTCGCCATGCATGTGAACTCCAGTTGACATTCAAGAATAATCTTCAGTTAAGTCAACATGCAATCAAGTTAACTCAACATGCAAGATAGTTAACTGAACATGCAAACTAGTTAACTCGACATGCGAACTGAAAGATCACTCAACATACCAATATATGAACTGAAGATGACAACCCAAAAAACGTTTAGTCTAACTGCAGTCAGAACTCCAGTTAAGGCGTCCATTCAACTCTCTTTCGAAAATCCAACTTTGAACTCTTAAGGCGAATTCTAGACTTAGCCAAATTTCATGAAAATTTAAGCTAAAACCTCTGCCGAGACCTCTGTTCATCCTCTGACACTGGTTGACTGACTTCTCCGATTGACTGGCTGACAGGTGCATTGCAAGCTGAGCAAAAACGATCAAAAGGTATCTTGACTGAAAACCATAAACTGACATCCCGAAGGCTCAAAAATCCAAAGCTTTTTCAAAAGTCGCTTTTCCTTAGACTTAGTCAAATTTTGACATCGCATCTTGAACGAAGGGGAAAAACAAAATCCTTCATAACTTCGATTTATCAACTTTCGGACTGGATCTCGGGTTCACTGCGGAGCTAACCTCATTCTCGACAGTTACAAAGGCACATTTCCCTAGAAAACATCATCTGAGGGGTGAAAAACAAGGGTGCCTTTTTGAAAAGCTGCTCTTTTCATACCAGACTTGGCCATTTCTGGAACTGACTAGAATATCACAAAAACTTCGACTGCAAGCTGCTGAGTCATCCTCTGAACTGACGAAGAAAGGCAACGGAAAGCTAAGCGTAACACGGACACATTAAATATCTGAAATCATAAAAAAGAAAGCATTAAAGGCTTGAAAAGCTGAGGCGCCTTTCTCAAAATGTGCTCTTTTGCTTTTTCTTTGATATTCTGACTAAGATTTGACCCTATGTTTGACCTCTGGTTCACTGACTTCAGCAACTCAGATTCACCCACTGACGGATGCGTCGCAAAGCTCGAACAAACGTGAGACAAACATCTTGGATGGCATTCAGTCAAAATCCTTCATTTGGCACCTCAAAAAGATGAGCGCCATTCTCAAAAGTTGCGCTTTTCTCCAGTGTTAGCCAATTCTTGCTTTCGCCTCGTTTTGCGCTATATCTTCCACAACTTGCTTGAAACAGGTCCGTTTGACAAGCTTAATAGCTCACTGCGAAGCTGACGTGATGCCGGACAAATGTCTGCCGGAGGTGACAAACCCTAAAACAGAATTTGAGCCCCTAAAAGATAGGGCGCCCTTTTCAAAATGTGCTCCCCTCTCCAGAGAGAAAATTTTGATGATTTTCTTTCAAATTTTCATTTTTCTTGAATCTCTTCAGTAACAGACTGACATGACACTGACACCAACTCCATATTTGAAAACCCCAAAAATGACCTTCTGACATCACTTTAACAGGATTAAGACTAAATTAAGAAAAATGCCTTAGTGAAACAAAATTTTTGGTTTTGGGTACAACAGACAGCTATGCACAGATAAACTGCTCTTCAAATTAGGAGGGGAAGCTCCCTCTTGCTGATGGTGTTTGAAAGAAAGTAAACTAAAACTAAGTTGCCTATCTTTTTGATCAGCTTAGAGCACAAGGTTTTTTAAACACAAACGCCGCGGTGAGATTTTCGATATAAGAAGTTCAACTACGACTAACTTAAACTAAAGACGTTACTAACCTCTCAAGTAATATAAGCAAGAGAAGTTAGAAATTAACAAGGTAGATTTTCTGACAAAAATACTTCAATAATCTCTCTTTCAGCGAACACCTACACACTTCACTGCAAGCTGAAATAAAGATCATAAAAGTAGAACATAGTTAACGGAAATATGAGATTTTGGACCAAGGCAAAGGAGGCTCATGATTTTATTACTCAAATCTCTGAAACAAAGCTCACTTCTAACATGCCTTGAACAAGAAATTGCAGCTAAGGAGGCTTGCAAACTTATTCTTAACACAATAGAAAACAGCAATCTCACTAACTCCTTGTTGGCTAAAGAGGCACAACAATTTGCTTATCACAACACAAATGAACAATACTTGAGCAACAAATAGAAGGCACAATAGGCTCACGTTTTGTTCTCACTAGCACGGTTAAAAAACTAAATGAGCAAAGGCTCTTATTTATATAGAGAGGAGTAGGGAACCCTAAAATCTCCTTGCTTTCACAATCTAGGGCTTGCTCAAGCAAAACTTTATTACTAAATCTAGAAAGAAGATAACAACCCTAGAAAGCAGAAAAAGCGGGAAACGCCAACTATTACATCTTATCTTCTTTCTATCCTCAAAGAATGGATAAGGATTATTCCAAGAATAGAAAGAAAGCGGGAAAGAAAGCTTCTAGAAGAAAGCTGTTTTAAAGCTCGATCACATCCGCTAGGAAGTTAGAGATTGTGTTCCGGTTCGGTGCATCTATGCCATCAACAACAAAACACTGCTTTTCAAGAATATCTTCAGCATCTGCAATAGATCTCAGGAAATCTTCAACCTCATTGGCCGCTTTATCGAACTTTGCTGACATCATTGAAATATGACCTATCCTTCCGCCAACTGGACTGCAACTGTGAACAACACTTTGGAACTGATTTTGCACCTCCTAAAGCCCGACGTAAGAACCGTCTTCAAGACTGTACTGAGAGGGGATCTCTATGATGAATTCGCTGATGAAAAGAAGAGCTTCAACCACCCTTTGTCTGTAGACGATGAATTCTTCAGATATCCTCTCATAGGTTTTAACTTTGAAAACATGACGCTCCCTCCAGGCAAGGATTTGTTTCTTGTGTTCTCTTGAAACTGCTGAACTGTAAGCCGTGTCTAAATCAGCAATGATAATCTCATGTCTCGGTTTTACTTCAGCCAGTGTCTGTTCAAATCCTTGGATACCTTGACGTAGCTTATGAGCGTTTTCTCTTAACTGGAACATCTGTGCCAAGATCTCTCTTCCTCTGACAATGAAGTTCTCGATCCACTCATGAGTCTCTTTCCCACAAATAACCAGCTGTCTTAACTGATGGTGATCAGCTGGTGTCTCCAAGATCTGGGGCAGCAACTGGGTTGTTTGTGAAGAACCACGAACAAGGTTAGAAATGAAAAGCCTAAGCTGCTAATTTTCAGCCTTGAGGGCTGCCTTGCTTCTCCATCTTTAAGCACTCTTTCTTGAAGGTTTTCGGATACAACTTTGAAGAGACTCAAATCTGCATGTCTGGTATTTCTACCGAGATTAGCCTTGACCATGACGAAATCATCCATATTTACCTCATCCCTATTCTTATTTTCTGGGGGCACTGCAGTCTCCATGACTATATCGTTATCAGGATTCCTATCAAAGTGAACTTGCTTCTTTGCCTTCTTCTTAGGAGGTTCTTGATAGATATTATCGAGATCATCAACACTCACTTGATATGAAGGTCTTCTCCTAACCCTTCCTAAGGAGTTCTCAAGCCAAGACACAGTAGTATCTTTACTAACTTCCTCAGGAGGTACTGCTGCAATCTCTTCATCATCTTCGATATCAAGATCAATGTGAATTGGTGAAGAACCCGTCAAAGGTACAAAAACTTGTGTTGAAGGTGGCTCCTCTGCTTCATTCTGAGGTACGGGCTCGTTAGGAGGAACTTCTGAATCAACTGTAGGCTGTTCCTGTATGACTATGCCTGAGAAATCCAACCTTCTTTTTACATTTTTATTTGATTTACAACCTTTGACGCCATCTTGAGACTGACTTTTACCCTTTCCTTTCGACTGTGTTCTGGAAGAAGAGGGAATTATCCTTGGCGGCTCTGCTACTGGAATGGAGTTCTTCCTTTTAAGCACTAAGAAAACCTTACTATGCTCAATGACTTGTCTTGTTCTGTCTTCAACTGAAAGAGATTCCTTGTTTGCCCAATTAACTTGTGGAAGAGGCTGATCCTCGATTCGTTTCTGAGTGTACATCGGTAGAAGAACATCTTCATCATCATCAGAGAGCCCTTCTATATCTTCATTTAAACAGTCTTTCATCTGATGGAGAGTTAGCCTGCTGTAACTACGCCTTCGCACTTCAAACTCATCTGCACAATTAGCCCAAAAATCTTCAAGTGCGGCTATGTGATTATAGTTCTTCTCCAATCGGCCAGCATAGACACCATGAGGATCAAATGATCGCCTCTCGCTGTAGGATTTGAGGCCGAATTTATCTAACTCTTCTCCAATTGTTCTGGCATCTGCAGCAGTCCTGCATGTATAAATACCCAACCCTAATGGAAAGTGAAGAGAGGGTTTCTTTCTATTTCTCAAGACTGTGTGGACACCGTGAGCCTGCCTCAAGAATTCCATGAAGATGACCTCATCTGACGGATACCTTGGCAACATGAGCGGGGCACCTGAATAACCATAGACCTTGAGATAGGTAAAGGTAGGAAACTGTATAAACCAATCCGCCCATTCCGCCATTGCTGCCCTGGCAACTGAAGAGATGCGGACGTGCAATTCGTTGTCTAAGTCCCGCACTGTATACATCAAGAATGCCTCGTTCACCCTTTTGTAGTGGTGCAACGACTTTGTGAATTCCAACTGGGGATAATAGTTATATATGTGTTGTACGCTCAACGATCCCTCGATGTTCAACCCTCTGAATTGACCTTGATAGGCCACCAGGTAGACTAGGTATGACACCATGTGGAACACATGAAACTGGAAGTATTCTGTTATTTGCTGATGTAGGTAGTCACTAATCAAAGTAGGCCAATCATAGAACTCGGTCTTCTTCATGATGTGAGGTATGGCATAAAACATCCAAGGTTGGAACTTGGTGGCATCTTCTGAGCCAGTGACCCTGTTGAGCAAAGTGATGATGATGGCAACCTCGTCCTTGAACTCCCCTCGCCCGACATTCTTGGGCAATGTTTTATGTTTTTCTTTCATCCATCTCTGTGCAATCTTCTTGCTATATTTATCTTTATGCATATTCCACATCCTTTCGCATTCATCCCTTGAAAGAGTTACGCTTTCAGGCCACGGGGGAATGGAAAAACACCTTTCGACCATATCAGGCTTTAGACTGCAAATCAATCTACCGTCTGCTGACTGGATCTCCCTAGTAGCCGGGTTGTAATGCTTAATGCAAGCGATTACGAACTCAAGGCTCTGAACTGATATAGGAATAGACGCTGCTGCGAGGAGTCCAGAATGTCCCAGGTTCTTGATTGAAGTGTTGCATGCTCTCTCTAAGGCATGTAGATCGAACACCGGCTTGACATGATGCAAGTCTGTCTTAGCTGTTTTGATATAATTGTGAAAGAGAGCTGATTCGGACTTGAAAACATTAGGAGTGTACTCCATTTCAGAAAACTCGAAGAATGACTGTAAACTCGCCTTGGTTCAGACAAGTCTTGAATAATTTCTATTTTTAGAATGCTGATTTTTGTGCTCCAACGACAATTTTTGAGAATTTTTGAGATATGGGTTTTGTTCAGAATATCGATACAAGACAACCCAGATCGTCCGTTTTTGAAAATTTTGAATTTTGCCTGAAAAAGCAGCAAACCCTAATTTCTTCAATTTTTCCGAAAAAAGCTGGCATCTGGGTTTTGTTCAGAATATGATTAGAAATGGACCCAGTTGATTGATTTGCAAAACCCGACGTTTGATCGAAAAGCAGCCAACCCTAGTTTTTGAACTTTCTTGAAAAAAGCTGCGATATGGGTTTTCTTCAGAAGACTGATTGGAAAGGACCCAGATGATTGAAATTTGAATGCACTGAGGTTTTTCACTGACATGCAAAATAAAAGCACTTGCTGCAACTCGATGAAGTTTTTGAAAAATTCTTCAGAAGATTGAGGCAAAAAGACTCAGATGACTGAAAAATGGAAAGCCTTGGCCGTCTGCTTGAAAAATTTGATCTTCTGGAACAAAAAGCTTGAAAAAGCAAGGGTTTATGCTTGCTGGTCTGAAAAATCTGATGTAAAACCAGCAATAATGGATTCTTGAATTACAAAAATTCTTCAAACTTGCTGCTCCAACTTTCTCCTCTAGATGCTACCTGCAAAAATAATGAAAAATACATTGAAAAGAAGTGTTAAATAGACTTAGGGTTTGATTTAGGTTTTGCTTTCTTTTGCTTGTATTTTCAAAACCCTAAATCTCAGTCCCTTGAACTTGGACGCCATCCTTCTCCTCTTGCAATTTTTGAAAATTTTGAAAATTCTTGAAACTTTGGGCGCCTTTCTCCAAGAGGGGCACCTATTTCCACCAGTGTTAGTCAAAATTTTAACTTTTTCAACTTTCCTTCATTTTGACATGCTACTTCGCCTTTGATTTACCGTTGACAGATCAACCCGACAGGCGAGCTGAGTGGTTCACGGCGGAGCCTGACTGAAACTGAGAAGGATGTTCTGGAGGCACCTCCGGCTAAAAACTTTAATTCGACCTCCGAATTCATGGGAGGCTTTTCCTTCGAGGGGCTCCGAACTTTTACAGTGTTAGCCATTTTTCTGATTTCCAAGTTCTTCCTTCTCCCTTTGATCTTCTGATGAATTTTCGATTCCGGGAGCTGTGTAGATCCGACTGACTGTCTGAATATTTCATTGGATAGCCAGATTGATTTTGGTGAGGCATTCCAGGATGCTACTTCTGCAAAATCCACCATTATGAGCTTCAAAAGTTTGGGCGCCCTTCCTCAACAGGGGCGCCCACTTCTACTAGACTTAGAAATTTCTTAACTTTATTCATGTCTTTCACTCCTACGGGCGATCTTGTTGAATTTCGAGCTCCGGGCGTCGGATTGATGAATGTTTGGACTCGTTGCGAAGCTGAGAGGATTTCAGGAGGGGTCCTCTTGAAGTAACTTTGCCAAAAAGTAGATTTCAGGTCCTCAAAAGCTTGGGCGCCCCTAGCAAGCTGGGGCGCCCAGTTTCACCAGAGTTAGTTTTTTTTTTTTGCATTTTTCATTTTGCTTTCGGATTTCTCTTTTCAACTCTCATCGGACCCTCTGTTCAGCGCTTTGAATTTGATGACTGCGAGCTCCGTTTGTCGTGCTGGATAGCTCGATGGAAAGCCTGTTGCATTCTGAAGACATCTCGTTATAACCTTGATTGCAAATTCATCTGTTTGAACCCTTGAAAAGTTGGGCGCCCTCTTTGAAATATTCCGAGCCAAATTTTTTCGATTTTTTACAATTTCAAATTACAAGCACCCGTTAAGGTTAGATGATAAACCAAAACGTACTGAAGCAACTCTAACCAGTATGTACACCAGGATCCCGATGTGGGAAAGGTGTGAGCATTGGTCAGAGGATCTGAATCAAACTGCTTATGCAAAAAACAACTCTAACCAAGAATGGCGCCGATGATGGCGAGCATATGGTCAGAGGATCTTCTACTCTAAATACTGAAAGGGAACTCAACGTCAAGTATGTGCTACCCAATCCAATGCGGAGTGAGGGGCGACCATATGACGGAGTGATTACAATAACAATGCTTGAAAGAGAAATGCTGAAAGCTGAAAACACTCAACACCCAGAATGTGCTTGCTAACCCAGAATGGGAGAGTAGCTACCATAGGGCGGAGATTTATCTATTACAACAAGAACTGAAGGAAGAATAAGTATTACAATAACGATGAGCAATAATAAGAACAACTGGTCAGTACTACTGCCAGCTTACAAAGATGTCATTGCCTGCAATATCAAGACTTAAGATGCTCTTTCAAATGATGCATTCAACAAGGAAGCTTCTGCAAAGTATACAATGAAATCTCAACACCAACCAGATAAGGAAGATGCAGATTTCTTAAACTGTCATACAAATCTGCACTTTTTGTCATAAAACCAGCAACCTATGAATTTACTCATATGCTCATAACTCTCTCATTTCTCACCCAAATGATCTCAAATCTGATGCAATAGACCCTCAAAATGATGGCGCCTAACTTAGTAATAAGAAATGGCATCTAAAAATGGTTATTAATTACTGACACGAATCCCAATGCACTCTAGAAAGTTCGGCCTTCAAGGAATGACGGATTTGCATTATAAAATCATAAGCTTCGTATTAAAATCTGCAAATATTCATGAAGGGGCGCCCTTACCAATAAGATGCAATGACACAATACCCAGAACGAGATTATTTTTGTTTTCTGATTTACAAATGAAAACACGGATCTGCTGTAGCTTAAAATGCAAAATGCTGAAACCCACTAATATGCAAAACAGATCTAATAATGCACAAGCTGAAACAATGCTCAAAACTAAATGCAAACTCACAAATCTATCTTAAATCACCACTAGTCGCTGTCTTTCAAGCGAGAAGCAATGCCCAAGCTAGGAGGCCTTCATTCCTCGAAGCAATCCCAAAGCCAATCCGGCAGCATAACATTCCTGTAGATAAAAGATACCCAAATGATGATCCAAGTCTTCCTTTTATAATTTCAGGTTGACTTCTCGAAACCCTAAACTCCTCTCAAAGTCAAAAACCCTAATCTCCTCAAAGATGGCGTCCTTTTCCTTCAAGTTGAATATTCACTTTTAAAATAAATTCAATACTTTAATAAATGCGCCCACCTTATATCTTGATTTGACTTTGGATAAAATATAAAATAATCCTTAATGAGGCGCCACCCTCAAAAAGACCACTTTTCAAAACAACATAAAGTCAATAGACTAGGCCAAGGGGTCAACGTTCGAATAAAATATTAAAACGTGACTTTTAATTAAATATATCAACTTATCTCTCCAATTGTGCCCTGAAGCCAATAATGACCAAGTCAACTGACCAAACTGAAGTAGGAAGTCAACCAAGCTGAACCCAACTGAAAAACTGCCAGAAATAGAATTTACTAAAAATAGTAAATTCCTGAAGATGCTCAGAAAGCCGAGATGAACATACCACTGCGAAGCTCTCTGAAAACCCAGAAAGAATCCGCCATTGAATCCACCATCTCTGAGCAATGACCTCCTCAAAAATAGGAAACCCTAATTTTACCTTCCGACTAGCCTTCGGGTTTCCAGAAAAAAGGCCAACGGTCACATGAATGATCAGGTTTGAGAAGGGGACATTACAGTCCGCCCTCCCCAAAATTGCTTGTCCTCAAGCAATACCACCACAACTCCAGAAATTTGAAAACTAATCCATACGCAACAAGTATGATCCCTGGTTCCCAAATGCGTCTCAGGAAAAACCCACCATGCCGATGCTGCACCACTCTGATCACATCAATGAAAATATCATGCCAATGCTGTACTAACTCCCCTTGTAACTCCAAAGTGTTACCATCTATGATACTCAAACTGTAAGATCTTAAAGGAGGGAGATCAAAATCATGCAACATCTCATGTCCACGATCCCCCGAATTAACAGTATCACCCATACTACTGTCAATCACAATTCTAAGCAATAGGAAAGATAGTCTACTCAAATCAAAATCGAACTCCTCAGCATACCTCCACATGGTAACAAACGGAACCATGACTGCAAGTGTGACCTCTACAAATCTTCTTGCAAGGAGGAAAGCAATCCTTTGCAAGAGCTCAACGAACTCATACTCATGTCTCTGCATGAAGCTACTATGCCTCATCTGAATTATACTGACACCACCCTGAAGACTACAGAAAACAATCATAGTTCCAGCCCCATGAGTCTCAGAATGGTGAACCAAAGTAGATGAGAGACTGCTGTCCTGAATCAATACTGAGAGTAAATTGTCAAGGTTTACATCACCATCATAAGATGAATTTGGAGCGTAGGAAAGGCGTGAAGGAACGAATAATTGCTGCTGATCAAGGCTGGGATCAGCGTAGTGCAATCTGATTCTAGAGTTCCACACAAGGGAAAACAACAACACCATTCAAAATCCCAAGTGTGAGCATGTGAGATGACCATCGAGCTGCAAGGTGACACCTCCAAAGTGGTTGGAAAACACGCTAGATCCATCTCCATGAAAAAACTACCACTTCTTTGATCAGGAGTGATGAACCAACTCTCCCGAATGCGAGAAACGCAACCTGTAAGGTGGCTGGTCTGCCTCCAACCAGCAAGCTCGTGTCTCAAAATCTGCCCTTGTCTGAGCTGAAAGTCACTTCCAAGGACTACCGATCGTTGATCTTTCCAACCCATATTCAAAATTTCTCTCCAATCCATTTGTTGATGAACAAACGGAACCATCAAGTAGCTGGAAATGAAGGGAACAACATCAACAAGTCTGGAAATTTGTTCCTTATCCCTCCAAGAGTCTTTTCCATAAGTAATAAACTCTAACAACCCAAGTTGAGAATCCCAAGCATGGATACCCAACTGAAAGTGATTTTCAACACACTGCAAAGAAATCTCTACACATTCCCAAGTGCTAGTGAGAACCACGTGCCTTCTCACGAAACTGATGCCCCATCTAGTAAATCCTTGAAGCTTAACCATGAAAGCTTCCACCTTAAGGGAGTATGAAACATAAAGTGGCTTCAAATTCAGCTCCCAAAACTGATCAATATGATTCCAAACATCATTCCACCCAAGGGATGGATTGTCAAGAGTGCACCCACCAAAGTCTAGTTCACCTTTTTCCCATTCCTCCTGAGTAGTAGGTCTGAAATCTTCACTCGTTGCTGCTGTAATGAAGTTACCAACAGCTACCAAGACTTGTCTCATCAACACCTTGATGTCATAGATGTTGAAATTTCCTTGCTTCGTCACCTCCCATGTAGAAACTCCATCCTCAAACCCACTTATGCATCCATTACTACTCAACATACGTGGGACATCCTCATGGAGTGATATCAAAGCATCCTTAGATTGGAGTTCATGTTTGACCTCATGCTTGGTCACTTCACTACTTGACTCATTTTTCAAAACAAAGAGAGGATTGTCATAAGTTGCTTCAGCACCCACTTCAAAGAAGGGATTGTCAAAGACCCGGAAGCCATTCCTTTCGTCTCGCTGCCCCAAATCTGTACATGCAACTTCTGATTTTCTTGAAATGCTTTCAAGATCAAACTCTTCTTGAAGACAGTCAAGATCTCCAATCACTTGATTGATTTTTTCAGCTCTTTGTGCATCCTCTTGCTTCTTGAAAAGTTTGAAATCTGCAAACTGGTCTTCAACCTCTGTTAGAGCCAGCTGAGTTTCTTTCAACATGTCCCTTGTTGATTTGAGCTCCAGAGTGAGCTCATCAATCGTACTCTCCTTTTCATGAAAAGCACAAATGGCCTTCTTTGCAACTTCAATGACATGATCCCGTTCTCCAATAGAGTGTATGTACTCGGACTTCAAGGTCTCCAAGGAATCTTTGATAAGTTGCAATTTAGGAAGAGTAACTTCATCGGTCACTCCTCTACGTCTCTCTTCAAGCTGAGCCTTCCAGTAAAGCTCTTCAACCAAGCTATGTGCGTAGTCAAACAGGGATAGAGCTTGCACTTCCCTGTCAACGAACACCTTGAATTGTCCTTCCCACTCATAAGAATGCGAAGATGGTGAATTGCTGGTTGGCTGCTTTTCAAAATCAGAACTTTGTTTTGTGACATCGCTGTCCTCAAAGCTGCTCCAACCTTTTTGTCTTTCATCCTCAACTAACGGAGAATGTTCAGTGTCATGGAGAGGAACATACTCCATAGTTTCTTCGTCCTCAAGCTTGCAATCAGCTTCTTGCCTTGGTAGATCAGCCTTGTGATCTAAAACCACATTGAACCTTTCTTCTTCAAAAGCCGTAAGGTCTTCAAGCTCTTCATCCACCTCATTGCCATTTTGATCAAAGGCTATGGCAGCCCCTGACTCAAACGAACAATCATTGAATGCTGGTTTGAAAGTTTCGGAAGTAACAACATCCTCCTTGGTGGCTGCAATCAACTTGAAGGGATCACCATGGAGCTCTTCAAAGTAAGCTTCTTCATCAAAAACAACTTCTCCTTTGGCCTCCTCATAGCTTGCAAGGCAGACAATATTTTGGTCTTCATCAGGATCAAAGGGAAATTCATCCCACAAAGGTTCTTTGTTATACCTCGGTGCCAACACACCTGGATCCCAAATGCCAAGGGGTTGACTGAGATGATCAACAGGAAGAGGTTTTTCATGCTTCACTGGAAGTATTGACTCAATGAATAAGTCAAATCCTGAATCTCTTAAGCTGAAATCTTCAAAAACATTTTCTTCCGATGGTTTGGTTTGCTGGTCAAACCCAAATCCAACAATGTCACCACCGAAATGAAGTGAAGATTCTTCGATGCTGCTTGTTTCGAAAACTTCACCTTCATTATCTTTTATGGAACTATCACGAGAAAGTATGTTGCTGATTTCCTCATGTGGAACTTCTCGGGGAGTTGAGACAGCAACAAGAGCAAAACTATCCCTCACTAAATCTTCAACAAGAGGAGGTACAAACACATCGAAATCATTACCAACATCATCACTTTGGTAACGGTCATAAGCTGATTCAAAGACACCAATAGTATTTCCTTCAACTTGCTCTTCTTCACTTGCTATCACATGCAAGTCAAGGGGCGTATTATGAGGCTCTTCCACACACTCTTCAACTGTCACGTTTTCTCCTTCGAGCTCACGATCATTTTGATGTGATATGTGCACCTTGTTTGTGCCATCTTCAATGCTAGATGACTGATTTTTCTCTTCAACTTGCATATTTGTCGGCTGCAATCCACAAATAGGCACTTCATCTCCTTCCTTCTTTGATTCTTCGAACAAAGCTTGTTCTGCTTCCCTTTTTATCCTTTTCCTAATGTGGTCCACCATCTTCAACTTTTCGGGCTCCAGTGACGCCACACACCTCAAATGGGAATCAAATGAAACATTGTACCTATAATCATCTGGCATGGTTTGATATTGCTCACGGAGTTTGACAGCCTCATCTTCACATTGTCTTTTAAACTGTTTGGCATATTCAATGAAGTCCCTTACGACATCACTAACCTTTCCTTCCTCCGATGCCATAGTTGAATCTGACTTCTCACGACCCATAGACCTTAGAAAATGCAACATCTTTGAAACTTCTGAAAGCTAATACTGAACTCAGCTCTCACCTCTGATGTAGAATCTGTTTTTTTCTGTCAAGTGAATTCTGATGGGCACAGGATGGCAGGATCTTGGCTCTGATACCACTGAAATATTCCGAGCCAAATTTTTTCGATTTTTTACAATTTCAAATTACAAGCACCCGTTAAGGTTAGATGATAAACCAAAACGTACTGAAGCAACTCTAACCAGTATGTACACCAGGATCCCGATGTGGGCAAGGTGTGAGCATTGGTCAGAGGATCTGAATCAAACTGCTTATGCAAAAAGCAACTCTAACCAAGAATGGCGCCGATGATGGCGAGCATATGGTCAGAGGATCTTCTACTCTAAATACTGAAAGGGAACTCAACGTCAAGTATGTGCTACCCAATCCAATGCGGAGTGAGGGGCGACCATATGACGGAGTGATTACAATAACAATGCTTGAAAGAGAAATGCTGAAAGCTGAAAACACTCAACACCCAGAATGTGCTTGCTAACCCAGAATGGGAGAGTAGCTACCATAGGGCGGAGATTTATCTATTACAACAAGAACTGAAGGAAGAATAAGTATTACAATAACGATGAGCAATAATAAGAACAACTGGTCAGTACTACTGCCAGCTTACAAAGATGTCATTGCCTGCAATATCAAGACTTAAGATGCTCTTTCAAATGATGCATTCAACAAGGAAGCTTCTGCAAAGTATACAATGAAATCTCAACATCAACCAGATAAGGAAGATGCAGATTTCTTAAACTGTCATACAAATCTGCACTTTTTGTCATAAAACCAGCAACCTATGAATTTACTCATATGCTCATAACTCTCTCATTTCTCACCCAAATGATCTCAAATCTGATGCAATAGACCCTCAAAATGATGGTGCCTAACTTAGTAATAAGAAATGGCATCTAAAAATGGTTATTAATTACTGACACGAATCCCAATGCACTCTAGAAAGTTCGGCCTTCAAGGAATGACGGATTTGCATTATAAAATCATAAGCTTCGTATTAAAATCTGCAAATATTCATGAAGGGGCGCCCTTACCAATAAGATGCAATGACACAATACCCAGAACGAGATTATTTTTGTTTTCTGATTTACAAATGAAAACACGGATCTGCTGTAGCTTAAAATGCAAAATGCTGAAACCCACTAATATGCAAAACAGATCTAATAATGCACAAGCTGAAAAATGCTCAAAACTAAATGCAAACTCACAAATCTATCTTAAATCACCACTAGTCGCTGTCTTTCAAGCGAGAAGCAATGCCCAAGCTAGGAGGCCTTCATTCCTCGAAACAATCCCAAAGCCAATCCGGCAGCATAACATACTCAACGTCAAGTATGTGCTACCCAATCCAATGCGGAGTGAGGGGCGACCATATGACGGAGTGATTACAGAATCTAATGCTTGAAAGAAAATACTGAAAGCTGAAAACTCTCAACACCCAGAATGTGCTTTCTAACCCAGAATGGGATAGTAGCGACCATAGGGCGGAGATCAATTAAACAATATCAACTGCTGGAAGAGATGACTATTACAATCCGAATAAGCAAGAATCTATAATGCGGTCAGTACTACTGCCAGCTTACAATTTTAAGAGATGAAATCTTGCTAACAATATAAATCAGCTTATAAGAGAGTCGTACAATATTCAAGAACTTATTTGCGGAAAGTAAAGATCACAGAAAACAGCAAATTAAAGATCCAACCTATTTCTCAAAGCTTGGCAATCTTCATTGAAGTCTTCACGTTGCTTGAAAGAACTATCACCACCAATCAAATAGAGAAGATGCAGATTTATCCAATCTGCTGTGACAGACCTGCACTTTTCAACGCATTACCAGCAACATAGAAAACCATGAAATGCTCAAATCTCTCTCTATACTCCTCCAAAATGATAAATACCAATTGCAAAACTCAATTGAGATAGGGGCGCTCAAAACCAGATCATAAAACAGACTGAAAATGCAACTGATTTTTAATGCACAAATCCCAAGGTACTGAAAAGTACGGCCACAGCTGAGAAGGGCGATTTACTTTATAAAATCAGATTCTTCAATGAAAATTCTACAAATTGGAACACAAGGGCGCCTAGACTAGATGAATGGAAATAACCAATACCCACAATGATTTATTTTGTCTTTTTTGATTTATGGATGAAACAATGGATCTGCTGTAGCTAAAAGGAAAAAACCAGAATTTCTCTAACATGCGAAATCTGAAGCTAACTAGATTAATGCAGATTACAATGCACGGAATCCAATGAATTCACAAACTAGACTAAAAATCATCACTAGTCGTTGTCTTACAAACGAGAAGAGATGCCCAAGCTAGGAGGCCTTCATTCCTCGAAGCAGTCCAGAGTCAATCCGGCAGCATAACAGTATATTTGTCCAAAAAGATACCCAAATGATGATCCAAGTCTTCCTTTTATAATTTCAGGTTGACTTCTCGAAACCCTAAACTCCTCTCAAAGTTAAAAACCCTAATCTCCTCAAAGATGGCGTCCTTTTCCTTCAAGTTGAATATTCACTTTTAAAATAAATTCAATACTTTAATAAATGCGCCCACCTTATATCTTGATTTGACTTTGGATAAAATATAAAATAATCCTTAATGAGGCGCCACCCTCAAAAAGACCACTTTTCAAAACAACATAAAGTCAATAGACTAGGCCAAGGGGTCAACGTTCGAATAAAATATTAAAACGTGACTTTTAATTAAATATATCAACTTATCTCTCCAATTGTGCCCTGAAGCCAATAATGAGCAAGACATCTGACCAAACTGAAGCAGGAAGTCAACCGAGCTGAACTCAACTGGAAAGCTGCCAAAAATAGAATTTACTAAAAATAGTAAATTCCAAAAAGTGCTCTGAATGCTGAGATGATCATACCACTGCGAAGCTCTCTAAAAACCCAGAAAGAATCCGCCATTGAATCCACCATCTCTGAGCAATGACCTCCTCAAAAATAGGAAACCCTAATTTTACCTTCCGACTAGCCTTCGGGTTTCCAGAAAAAGGCCAACGGTCACATGAATGATCAGTTTTGAGAAGGGGACATTACACTCTTTCACCTAGGGCGCCAATTTCTCTAGACTTAGAAAATTTTCAATTTTTTACTTTAATCTTCTTCTTCGAGTTTCAAATCTTCATTCTATACCTTCCACTTTGACTCGAATTTGTCGGAGACTGGATTGTTAGACGCTTTGACGGGGATATCCATCGCGAAGCTGATTGAATACTGAGCAACTTCCATTGGAGGTCCAAACCCTAATTCACTCATCTGATGCCCTAAAAAGGTGGGCGCCTTTCTTCAACAGGGGCGCCCAAACTCAGTAGTGTTAGAAATTTTTCATAAGTTTTAAACTTTCTTTCTCGTTCTTCGTGCATGTTCATCTTTTCACCCTCTCGCCGAAAGTTTAAGTGCTGAAATTGACGCCTGGCAATCGAATGACCTCCATTGATGACATCGGAGCTCCAGATATGCTTCTGAAAAAGCAGAATAGACCCAGTAGGGCAAAACTGATTATTTTAAGATTTTGACTGCACCAGCCTGATATGGATGCATTTTGAGCCAATCAAAATCAGTTCAGACCCTGTCGGACCAACTTTCTATTTTTAGAAAATTTTGCCAGTATCCGTTTCAAAAGAAACCCAGAAAAACCCAGAAAACGTTACTAATTTTAGGAAATTTCTAAAAATAGCAAATTTCCTAAAATTTAGGGATGAAAAACTAAGATCTGGGTTTTGTAGGTTAAGCTGCTCTTAGCAGACCCAGATCGTCAGAAATTGAAAATTTTGCGTTTTAACCCCCCATGAAAGACATGCACACCCAAATTTTGACCTATTTGATTGATTTGACAAGACTTTTACTCATTTCTTCAAAATGTCTAAGTGTAACAAAAATTTTAATTTTGGGGTACAACACAACTCTACTCCTGTCACTGTTGAGGGTGGAGGGTGTGTTGATATGGAGAATGGTGTCTTCAACAAGGTTTTGTATGTTCCAAACTTGTTTGCAAACCTCCTATCCATTTATTAGACCACACAATTAGGTGAAGGAAAAATTGTTGAGTTTACACCTACAGATGTCAGAAATATCCAAGTTCAATCATCTATTGTAGCCATTGGCAAGGTTGATCACCAAGCAAGGTTGTACAAATTTGACAACTTTGTGTTTAATGAACCTTTACATGTGATTGCGCATGCAAATGACTTCTGTAAGCTTCGGCATGAGCATCTTGGTCATATCAAGTATCACTCGTTGTAGGACCTTAATAAGCATAACATGGTCCTTGGTTTGCTAAAAGTTTCTTTCACAGATGGTGTTTGTTCAGGTTGTGCACTTGGCAAACAACATAGGGATCCTTTTCCCAAAGGAAAATCTGAAAGGGCAAGTGATAGATTACAGTTGGTTCATAGTGATCTTATGTTCTTCCCAAATGTTTCTTTTTCAGAAACATAAATATTCGCTTACATTTATTGATGATTTCTCTCATAGAACTTGGTATACTTTTTGAAACACAAAGTTGAAGTTTTTGAACACTTCAAAAGTTTCAAAGCCCTTGTTGAAAACCTATTAGAAAGAAAGATTCAATGCCTTAGAATAGATAATGGAGGAGAGTTTGTCAATAATTAGATGATTGCTTTCTATGAATAAGCAAGCATTCAACTTCAGCATACCCTACACTCCTCAGCAGAATGGTGTTGTTGAGCACAAGAACTGCACACTCAAAGAAATGAAAAATTGCATGGTACACTCTAAAAACTTTCCTCAGTTTTGGGTTGAGGCAATTCAATGTGCAAAATACATTCAAAATCGCACTTCCCACTCAGTAGTGCAAGATTTTACTCCCAAAGAAAAATGGATTGGTGTTAAGCCCAATGTTTCAGATTTTTAGATTTTTTGATGTAATGCTTGGGTGCATATCCTAGGCAATACGTGCAAAGCAATAGAAAGGAAGACTCTGTTATTGTTATAGCGGCGGGAGATATCTTTCTCTCAAATTTAAATGATAAATAATTAATAAGGCAAGACGGCCTTAATTACAAATTATATTTTATATTTTTATTTCTTAAAGGAGGCCGACCTATATGAAGAGGCACCTTGTTTTGTATATATACAAGGTGAAGTTGTTTCACCAAATCATAAAAATCATTCTTCATTCAATTCGCACTTTGAAGGAGAAGTTCGAACCCTAGCAGCAGATCATAATTTTGTAGCAGCAGTTCGACTTGAAGGAGAATCATATTGATTTGTACTTTACATCAAGGAGAAGTGTCTCCATTATTTGTATTTAACTCAACCTTGAGTAAGGCTAGACTTGTAAAGCAGATTTCTGCACTTTTATCTGATATATAAGAGATATATATTTTGCTGGGTTTTTCTCCCTCGAGAAGGAGGGTTTTCCCAGGGTAAACTGCTGTGTTAATTGTCTATTGTGTTGTGTATTTCTGCTTATTCCATTTCTGATCTAAACACTAACATGGTATCAGAGCAAGGTTCTGGAATATCCCGATCAGATTTGACAAGCAATTTGGGTTTTGTGAATACAATTCAATATTAAGCTCGAGAAGAATTAGAGGCATCAATTTAGATTGAGGAAAGATCTTTGAATGAATTGCTGAGTCCAAGACAGTATTATATTTTTGGGCTGATATGAAGGAGAAACACAAATATACAGAAGAATGGAGGAATTTTTGAACTTTGGTTATGGAATCATTTGAGAATGTAGCCTCTTAGAGGATGTGTGCCATGTTTGGACGAAAACCTGAACATGGTCGACTTGAGAAAATGTAATGATTTACCCAACATAGTCCGGTTTAACTTTGCTGTGAATGTTCATATGAGATCGATTCATTAAGGTGATTTGGGATGAAGAGAAATCAAAGGCGGGAATAAAGATTGCGTATATGTGTAAGCAATGGAACTTTTATTACATTGGGCGTCTAGAAGGGAGTCGCAACTATTACTCTATGGGCTTTGAAAGAGACAGAATGTGATTTATTCATTGGCGGAAGTATCGTGCATCCTTTTAGTTGCAAATTCTATTCTGATCAATGTTGAAACATTCTCGGTTCGTTATCAGTGGCGGCAATATTATTATCGGGGTGCTCTGGCAGAAATATTCTCCTTATATGTTCCGTTAATGCTTTCTGAAGTCTTTTTATAATCCAATAGTGAAATGGTGGTTATATATATATGTCTTGGGCGCGGGTGATACAGTGCCATCGCGTATCTTACTTAGTTCGAATTGTTGACATCATTCATTGCATTGGCGGGAGAGTTTAAGCTATAGAAGAACGGGAAAATCTGAAGATCTGAACTTGTATATATATGACTTTATACCTTGGACGGGACAAACTTGGGTATGCGTACAAGAGCAACTGTTAACATTTGTAGTGGACCGGTTGCTGCTCATGACATCCATTCATTTTAAAGGAGCTGCAGGGTTATTCTTATTGTCCCTTCCTTCATAGTCGTGGCCAATGCGAATACAACCAAAGAGTCGTGCTTTTCGTGCCAGGTCAGATTATTGGGTCAAGTAGTGTATTCATTTAGAGTATTGATTTCTTTGGGAAAATCTCATGATAAAAGACAAGGAAGAAATATCAGTGTGTAGAAGGCAAAAGCTTAGACGTGTTATTGCTGCTGTATGCGTGGACCTAATTTGGACATGAAGATTGACCTGTGTATGGTCATTAGTGTTGATGATTCTTCACTCTATGAGGATCCTTGTTGCTAACACCATTAATACTTGGAGGAGTCGACATGCTGGCATCACATGTTAATCGAGTCTTGCAACAAGGATGCACAAGACAAATTGGAAACACTTGAAATAGATCTGAAGAGTGCTATTAAAGAGATAAGTATTTTATGTCTATACCTTTGAATAAATTTTATGTAGTTCATGCAATTGGGAATAGTGAATCATGTATGCATTGGTATTTCTCTTCGTGATAGTTTAATTCTATGAACTATTATTAATCTCTCTAAAATGCTTCCAGGACGGATTGAGGAGCAAAAGGATGATGAGAGATTGCATAAGGAATTCGAGGAAGAGCTTGATGCATCCTGTGAGGAAATCACGCAGGCTGATCATGGAGACATAGCTTGCAGCCCTGAGACTGAGTTGGTGGCACATAACTTCACTGGAGACATCTCTCGAAGAGGAAGAACCTATACAAATTGCGATCAGTTTCTTCAAAGAGGAGGAAATAACATTAAGAGGGAGTCTAACAAACCAATAGAGGCAACCTTGGACGAGGAGGTCAGGAGGTTGATGCAAGTACTTGGAGCTTCAGAGAGAGTCACATCATCACGAAGATTTGTTGTAATGTATATTTCTTTGAGACGGAGAAATATGAGGTGAAAGCCCTTGTAGTGTATATTTCTCTGAGACAGAGAAATATGAGGTGAAAGCCCTTGTAGTGTATATTTCTCTGAGACGGAGAAATATGAGGTGCGAGCCCTTGTTCATCTCTGAGATTGGGATGAGACGTCATGTTGAGAGACTCCATGATGACATCACATTGAGAGACTCCGTGATGAACCCTTTGTAATTGTGTTTTTCCACACATACGAGTAGCCATGGTGGACGTCATGTTGAGAGACTCCATGACGACATCATGTTGAGAGACTCTGTGATGGGCACTTGTGCACATGTTTCTTTCCACACATGGGAGTAGCCGAGGTGGATGTCATGTTGAGTGACTCCATGACGATATCACGTTGAGAGACTCCATGATGAACTCTTTTCCACAAATGGGTGTAGCCATTGTGGGTGTCATGTTGAGAGATTCCATGACATGGATATCTAGAAAGATACCTCCCTAGCTAAGAGGGAGTGTTGATGTTATAGCAGCGGGAGATATCTTTCTCTCAAATTTAAATGATAAATAATTAATAAGGTAAGTCGGCCTTAATTACAAATTATATTTTATATTTTTATTTCTTGAAGGAGGCTGATCTATATGAAGAGACACCTTGTTTTGTATATATACAAGGTGAAGTTGTTTTATCAAATCATAAAAATCATTCTTCATTCAATTTGCACTCTCAAGGAGAAGTTCGCACCCTAGCAGCAGATCATAATTTTGTAGCAGCAGCTCGACTTCAAGGAGAATCATATTGATTTGTACTTTACATCAAGGAGAAGTGTCTCCATTATTTGTATTGAACTCCGCCTTGAGTAAGGCCAGACTTGTAAAGCAGATTTCGGCACTTTTATCTGATATATAAGAGATATATATTTTGTTGGGTTTTTCTCCCTCGAGAAGGAGGGTTTTCCCAGGGTAAACTGCTGTGTTAATTGTCTATTGTGTTGTGAATTTCTGCTTATGCCATTTCTGATCTAAACACTAACAGACTCTACCTTGTATCTTTGTTGGTTATTGTGGAGATGTGAAGACGTATCGTTTTTTTCTAGGCACCACAATAGTACTTTACAAGTGGGATGTATTGTTTGATGAATAATCCCAAGCTTACAAGTCAACAACAACTCCTCCATCCATTTCTCTCGAGCAAAAAAAAACTTTAGATGTTTCTTGTGAAGAACAAGGCAGTTTAGATGACTCTTATTTTGAGAGTCACTTCAGTTTAGACGATCAGCCATAGGGGGGACAACCAACTTCTCCACCACTAGTCATAATGCACTTGCTCAACGATTACAACCTCTACCTAAATGGGTCCACACAGTACACAAAGAGGTTGGTGTATTGGTAGGGGATCAAGGTGAATTGAGCAAGATGAGATTGCAACTTCAGTATGGTGTTGCACACTTGGCATAACAGAATATCTTGAGACTTATTATCAAGCTTTTGAGCATCCTGAATTGTAGACAACTATGGTACGAGAACTTGGCTCCACTTTGGAATAAAGAAAATTGGTGAGGTGTAAATGGGTTTATTGAACTAAGTATGTAGTAGATGGGTCCATAGATAGGTAAAAAGCCTAACTTGTAGGAAAAGGTTTTTCACAAGTTGAAGGTGTTGATTACCGTGAAACTTTTGCTCTAGTAGCCAAGATCAATTCCATCAAGCTTGTACTCCTCTTGGCTGCAACACAGGGATGGGACCTAGATCAAATGGGCGTAAAAAGTGCCTTCTTGCATGGATACTTGCAAGAAGAAATTAAGATGTCCCAAACTCTATGGTCTATCAAGACTGAGAACTCCAACTATGAGTGTAGATTGAAAATTTTTTGTATGGCTTGAAACAGGCTTCTCAAACTTGGCATGAAAAGATCAACATGTTTCTCATCAATTTTGGTTTTACATGGAGTCCCTTTGACCCTACAGTCCACACACAAAAAGTGGATGAGAAACTCTTGATTTTGGTTGTCTATGTTGATGACTTAATCATCGCAAGAGCTTTCACCAAGCATATTCATGATTGGAAAGCACACTTAATGATGTCTTTTAAGATTAATCACTTGGGGTTGTTACATTTTTTCCTTAGTCTTCAAATTTCACATTTTGCGAAGGGAATTTTCATTAATCAATCCAAATATGCTCAAGACATTCTATGATGCTTTAATATGGAAAACTGCAAGTCTGTGTTGACTCTTTATCAATCTGGAATCAAGCTTTCCATCAAGTGTTCTCCTATAGTTGATAGCAAATTCTACAGGTAGTTGGTGGGAAGTCTGTTGTATTTGACTCATACACATCTTGATCTCCCTTTTGTTGTGAATCTTGTATCACACTTTTGTTAGGAACCGTGATAGACATTGGCAAGCTGCAAAACACATTCTATGGTATCTTCGCTGTACTGCGAGTTATGGGATTCAGTACAAGTTAGGGAACAATGCCTTAATTTTTGGTTATACCTCTAGGGTGAAAATAGCAAAAACTGTTGCTCCTAGTGACATAACCATAGTTGTAGGCTATTCTTATAGCGGTCAGGCAAGAGATCTAGATGATTGCAAGTCAATTGCATACATTTATCATGTTGGGGTACGTCCCATGACTTGGAATTCTAATAAATAGACTACTATTGCTTTGTCTACTATGGAAGCCGAGTATAGTAGAGCTGTTGTTGCTGGCCATGAGTTAGTCTTGTTTTGGAGCATGGTTTTTGAGTTCAGGTTTCCACAAACCCAACCTACAATGGTTTGGTGCGATAATCAAAGTGCTATCCACATCTCTTGCAACCTAGTGGAGCACTAACACACAAAGCATATTGAGATTTAAAATAATTAAAAACACACAGAATTGATTATCAAGATATTCGATATTAACAAAGTAGTGAAAATCTCCTTCAATAGAGTTACAAACGATTTATCCGATAAGGATAAGATATGCAACTAAGAAAAGCAGAAGACAACTGAAGAGAATAAGGAAAGATTCGAAAGACTATACTAATGACTTAATTGGTCATTATAACTGAATATTACAATATTATTTTAATAAGATTTGTATGCATTATATTTGGCAACTCATCCATGAGAAGGTCATTGATCTTAAGTTTTTCCGTATAGATGAACAAGTAGTAGATATCTTCATGAAGCCATTGCTTGAGGTCATATTTGTTCAACTCAAGCAGCTTTTGTGAGTGAATGAAGGCGTTGTCAAGGGATGATATTTTACTATTTCCACCGTCCTTCCTTTCTTTAGAGCACAGAAATTTAATTCAAAATCAACACAATGAAACAGCAGATACCCTGGGAAAACCCTCCACTTGAGGGAGAAAAACCCAGCAACAATATATCACTTATATATTGAATCGCAAAGAGAATCTCCTTTACAATAGAGGCCAAGAGTATGCACCACAATCTGATGCAATCACAGATACAACCAGATGTAATTCGCTGATGATGAAACTCAGCCTTCAACAATATCGATCTGCACTTGTAGATGAACTCGCGCTTGATGAACTCGAACTTGTGACGAATATGAATGAATGAATAGATGAAGACTGAAGTGCAACCAATGAGAATATATACAAAATGAGGAGAGAGATGTGACTCTTCATAATCAGCAAGTCGGCCTCTTCCAAAAAGTCGCGTCTCTTAAATGCAAGAGGTCAGCCACATAAATTTACAACCCTTCATAACAAATCGCGCCTACATTAAGGATGATGTCGGCCTTAACAAGGAGATCGAACCTCTTCATTAAATCGCACCTCCACAATAAATTGTGCCTCTTCAAGATAGATCGCTGTCTCTATAAATTAAGTAGCTTTTGGCTATTATTTAATTTATCAAATAAGGTAAAGGAGATTGGCTGGAAGTGACAACAGACGCTGTATAACATCAACATTCCCTCTCAGCTAGGGAATGGCTGCGATTTTTAAGACATATCTCACTTTCATGATGATATCAACCATCATGGCTACTCCCATAGATGGTATGTACAAGTGCCCATCACTCAATGTGATGTTGTCACCTCACTGTGATGTTCACCATGGCTCTCCCAGAGGGTGAAACACAAGTACAAGAAGATCATCACGGACTCTCTCACGTGATGTTGTCATGGAGTCACACACATGACATCCACCATGACTCAACTCAGAGGGTGGAAACAAAGGGCTTTCACCTCAAATTCTTCCATCTCAGAAGAAAATGCATTAACAAGGGCTTGCACCTCAAATCTTTCGAAATACATTAAAGAGGATCCAGCACGTCGCGAGACTCCTTCCACCGACTGGGGCGATTCTCCACCATGCAAGCTTGTGCCAGTGCACAAACTTTGTATCTGGAGGCTTGGTGAGAATCGTTCTGTCATCAATCAGCATTATGCACTCAAGCGTTGCTCCTCAATACCATATCTACGATATAATTGTATTTGATCTCCACATGCTTAGTTCTATCAAGCTGAAACATAGGGTTGACGAGGAAAGCTCACACAACTAAAGTTTATCACAATGAATGATGGTTTGGATCATTGATTGTCCAGGCAATCCTACAAAGGAGCTTCTAAATAAAATTTGCTTCTTAGGGTTGCCACTGAAGTACCAATATCTCGACCTTCAGCGTACTCCCAATCTTTCTGATTTGCTTCCTGGCACTACAGGATATCATCCCCTTCCAGGACCCCCAAATTGAAGGCAGCATCCAGGAGGTTGCTCTTAGACCGATTGACACACAACACTTGTCGATCCGGGTGCAACCATGCAACTTCAAATCCACACACGAAGATTATCTGCGACCCATATCCAGGTATTGCCCGCGCGAGTATCTCGGGATGTGTTTGCGTAGATATTATCGCGGTTTCACCATGACTGGTAGGAGTGCGCTCCAGCGCGCCAAAGTATCCAAAATGCACATGCAGTGCATTATTGACTAGATACATCAACGATCCAATCAATTGCCTGTACATCGTGGAATCCTCCAGATCTGAACTAGCTACAACCTCTTTCAACTTATGCAAGTTGGTCTCCATAGGCATAGACATGGATTTGCAATCCATCATACCAAATCTCTTCAGAATATCAATGGTATACCTCCCTTGACTTAGAATCATCTCGTTAGGCTTCTGCCATACTTCTAAACCAAGGAAGTAGTGCATGAGACCAAGATCCTTCATTTCAAATTCAAAAGCTAACTCCTTCTTGCATTTGAAAATGAGGTGATCTTCTCCAGTAAGAATCAAATCATCAACATAGAGGACCAAGATTAATGCTTCGCCATCAGTGCCAGTCAAAATGTGATTAGAGGTCAGGCATGCGTTCTTGGAAGCCCAGCTTGATGGGTAGCGGTCAAATCCTTTCGTACCAAGCACGAGGAGCCTGCTTAAGACCATACAAGGCCTTCTTCAGCCTGCAAACATGAGACTCCTTCCCATGTATCTCAAATCCATCAGGTTGCTCAATATATACCTCTTCCTGGATTACACCATTCAGAAAAGTTGTCTTCACATCCATTTGGTGAATCTTCCATCCTCTAGATGCAGCAATAGCAATGATTGTCCTAACAGAAGTATAACGAGCAACTGGAGCGAATGTTTCTTCATAGTCAACTCCCTCTTTTTGTGAAAAACCTCTAGCCACAAATCTAGCTTGGTACTTCTCAATGCTCCCATCAACCGCATGCTTGATCTTGAAGAGCCATTTAGAAGATACCACAGATTTTCCTTCGGGTCTAGGAATGATGTCCCAAACATCATTCTTGAGAATGGACTGATACTCTTCTGACATAGCATCTCTCCAAACATGTTGACTAGAAGCTTGCTCAACACTGGAAGGTTTAGACTCAATAATCTGACTCATCAAAGCAACATAACTGGAAAACTTATGAGGTCCCTTACTTTTTCTGAAGGTTCCTCTAGGTGCTGCAAACCTTTCTGCCTCTTGCATTGTTTTCCAAGCCCAAAGAGGTCTTTTTCTTTTGATCACAATATCGGTAGGCCCATCAGTAGGTTCCAAGGGCTCAACTGGATCATCATCTTCTTTTGGTTGTGGAGCCTCCCTCTAAATCTCAGGAGCACGGTCAACTTCCATATCCTGAGGAGACTGTTCATTATCAATCTCCATATGAGTGCCCTTGGATTTTCTGAATGCAACATCTTCTTCAAATGTGACATCTCTACTGATCTCGATCAACTTCTGACCTGGGATGTAGATTCTGTAGGCTTTTGATGTTTCACTGTAACCTACAAATATCCCCTTCTTGCCAGAAGGCTCCAACTTTGTTCTCTTGTCCTTTGGTACATGAACATACACAAGACAACCAAAGATCCTCATGTGACTCACTTTCCGCTGCACTCCTGTGAATGCTTCTTCGGGAGTCGTATTCTCCAACATGCGGTGAGAACTTCTATTCTGAACATAGACTGCCGTCCTAGATGCTTCTGCCAAAAGGAAGGTTTGCAAATCTTGGTCATGAATCATGGCTTTGGCTGCTTCCACAATAGATCTGTTCTTCCTTTCAGCAACACCGTTCTGTTGAGGATTATAAGGTACACTGAACTCCCTCTTAATCCCAACTTCAATGCAAAAACTATGAAAGCTGCCGGAAGTGTACTCTCCTCTGTTATCGGATCTCAAAACTTTGATCCTCTTCCCGAACAAATTCTCCACCCGAGCTTTGAATTCCTTGAACCTTTCTAATACCTCAGATTCTTTAGATTTCAAGAAATAAATCCAAGTTTTTCTAGAGTAGTCATCAATAAAAATAATGTAATACAAGAAACCACTCGAAGAAGCAACAGACATTTGACCACATAAATCAGAATGAATAAGATCTAGAATACATTTGGATCTACTTTCTTTACTATGAAATGGACCTTTTGTATTCTTACCCAAAGCGCAACCTCTGCAAGTACCTTCATGCTCCTGATTGAACTTCAGAAGGCCCGTGACCATCTTCTCCATGATAGGTAGAGCTCGAAAGTGAAGGTGAGCCAATCTTCGATGCCAAAGTTCACACATACTTGAAGAATCATGCACTAGAGCCTGAAGTGGACGAGTGCATAGCCTGTAGAGGCTCTCATGTCTAACTCCAATCACTCGAGCAGTCTCGAAGTTTGAGTTCTTCGTCCACACAAGAACTTTTCCTTTTGAGAATGCAACTTGGTATCCCTTGTCTTCCAAGGCTGAAATGGAAACAAGATTTCGCTTGATTCCTGGATCAAATAGAACATCAGTCAACTGCAGGGAAATGTTGGAATCCAAGTGAAGAGTGGAGGTCCCAATTCCTTTCACAGAGTAACTAGCATCATCTCCAATAATGACTTGTTCACTAGAATCTCTCTCCACCAAATTAGTTAGATGCTCCCTGAATTCGGTGATGTGGCGAGAGGCACCACTATCAATCAACCAAGTATTAGTGTTGGTAGGTACATTGCTTGACAATGCCGAATAGAATAAGTATTCACAAGAATTCTTCCGCGGAGAGACTTCATCAACATCTACAATGGTAGCTTGTTGCTTAGGCTTGGTTGGACAATCCTTTGCATAGTGACCATACTTGTCACATCTAAAACATTGGACTTTGGAGAGGTCCCTCTTCTTCTTGAATGCAGGAGCACCATCAACTCCTTTATCTCTATTCCTCTTGAAATATCCTTTCTTCCCATCTTTCCCTTTCTTCTTTGAGGATTGAGTGGCGAGAACATGAATGTCTTCATTAGTGGAGCTTTGGCCAATACCTCTCGCAGCCAACCTAGACTCCTCTTGAATGCAATCTGCCCTCAAACGATCAAACTTGGGAAGTTTCGATCTTGCGCTGATTCCTTGAATGTAAGACTCCTAAGATGAAGGAAGACCATTAAGGGCAAGCATGGTCAAGTCCTTGTCATCAACAACATGACCAATAGTAGAGAGCTGATCTCTCAATTCAGAAATCTTCATGAAGTAAGCAATAACAAATTCTCCTTTCGCCATCTTAACATGATGGAATTGTTGCTTCAGTGCAAGTGCCCGGCTTGTGTTGTTAATTTCATACATGTCCTCCAAAGTTTTAAACATCTCTCTTGCCGTCTTTAACTTGGAGACAATAGGAACAATATGATCCTTGATGGAATCAACTAACATCTTCTTCGCCTTAATATCTTTCTTTTTCCATTGAACCTTCTCTTCCTCATCCGTAGGCTCGGGGACTTTGCTCTCCATGAATTCTGCTAATTCATTTTCTTCCAAGGTGAGCATAATTCTGAATCTCCAAGATGTGAAATTTGATGCTCCCTCAAGTCTGCCCTCAATCTTGAGACCGTTCACCATCTTGACGAAAAGATAGAGGTAATCAACGATGAGAAAGAGAATAAAGAGTATCGCTGCAATACTAAATCTGATCAAGATCTTCTTCAAACCTGGTCTGATACCACGTTAGTTTTTAATGATCAGATTAGAGAACAGAAATTTAATTCAAAATCAACACAATGACACAGTAGATACCCTGGGAAAACCCTCCACTTGAGGGAGAAAAACCCAGCAACAATATATCACTTATATATTGAATCACAAAGAGAATCTTCTTTACAATAGAGGCCGATAATGAGGCCAAGAGTATGCACCACAATCTGATGCAATCACAGATACAACCAGATGTAATTTGCTGATGATGAAACTCAGCCTTCAACAATATCGATCTGCACTTGTAGATGAACTCGCACTTGATGAAATCTAACTTGTGACGAATATGAATGAATGAATAGATGAAGAATGAAGTGCAACCAATGAGAATATATACAAAACGAGGAGAGAGACGTGACTTCATAATCAGCAAGTCGGCCTCTTCCAAAATGTCGTGTCTCTTAAATGCAAGAGGTCGGCCACATAAATTCACAACCCTTCATAACAAATCGCGCCTACATTAAGGATGATGTCGGCCTTAACAAGGAGATCAAACCTCTTCATTAAATTGCACCTCCACAATAAATCGTGCCTCTTCAAGATAGATCGCTATCTCTATAAATTAAGTAGCTTTTGGCTATTATTTAATTTATCAAATAAGGTAAAGGAGATCGGTTGGAAGTGACAACCGACGCTGTATAACATCAACATGAAACACCTCTTAAGGGGGGATGTTAGTTTATTTAATTATTCATACGCTATTTTATGTTTTTAAGATGCACTTATATATCCATTGTAATATAATTTGTGGATATTCTTTGTAATAATCTATGGATATTCATTGTAATAATTTGTGAATAATGCATTTGCATGCTACTTGTAGAGAAGAGTATTAATCAATTTATCGAGTTGATTGGCTTCCACTATTAATAGTAAAGTTCTATCTTAAGTTGATGTGTTTTATCAGTTAACTACTTTTAAGGAGTTGTATTCTACTTGTTAATTATCTCTCAAATATGCTCATTCTTTTTAGGTAACTACTTTCTAAATCTTACCCCTAGCCTTTGCCTTACCTATATAAGAACATATAGAGCTAGTGGTTGAGGTATCACTGTGGAAGAGAGTTATTGTAATTGTTAGAATTTAAAACTAGAGCTTTTTAATAAAAAGCGATTGTAATTCCGCTTGTGTTCTAAATTTGTGTTATTAATTTATCTTTTATTGATTTATTGTATTGCATTTATGTATGTCGGTGAATGTCTTGTGGTAGCTACAATAGTTTTAGGGAACAAAAAACTTTAATAAAACTCTATGCATTCTTTTCTTCCAGCAATTCTTAGATGCCATCTACACTTAGGCAGCATTTGATGGCGACCTTCAAGTAGATACTACCTTGTTAGTAAATGGATTGATACATACGATTTCACTAACAGTTGTTCGCATAAAAATCCCTCCTCAAGATGGGTGATGCTGCCCATTACTGAAATTCAAAATTGGGAAATGATTGTTGTATGTTTTATGGGTTGATTTTTGTTTTGTTTCTGTAGGGTTTTAGGAATTAAATCTAATGATCAATCTAGCATATTGCAAGGGAAAACTCAAGAAATCAAAGATTGTACTTGACATACAAAAGATACAATGACAAAATCAAGAAAATAGAATATTGTACCTGACATAAGAACAGATACAATGACAAATGTGAATGAGACACAAAGTTCTATTCTACATCTTATTATTTTTGTTGGTCTGAAAATAAAATGCTTTCCTTCACCCTTCAATCTTTACCAAAATGCTAAAATTCCCTTGTTACATTTTCCTTCCCCTCCTTCAAGTAGTTGCACAACTACCTCCGACTCCAAAAACTTCCTTATTCCTAAAACCTAACTTGCACCTTTAAAGATTTTATTTTACATTCACGGGCACTTTTCTTGTACAAAAATGACTTCCACTTAAGTGATAATAATTAATTAAAAAATAATTAATTAGTAGCAATTTACAATTTCAAAAAAGAATTAATTAATAGCAATTTACAATACTAACACTTTGGCTTTTACATGTTAGATTTCATTATGACTATTAATTATATTAATTAATTCAAAGGAATTGATATAATTAAATATTGTAAAATCAGCAAAACTCAACTTGAACCATGCAGAGACATTAAGTGGAGTCTACCATGACTAGTGCATCAGGTAAAAGAATTAACTGATTTCACGTTGCGAATATCTGCTTGCAACAGCTTTTCTAGCAACCCATTCTGGCAGCCCTATAGACTTTACTCTCTAAGGATTTAATTGCATTCTGCAGGGGATAACTTTTATTTAGATCAAATTGAGTGGCAAGAATATGGAGAAAATTCATAAATGGGCTCAATTTGATGGTAGTAAAAAATGGGTACTAAAGATTGGGTACAGCAGCTGGCTCTTACTGCAGGACTGTGTTCCCTAGCAGAATGCAAGAGGACCTGAGAATATCTTTCTTCACTTACTTTGATTAGTACCTTATCCATTGGGGCATTCCTGCTGTTAATCACTCTTCACTTTGAAGGCTAGAAATTCAAGATGTTGTAAAAACATTGTTTCCGCTCTCCCTATTAATTTTACTTCAAATTCTTCAAGGCCTATTTGTCTCTTGATTAACTCTACATTTTCTTGAAGGACTTACAACTCACCAAAAGGTAACTTCAAATCTAATGCTTGTGGCCCAACAGCAAGAGTGTCATCCTTCTTAAACTTTAGAAAGGTTACGCATTGTTGATGTACTTGCTTAATATCAGAATGTTTTGCTGTGTGACTTTCCTTCAAAATGGCCAATACTTCCTAGTCTAGAGCAAAAGATGACTGTTAGTATCATACTTATCCTGGAGGATCCTCAGATATATTGCCTTCCAATCTTTATATACCTCAATGACAGAACAATTCTGTAGATAGCTTTAATTCTTCAGGTCCTATTTTAATGAGGTCTAACATAACCAGCCAAAACACCATCTATGTGACTAGCAAGATGACAAGTATATCTAACCAGAAGCCTTTGAGAGATCTATGATAATGGAAGATAATTGACCAAGCATCCCATGCACTTACATACAAAAAATGTAATGCTCTCTCAAGTCTCAACTATCTTTGCTTCTCTTAAAGCCCAGACTCTCCCACCTGTTCGATGGAACATGCAATATTTTGTTTTACTGATATTCCTGATTTACTAGTTGCTTAAAGGTATACATACATAAGCATGTGTAATGAGCCTTGCTCCAACTGACCTCAATTTGCTGATAAAGAGCTCAAGGAATATTATCAAACAATTCACAAGCAAACTTCCAGCTTGCTGGTCTGAGTTATCAGACTGATTGTATGCTTGATAAACACTAAAGGAAGACTTCAAATGATTACAATTCAACACTACAATGATTATATTATCATTTATATGCAATAGTGATACACTCTAATCAATTACAATGCACCAAAATGATTTCTACAAGCAAACTAATCACCTACAGCCAACTGGTATTTAATCAAACAGTTGGTATGCATACTAAATATGAGCTGGAAATGAATGCTATTCTATTGACATTATGTCAAACATGTGTCTACAATCATGACTCCTTTATTCAATGTTTCTCCAATGCAAATGCTTATTACAAGGCCCAAGTTTCTTGGCCTATTATGTTATTAAATCTGATTAAACAATGGGCTCCTATAGTAATCATGCACCTACAGCAGCAAACTAATGCCAATCTTATGCCACTACAATGACTGGTGAATACAATGCTTCTAATGACTGAAAATGCAATGCATACATGCTGATTACATTGATAAATAACTGAAATGTAATGACTGATATGAAACCTAGAGATGGATGGCTGCCATAAAGAATAATTCGATTCTCCTCTAATACAATGAAGATGCCTCCAATAATGAAGCGCCCAGGTGTCTCATCAACTGGCAATGCTCTATGAATTTTATCAGATTTTATTTCTCCCTCTTTGCTTGGAATCGCTACTCCTAATCTTGGCCACCCCTGTTTCTATGCTCAGATTTTTGTATTAATTAATATGCAGCTTCAACGTCCTTCCTTAGGCAGCAAACACAATCAAAAAGTCCTCAACCATAAAGCGCCAACACCTCCCAGCAATAATGAATCAAAGTGAAGCCCTTATATGCAAAATCGTGGCTTCAAGAGATGACTGTAGTCAACATATCAGACCCTTATAATGACTGATGACTGATGCAAATAATCCTCTAATGACTAGCTTGTTGAAAATGCACAATGCATAAACTATCTCTAGCAATCTCCAAAATCGAATTATGCAAATGAACTTCTTCAAAACAAACTATACAAACTTCAGATCGAATCTCTCCACAAACTTCAATGAGCTGATATAAAAATCTGAGTATGCAATCGACCTCCTTGATGACAAAAAATGATTGAAGACTTCAACACAATTGTCTCTAATCGAACAATACCAAAACTTGGCCAAAGGCCACAAAGTTTTCACAATGAAGTACAAATGGAGGACTGAAGTATCTTCCTCCCAGCTGCAATAATTCAAGTGATATTTCACACCCTCAAAATTGCTTACCAATTGAGAGTTTTCGTTCTCAATGGCCAAAGACAACTGCAGAAACCCTAGGCTCCACAACCATCAAACATCAACATCAACAACAACAAATCTGGATGCTAAGAATGAAGCCCATGATGTCTATTTATACTTTTTCCTCAAGGGGTGGAAGCCTCCTTCTAGAACTTTCTCAAATCACTTCTAGAAGGAATATTATAATATTATTTTATTTTATTAGAGAGCTGACTTTATAATATATCATTTTATTCAAGTCACTTTATTAAATTAATTAAATATAAGTTATCCTTTAATATTTATTTATTTGATAACCTTATAATTAATTAACTTAATACCACTTTTAATTTAATTAAAATAACTAATTAGTCATCCTCATAAAATAATCATTATTTTGGACAACTTAATTAATTAAATTAATTAAATCAAACTACCTCTAGAACGGGGACATTACAGCATGTAGCGTAACAATTTAAAGCTTGTTGGTAATCTCCTTGAGCAAATGAAGCATTGCCATCACTTCTCCACTTGGACATGACAACCTGATCTTTTCCACTTGTGGCATCCAGATCACTTAACTACTTCACAATCTGATGGAAGTGTTGGGAGAGATGGAGATAATCAAACAGTGCAGAGCAAGTGAAGGGGAGCTCATACACAGTGCTGCTCGAAACAACCATGTCTTTAAGGTGGTCAGGAATCACGGCCCTTAGCTTCTCTATGGTGCTAATTCACTCCATTTGCGTTTTCCTTTTTGAACAACTCCTCCCCATTTGGAATTTTGAGCAAAGAAATGTTATGTGGCACAGTGATATCTTTCCTTTGGATTCCTTGTGAAATATTTGGAGCTCCCATAGAGTCACAAATTGCAAACCTATGTTACTGGATTTGTAGGCCAAGTTGCTGGATCCGGGTCCTATTCGAACCAGATTGGGGATCCGCTTCAGTGTGCTTGGGATCGTTGATGTTTTTTACAACATTATATTAATCCCTTGTGAGTGTGTTTAAAGGTTTGTGCAAATATATATTTACAGACTCAGTGAATTTTTACCGATGTAGGAAGTAGAGGCGAGACTATTAATGAACTCCTAAGTGATCTTGATGATAATAATATTATTTGAAAAAATATAATACTTATATATTTATATTATTCCCCTTTTCCTATAATAGTTGGGCCCACAAAATATATATTGTTCGATTCCCCGATAATCTTCTAGTCCAAGAACAACTGTCATAATATCGTCTCATTGAATAATATGAAGAAGGGCTGGCCCCCTCGCAGCCCCCTCGCATTGTATTGTTCAATAGTCCCAACAAGAAACCATAGGTTATTTAAAAATATTATATTTATATTAATAATTAATAATTAATAATTATAATATTATTCTCTTATAGTTATATTGTTGTAATGTCATAAAATTGCACCTTGGGGGCAATTTCACATTTGTGCATTGACCGCATTTATTGCACCTAGTCGCATTTATGACAAGAACCTTATGGGTCGAAATTTCACTATTTCAACTCCATAAGGACCAATGATGAAGCAATAGCAATCCGCCACCTCGTTTCCCGAAAATGATGAGTTGGACACCTGTGCGACACGAGGACGTCTGCACGGCGTGCTAGTGTCCGTGCATTTTTTTGAGTTTGAAATGGGGAATCTTGGAATCTTTGACTTGCGACATGTGTCTCTGCAGTCAAAATTTGAGAGTAACGGCTCATCCTGCCCATGCAACAACACAAAACTCATTCCTTTACTCTCATTTGGTAAGTTCCCTCATTCTAACAGTGGACTTTTTCACTCTTAGTCTACACTCTTGCTCTTCTCTTCTTAATCTTGCTTCTACGATGAAGCTTTGTTGGATTGAGGTCCCTCCAATAGCCAAAGCTCTCTTGCAAGCAATCAACGGTGTGTCCATCAAGTCAAGAGGGGGCCGCAGACTGTTGGTAATGCTCTCTTGCTTCTTGTCTATTTGCGAATAGATAACTTATTGCAGCTCTACCTCGTGATACGAGTTCTCCTCCTTGAGTAGGGTTTGCTTTTATCACTTTGTACTTGTTTACTTTGTGTCCATTTTTTCTATCTATCTGGTTGTCTATGGAGGTGGGAACACCAAAACCGGGGTTTGATTGCGGCAAGCCCCAAAACAACTCAATTTTTTCTATCATTTGTCTTGTGTGTAGGTTGTCCGAGCGAAGCTTGGAGGAAGATCTCAAACATAGGACCCTTTGTAAGTGGGCTCTCCATTTCCTTGTGTATTTCTAGCATTTCCTACTTTCTATCAATCTAGTTGGATAAATGGACCTTAGATCTGAGCTAGTTAGTAGGTCTGTGGCATTTTTCTCTGGAGGTTTAGCACATTGTTCGTATAGGACGCTAGTGTGCCGTGCTGGCGTCCTGCTCCTGCGTTGCCGTCCTCTGGCCGAGAGCCGCTCCTTCTATGACAGAGATCTCAATATCCTGCTCTTTCAGTCTTTGAAGTAGTTTGTCCGATTACCCTTCCTGATATTTTGTCTTCGGGCTATTCTTTGCAATTTCTTCATTCCGCTTTCCTGTTCAATTAGACAAAACCCGAGGTAGTTTAGGGAAGTTCATTCCCTGGGATTCTCTTGGAAAGCAAGAGACTCGTGAGTAGCTAATCCCCCTTCTCTACAATTATTAATAGTTATATATTATTAAATAAATATATTTTATAATTAATTATTATTATATAATATATTAATTTGATTAATATTTTATAAATATTTCTGTATATAAAAAATAAAATATTTTAAGAAATATGTATGTTGTTTCTATTGTAAACATATATATTAATGATTTTTTACAAGTTGTTTGTAAGGACAAAGCCAAAGTTGTAATATGCGGCCCTGTTCTTCCTTTGTCTTTTTTTTTGTTTGATGTGTTTAATAGAAGAAGACGAAAATGCAGAAGGTGTTTTTTTGTTTTGTAATAATGATATTTGCAGCAGTAAAATAAATATAAACAACTTTCAAAGTACAGTATTCAAGCAAACCCACAACTAGTAATACTCAGATTTAATTTCAGAACTTAAAGAACAAAATTTTATCAAAATAGTAACAACCCAGTTCATCAAAATACCTTACAATGCATTTCCTATAATACCCACAAAATCTGAAAATTACAATCTTTAAACTCATTGGAAAACCCAGCTACCGGAGTCTCCAAAATGGAATGCCACACCTCCAGGATTGAGTATAAATGCATAAAAATGATGTGAATATGCTCTCCAAACCTAGACACCCTCAAAACAGCAATAAACTTCTCCAAACCCTAGCGCCCAGCAAAGGAATGAGTCTCATGCCCCCCTAGACGGGTACAATCAACAAGGAGAGTGGTACGACCAGTAAAGGAGGAAGAACAATCAACAATAAACTCTCCAAAGTCTTCCAATCTATCTCTTTTGAATCAGCAATGAATATTCTGTGCTCCAAAACTAAGGTGCAAGTAAAAAATGAAATCCAACTTTGATCCCTGTATGAAATCATCAAAAAATCCTCCAGATTGTGTCTTTCAACAACGTGGAGAATGTTGTCTATAAGGGATTTCATCCTCACAAACCTTGAAGAAGAATCAGCTCTTCCAGCAAAGAAGAATACCAAAATATCAAGTCAAGCATATCCAAGAATGAGCTCCAAAGCTTCTTTTTATTTCCTCCTCCAAAACCCACGCCCAAGTTGGCATTAAATGCACTTTAATTTATTTTAAATATTTCCTTATTTCTCCGAATAAGGCGTCCAACTTTAGGGAATACTTTATTAAATTTAAAATGACTTCTTATGTCTTCCAAAAGTACCCCTTCCATAAAGTCACTTTAATAATATTAAATGACAATAAAGTTAAATATTTAATTTAACTTTGAAGAGCACACAAAAAGTATTGAGAGGGGGGAGAGAGGGGGTGAATTAGTATTTTAAAATTTTAAAGCTTAAAACCATATGAATCAGCAATCAAAACAGTAAGAGCAAACATTAGACAAGATGAACACTGATATCACGTGGAAAACACTTTCGGGTAGAAAACCACGACAAAACAATTGCTTTTATTAATCTTCAAAAAGGCACCAACCTAGGAGACTACAATCTCCAAAACACAAGAGCGAGCACCAACTTCGAATAGCTGAAGCACCAAATCCAACGTGAGCACCAACTCATTAATCTGCAACAACACCTTGATCCTTTCTCAAATTTTAAATACACTATTTATAACCTGTTTATTCTGTAAGATGCAAAACCAGCCTGCTCTCAAACGCATATATCAACCACCCAAAATCAGAAAAGGAAGCCATGCTCAGATAGCATGTCTTCTACATACTTCGACCAATAATCAAAACCATGTTAAAGCAATATACCAGAAAAGGTGTATACAACATTCTTTACATTGAAAATTGCAATTCAAAACACTTCCATCACGAATTCAACCAACATTGTTAACTATGCATGAAACCTTGAAAACATGTCTCTTAACTATCT